>CM023452.1:77856804-78074068 GCA_013339765.2 Haemaphysalis longicornis | reverse complement strand
AGGAAGGCTCCGACAACTGAGTGATGAGAATTTTTATGAGAAACTTCCTGCGGACCCAACAACAGTTCGTATCGAAAATCACCGTGAACTCACAAGGCTTCTTGAAAATGGTGATATAACTAAGGACATGTTAAAAGCAATGACGCCCACCCAATCAGCACCGGGACGCTTTTACCTACTCCCCAAAATTCACAAAACTGGCAATCCAGGCCGCCCTATTGTCTCTTGCAATGGTACTCCAACATAATCAATTTCCAGCTTTCTTGATTTTATTTTGAAAAACGCAGTTCCCACAATTCCGGCCTATATCAAGGACACAAACCATTTTTTGAGAGAGATGTCTGGACTGGTAATCCCCCCTGGCAGCTTCCTGGTTACAATGGATGTCTCATCGCTTTACACCAATATCCCCCATTCAGACGGCATCAGGTATACCGTGGAGACATGTCGAAACGCTGATATGGCACTAGAGATTAATGAGCACGCCCTTACTACCCTACTCGACCTGGTGCTTCGTTACAATTATTTCCAATTCGAAAACAAACATTACCTTCAAATTAGCGGCACAGCTATGGGCACAAAAATGGCACCAAATTACGCGAACTTGTTCATGGCGGCACTCGAGGGACCCTTCTTGGAAGCTCAACCCATTCGCCCACTCATATACAAGCGATTATAGGATGACATCTTTTTTGTCTGGCCGCATGACGAGGCAAGATTGCATAAGTTCATTTCGGATTTCAACGCGGTCCACCCTTCTATATCTTTTACGCATATTATCTCAAAGACATCGGTAAACTTTTTCTCGACGTCACCATTCAGGTAGAGGGCACGACCACGATCACAGCCCTATATAGAAAACCCACAGATCGCCAGCAGTATCTGCACTTTGAAAGTGACCATCCACGGCATTGCAAGATGAGCATTCCCTATTCCCAGGCCCACAGATACCGCAGAATTTGCTCTGACAACGCCGACTTTGAGCACAATTCCCAACAACTAAAAAAATGCCCTCATTCGTCAAAAGTACCCAGCAGCAGTGGTCGATGACTCCATCAACAGAGCTCGTAACCTAAATCGCGAGGAAATTCTACATGGAGGGAATCCCAGAAATGAAGGAAGCCAGACAAATCTTGTCCTCACCCACTCATCTGCGTTGCCTAAACTTAATAACATTCTTTCGAGACATTTTAATATACTGCAACAAAGTAGCCGGCTATCTTCAATTTTCCAAAAGCCCCCCCCCCCCCCCCGTTGTTTATCGCGCGGAAAAAAACTGAAAGATATGTTAGTCAGAGCAAGACGACTAACATTGAGGGCACTCAACGGGGATGCCAGCCATGCAAGAAAACACGTTGTAAGGTCTGTTCACACATGACAACCACCACTACTGCTAAAGCCAGCTCCTCAGATTACGTATTCAAAATAAATGCGCATCTAAACTGTGACAGCCATAATGTCGTCTACATGCTTCACTGTGACATCTGTGGCATGCAGTACATCGGACAAACAGAAACCGCCTTCCGTAAACGCGTTAACAACCACCGTTCTCACGCTAAAACACAACCGAAACTCCCATTTCAAGACATGTCAGCCTCCCAGGACATTCATTCGACCAAATTAAAGTCACTCTGCTAGAGACCGGTTTTCACACTAAACGGGAGCGCGAACAGAAAGAATCGTATCTTATTTATAAGTTCAAAACGCTGACTCATGGTATCAACGAGCGCGCTGGCAGCATGTCGTGCCTCCGGAGGACCACGGATGTTGATTGACAACAGAACGTGGATGTACATTGTTCCACCCCCTTCTCCCATCATAAAAGTTTTTTTTTAATTATTCAGGACCACCCACCATTAGCTCAGACAACGGGCGCATACCGAGGGGGAGCGCCGCCCAAAAAAGCCGCCTAAGCCCCGCACTGGACGTGCTGTGCGATAAATGCTGTCCACGTTGGGACACCTAGGAAGATTAAGAAGAGAGAGGGAGGTGACTTTCAACGGCAGTGCCAGTCTGGCCGTACTTTGAGATTGTCATGTTCGTAATTCAGTGTTCGTAATTCATGTTCGTAATTGCGGTGGCGTAATTCAGTAGTTTTCTGTCTCGGCCCTCCGTTGAACTTCACGCTTGTCGCATCGTATGTGTGCCTTTACATTGCTCTACGCTGCGGCCGAGGACGGACGGGGCACTCGTCGCCTTCTCCGAACTCGCCGCCCCCCTGTGTAACTTCATCCCTGTCTCCCGCGCGGTCCGACCGCTGTGCGGCTCGCCGTTGGCTGCCGCTAGTGCCTTTCTCTGTCGCCATGTCGCAGCCCTTCAAAGGTCAAACAAACTAGACTTATCACCGGTTTCTTGGTAAAAGCAATGCCTCTCATTTTAACGGTCTGTCCTGTGTTAACCCACGAAACAAATGCCGGGCCAAGACCGCGTCCTTAGTTACTACACCACCGCCCCGCTCTTCCCATCTGTGCACATGCGCTGTCTGTATTTTGTTTGTCAGTTCTCTTTCATCCAAGCCGCAGCGGGCCCATAGAAAACTTTGCTCCCGCTCCCTTCCCCTACCCGTTCCGTTTTCTCACTAAAACCACCACTTTTTTTTTAACTCTCGCCCACTCAGCACCAAGCCCCGTAAGTGGTGTTGTTACCGGTTTTACGTTCTCTGGCGTATTCCCCTCCTTGAAGAGGGAGAGGAAGAGAGACTCCCTCGCATGCAGTGTGCATAAGGGTTCTGTGTTCATTTTGGGATTGTCCCTGAGGAAGCAAGTAACTGTTGGACTAATTTATAATAAACAAGTTGACCGCAAAGTTGTTCTTATCTTTTACCTATATATATATATATATATATATATACTACATTGAGGGGTGTGTCATACGCCGGAAGTAAAATGACGGGAAGAAAAAAACAGCCCGCTGCCAAGTAATTTGCTAATTAGTTTTGTTTTTACCATGGTCTTTCTGATTTTACTTTTTCTATTTTATTAGGCAATGTGTAAATTGCGTGGGCGAAAGTGGTCTACAAAAAGAGTGGGATGCCTCGCTCATAAAATTTCAGGGTGTGTTCGTCACATCCTCACTATCAACTTCTGGTTACGCTGTACAGCAAGTAGTCCTTGGGAGTGCCGAAGGAACCTCTGATTTGCGTGTAAACGGACCAGACGTACACTCTACGTGGACAACAACGAAAATATGTTTTTCCTTTCTATTTATCACCGTCGGCTCTTCACTCCATTCGAAAGGTTCGGGAAGCACACGGAACGCATTGTCTCATCCCCGAAAAATTGCGTCTTTAAAACATGGCCGTAAATTTGGCGCTGTTTTAATTTCAAGATCGTCCACGAGGTGGCAGTGTGGATTGGACGCGGTGTCTTCTCGGTCACTTTATATTGACTTGAACCAAATCCGAACGTTGCTTTACGCCATATTCATGCTGTCGAAATGGCGGAAAATGTGGTTTTGACTCCTAGCACTTCTAAACAGCGACAACGTGGCAATTCGCTTTGCATGGCATAAATTGCTAAGCTGGTAAGCATGCATTTTTCACATAATGGATTGGTTACACGAAAACAAGAACCGATGGCACTAATGCCTTCAGCAGCGTCAAATATAATTGAATGGCCTGCAATCGCGCGTTGGCATATACAGAATTTTTATGGCTGCCATTCTACTGACTTCCCTTTCCTTTTTTAGGGCTAGCCCTTCCGAATAAAACAGTGCCGTCATTCTGCAAGGACGAGCCGTATGAAGGGAACTGCAGTTACTATACTAAAAGGTGGTTTTATAATTATGAAACAAAAGAATGCGAAAAGTTTGAGAGCGATGACTGCGACGACAGAAATGTGAACAACTTTGGAAGTGTATTTGAGTGCCAGAGGGACTGTAGAGGTATGTCGTCGTGTTGTATTTCTTGCACAGTTATGACACTCAGTTTGTAAGTGTCTCTCCCATACAGTTAATTGGCTGTTCTTTGTTATTTTTTTTTATTCTTTTCAGATCCACATTATGGCAAATGTTCACAAGTACCTACATATATACTCTGCAATATGAGTAATTGGCGGTCTGCATACTTTTTTAATACGCGAACAAGAAGGTGCCAGTTGATTCCTTACGAAGCTTGTTTTGTAAATGCAACGGTCTTTGAAACTAAGGAGGAGTGCGACAGAGAATGCGCTGGTAAGAAAAAAATACCTTATACTATTTTTTATTACACTTTATTTTATTTTTATAAACATTGATTGTATATCATTAATATACAATCGATGTATTCAAAATACATCGATTGTATGTTCTTTACTGACAAACCGTTAGGTATGTATTAGCCGTGCGAGTCACAATACCTCCAGCAACGCCTAAATATCGAGTCCTTGTAATTGTACCGTATTAAACCTGAAATAATGTTCATCTTGCCAAACCAGAATACAGCTGCGCGTGTGATGTGTTCGTATGCATTCGTGCTACAAATGCTATGGTTGTGGTAGGGCGAACCAGCGATTGGAAATACAGCACCTGGAAAGAATCAGTTACTTTGGGCATCACGTTTCGCACCCTTAGAGCCGGTGACGCCTTCGACAGGAAGACTGAGACGTTGGACGTTACTCGTTACGTTTTCCATTACTCGCCACACTCGCCACCGCTCACCGCTGTGAAAGATCAAGTACGCAACCTGCAATAACACTCTCAAAATCCACATGCTGGTTTATTTTAAACTACGCCAGCCACGATGAAAGCTTGGTGTTACGTCAATGTCAATCCCCACCTCTGCGTGGGATCCGCCAATTTGATTTATCCCAGCCTCCGCCAAGTGTCTGCGAGCACCTCTGATTCCACGCCGGCGGTTTTAAAGCTAGACGATAAAGCAGCTTTTTGCAGTCTTTGAGTTGGGGCGATTTTCGTATACTTTGCAGTTTTCGTTAGTGACAGGGGAAATGTAAACGATATCGGGCAGCTCCTCGGTCCACTAGAAAACAGGGATCATTTGGCAGATTTACAGAGCCGGGGATGAGTGTCGAGATCGAACGGAATCAGCATTTTGTTCCCCGCTATGCAATAAGATTCCTGGCGTAGTGGCACGACTTAGCCTACATAAACGCTATCAACTACAAGATTTCAGCTTGAAACAGACTATAATGGCACTGTTAATGTGTAGTCTTGGTTGACAGCCACCACGATGTTCATAGTGAAGCATAGTTTCATGGTTTATTCAGCTAAGACATGCAATATCGGTTAGCACTTAGAACTTTGTTGACAGTGATAATTCCTTGGTCATTTGATTACTTGAGTAACGCTGATGATAGTCCCAAAATTCCCTTTATGTGAGCGAAAAAACATTTTAGTATACATCAGTAACAGTAGTGGATCCAGGCAGGATTACATCACGACATCACGACGGTGAGGAAAACGGAGATGTGCTGATGCTCTTGAGAGGGCCCGTGGTATGTGGCGTATTTTAACCCTGAAATTCATTTGGCCTGCCCTACTGACTGAGCTTTCAAAGAACAGTATTCTTCCTCCAGTAAACTTCAAGGAAGGCCAACAAGAGCACAACAATAAATCTACCAGTGAGGCCGGTACGTTGCCTCGCCACTAGTACTAAGGTCCTTCGCTCTTCCATGCTGCTATGATAGTTTTCAAATAAAGTGCGTATGCACAAGTCGGACGAAACACCCCACGAAATATTCTGATAACGAGCACACCATGCGACCGCGGTTACCTCACATGTAGTAGTACGCCTTTAAAAGTAAACTCATGAAACTGCAGCGAGAACAAAAACGTCACTTTTTACGCACTGTTGCTAAGGCTGACCCAGTGAATCTAAAACGTCTCTCCAACTTCATACACCAAAATATATATAGGCGTTTACACGATTTCTCTTTATGGTTTTCTCGCCAAACGTTACCTGTCCGCTTCCTTAGGGAGGTTTCTTTCAACAATGTTCAATTCGTTACATCAAGGTTAACGGCTGCAGCGGCTTCGCTACGCAGAGGTTGCCAACACATGTCCTTCAAAGGGGTGGCAAATGGGGAATTGAAAAATGTTATCAAATCCACGGATACGTTATGTAGAGGTTCGTTACATCCAGGTTTAACTGTATAATGAAATTCAGAAATGTTCTACAACGTTCAAGTGTAGGCGTATTGCCACCTCTATCGTCACAAGCCATCAGTGATCACGCAAGGACAAAATCAGTTGCAAAAACAAAACAATCGAGGTATCGTTTCTGTTCGGGCACTTTAATCGTGAGCTTCCACAAAAGCCAGGGGCGCATCCATCCTTACAGCGTACTGCCGTGGTTGCACCTGAGGCCACTCTATAGACTGCTCTCTTTGGTCGCCATCCAGGGAAAAAGCGACCATGGACGAAATCGAAGGGCTTTAGTAGTGACCCAGGCCGAAGATGACCCCATCGGATCCTTACTGCTTTCGCGACTTCCGTCTCCCTGTAGCAGGGCTGGTGAGCGCCATGCCTCCAGGGTTAGCGTCAAGTCTGGAACCGCCTCGCTGATCTGCCCGATGGCCTGTTCATCAAACCCCGTTCCCTAGTTTCCTAGGTTATCGATGCATACAGCTCAACAAATCTGTCAATTAGCGAGGCGCGGTCCCACCCCTTTTAGAAAGATACATGTCGTGCGCGCACGTTGGAACCATACAGTGACCCCAAAAAGTACACTCTCAGGCTTCACAGAAACTTATACCAGACAGGAAGAAGGGGTAACTCGACGGAGAGCGGCATTTCATGATGTATGCCTCACCCAGAAAACCCTCTCTTCGCGCACACCCTCATTCACATAAACCACACATTCTGCCGGACACGCAGGCCCGTCGCTTTTTGCCGTCACCTTGTGCTGCACGAGGTTCAGCTGCTACAGATGATGATTGTCGCTTCCTTTTCCGGATTTTATCGTAGCACTCTTCACGCATTTATTGCAGGCGGTCCCTCTTTTTTCGCCGTCAATCACTGCAGACCGCTCCTTATTTCTTTCGCTATGCATTTACCTCGACGAGTCAACCAATTATTCTCAGTGTGGTAACACGTCGCCACGCATTTGAGTGCCAGGCAATTCATGGACTTGGGGACAATTAAAAGGAACAGAAGGGGCCAACGCGCGACTTAGGCATCCCGCTGCCGAGCTTACCCGAATGGCAATAGATTGTGGCACAGCTTACTCCACAACTATCGTGACTGATGCGCTTCGGTCTATGTAAGCGTCCAGGCATCGGACAGTGTCCAATAGCGGTGCGTTCGAATAATGTGCCCTTTTGTGCACGGGTGGCGTTCTAGGGATAACCGGGAAGAGGACACCGCCCGGGAACAATTCGGGGGGATGAAGAGGCTGAAGAACCGATCCGCCCCCCTCCTGGCTACGGCATGTTTACAGCGTCTAAAAAGTTTTCACATCGCTGTACTGCATCCGAACTGGCCCAGCGAAGACCACAGCATGGCTATTTAAGGTGGGCCTCGTGCAACCGCATCTGTGCTCGTCATGTGGATTGGTAGGTGATATACACCGCTAAGCAATGTGTCACCCAGAGCATGATGTCGAGCGGACTGCAGTGCTCTCAGCGATTCAAAAGCTGGCAGCCCCACACAGCACTCTCGACCACATCGTCTTTCCAAGGGGACATTGGATGCTGCGCAGAGACGTGTCGTGCCTTCTACGAAGTGTTCTTAAGGAGACGGAGCTGGCAAACTCGTGGTGAAAGGACACCACCATTGACTAATTAGGAGGAGCTTGGGCGGAGCAATTGGCGGGATATCCAGCCAGGATAACCCCGCCTGATCCCACACAACCACAACCACCACCACCACCACCAACAGGAAGTTCAGCAGAAATTAAATATATCTTCTCTAGTCTGTAGCGAGCACCAGTGTACCACTTAGAAGTCGTCAACTTTGTCTATAACTAGTGCGCTGTCCAAAACGCTCAGACGGGCAGCCGGGACACTCCAGACGGTGGCTGCACACGCAGTCTTCATCAACGATGTTGCAAACAATTGATGACATCAATTGTTCTGCAGTTTGCCTGAAACCTGCAGCATGAAGCACAATATAGAAGCTTTAGTGCGCCATGCACACGCGAACTGTGTGGGTGCAACTACTGCCGGCCAAGCCGCAGTAAAGCGGGCGGACAGCTGCGAACGAAGGGAATCCCCACTTTATAGCGCGCGTTTTTTCACTCCTCCTATAACTCCCTCGGATTTAGCAAGAGCTATCGTTTTTGGTGACCGCATATTGCGCTTTTTCTTCCGGATGGGCACTACGAAACAGAATAGCCCTCATAAAATCTTCTATTGAAGATATCCCTCCTCTGCTGATGAGGCGTGTATGCGCGCCTGTCGTTTCTAAGCGTGCAGCATAGTCGTAACCTGTTTGCAAAACGACTATGAAACAAAGAGGCTATCCATACGCCCATAATTCAAATATTAATGTGAAAGAATTCGAAACGATTAATGGCACCTTTCGTCTGCAGTCATGAGTGGAATTTTTTTAAAGCTCGACTGGAAAAAATAGGATTCAGAATAAATGGGAAATAGTTGAGCCATTTGAGGTCCGCGGACGGCATAGCGTTGCACAGTGAGGCTGCAGAATACCTGCTAAAAATGTTTGATGAACTAGAATCACAAAGCACGGCCGTGTGGCCGAAAAAAATAAGAATAAATCCAAAGTAATTACGAATAAGCATGCGAAACACGTCCTTTTCAGCTTGCAAAACGAAACGCTAGAAGAAGTAAAAGAATACACCTACCTCGGGCAGATGGTTAGTGCTGATCCCAATCACGAAAGTAAACTCCAGCGCAGAATAGTTATGGGTCGGGGAGCGCTCGGCAAGCACTCCCAAATAATGAAAAGTAAGCTACCTCGTTCACTCGAAAGAAAAATGTACAAGCAGCGCAAACACCCGGTTATGACGTACGGAGATGAAACTTGGCGCCTTACTAAACAACTAGGAAGCAAACGTAGGTCGGCTCAACTGCCATCCAACGACTAATGTTAAGAGTAACACTGAAGGACCGGAAATGAGCTACCCGAATCAGAGAACTAGAGTAAATGATATCGTAGTTCAATAAAGAAAATGAAATGGACTTCGGCTGGCCATGTAGTGAGACGGACTTGTACCTGTATGACTTTATTCCAAAGGGCATACTATCGCAATAAAAAAAACAACTGGTGCACAATTATGGTAAGAGAGTGGATACGAAGATATGGGTCTAGAAGAAGGGGACAACCATTAATCCGATGGAGGGATGAAATGATGAAATTTGGGGGTAACCTGTGGACTCGAGCAGCGCAGGAGAGGAGCAGTTGGAGGTCAGTCGGAGAGGCCATCGCCCTGCAGTGGACTTAAGTAAGATGATGATGATGATGATGATTCGTTTGCGGGCCCGCATAAGGCCTGACGATGCATGTGGAATCACGTTTACCAAGCCAGCATAGTCATTAGAAAACATCAAACATGCGGTATACAGAACTTTGCTGTTGCCGCACCCCTTAGCTGCCGCGCAGGAACCGTCGTTGCAATGAAGAGGACTTACGGCCCGCCTTCGGAGGCCGTGGTGGGCTCTCAATATAAAAGTTATGTTCTCCCTTCAATCAAAAAGTACCCCTATAAGGCTTGCTACAATAAACGCATTTTGTACACCCTTTGAAATAAGCCTAAGCCTGTATTTTTAGCGGGAACGCTAGGAATTGCGACAAGCGCCTGAACATGATCAATTTTGAAAATTTTTTGCAAGTTCATGTCTTTACTGTTCTAGAGCTACCCGCTTCCCGGCTCGCATATTTTTCTTCCGCACTTACCGTGAACGATATAAACAAAGTAAGTAGCTGCATTGTCTCTGGAAAGGTGCTAACAGATGTAAAACGTGTGTAAAAATAGCCCAGAAACGCCGCTTTGCTTTCCGGCAAAGCCCATTTTCAAACACACATAAATGCACTGTAGAAAGGAAGCCCGCATCTTTTGCTATCACATGCGGCAAAATTTTCGCAACATAGATTTTCGTCACCGCCCCGATGTTCAAATTGCTAGGAGACACGAAGAAATGTTTGCTACAAAACAAGTAATAAAAATAGTGTAGGCTAGTGATCAGCCATGAATTTTTAGTGTAATTAGATATGGTCGAGAGAACTCTCTGGAACGTTTGGCATAGAATTCCACCTTTGTTTTTCGTAGTAACGTCTTTAATTTCACGAAACGCCATGCGCCACACCAAGGTTTTCGAGGGCATTCTGGCCGAAGCGGGAAGTTGTTTAAGCAAGAACGTAAAAGAAAATTTCTGTGAGAAAATCCGGTTATTTTCTCTTTGTAATACAACGATCGGTTTGCCACGACAGACGGCTCTTGTTGAAAATGTCGTTTACAAACGTTTACATCTAGCTTCTTAATTATTCCGCATTTCGAACCTGTTTATTCGCTATCGCGATAACATAACGTTGAGAATTAGGCCGCTCAGATGAGCTCGCCTTTCCACTACTGCGTTCAAAATTCTCCGTTGCCCGCATTCATCCTTACATACGCTGGCACTTGCTGAATTACACTCGTGAGGCCAAGTAATTCTTCAAAAGCGCGAATTTCTTTTAAATATGGTTCAGCGGTTTTTATAGGATTTGCTTTCGCTCCCTAGGAGCTGTCACAATCGCGAACAGGGTGCGTTGGAAATGAAGGAAGGAAGGAAGGATAATACAGTGCATGAAAGGCAGGGAGGTTAACCAGGTTACAGTCCGGTTGGCTAGCCCTACACATGGGAAGTGGGGAAGGAGGGGATTTAAAGAGAAAAGAAAAGAGTATTGAAAAGACAGGAATAGAGCTTGAGAAGCAAGAAAGAAAAATAAAGATAACTACAAAAACAAAACAATAGGCGCTAATAAAGCCTAAACTGAAACGGTAAAACTAACCAAATAACAAATGAACAATGGTGCACTAGTGCCTCTACAATCGTTCAGACAGGCCTGTGTCCTTTAAGAACCGAGTAGTGCTTTTGTGGCCTTTTCGGACTGTAATGGGCTAGCTTCTGTGACACCAGAACAGTTGCGCAGTTAATGGCTGGTTGTCGAGTTTCCGGAAATCGGTTGATAGGTGCAGTCTCTGCGTTGCAAACCGGACACAGTGACACAAGAGGTGTTTCATTGCCTCATCCGTGCCGCACCCGTCATATGCAGGGCTGTCAGTCATGCCGATAGTGAATGAGTAAGCTTTAGTGAAAGCAAAATGAGTCGAAAGAGCAGCATAGGTGATAGCTAATCCCGCCTCCTAATCATTTCCCGTAAAACAAACAGCCCTGGAATTTCCTTATGGTTTTGAGCACATTCGTTTTTCTATCCTCGACACCATTATCGTTACGCACCGCTGCTCAATGCACAACTGCTGTACTTAACTTGGGACTAGTATTCTAACTGTTTTAATCCACTTTTACAGATTTCGTGGTAAACCCCTGTGGCTTGCCTATACTGCACAGTTCCGAAAAGGATTGTTGGCATGGGCGGCAATCAATACGCTATGGCTACGATTACACGACCAAAAAGTGTGTGAAATTTACTGCCGCGTCGTGTAAGCGAAATCCAAACAACTTTCTCACTAGACACGAATGTTACCTGATGTGTGCAAGTAAGGCTCTCCTCTCTACTTCCGATTCCTACCGTGCGAGTAAGAATAATCTAAACATCTCTTGATTCCTGGCACAACGTTGTAAGTTGATCGCGTCTAGAACCATCATCTCAGCATGTTGTTACAGCACCCACCATAAACTGACAAGTTATACAGTAGACTAAAGTTAAGATCAACTGGGTTAACGAGGATATACCTAACAGCATGAGTACGGTTGTTCGGTTTTCCACATACACAATGCAAGAGAACTCAGCTTAAGACAAACCGCCTCTCACATACTCTTGTGTTAAAACGAACTTTCACAGTGACCGCCCCTGCCGACGCTTTCCAGAGCATTCACGCAGCCATAGGGAAGAGTTTAGTTAAATACAGGGGATGGGGAAAGGGGTAAGAAAGGGAAAGAGCTGTGTGCGGCCATTCGTGTCCGGAAAGTCGCATGCCTTCGCAGCTATCCTGGCCCAAGTGATCAGGAACTGCTCCAAGGAAGAGAGAAAGGGGTATGATGAGTTTGTGGTGCAAAGCAGTACGAAGAAGGGGCGCGTTGTTTTATCTGTATCGAGGCAGTGAGGACAATCGTAGAGGGTGATGAACGTCATGTCTCAACTGCATGATTTTCATGTCTGTCATACAGGGCTAAAGAAGCAAAAAAGGGAAGTCATTTTACGGCTTTAGTCCTGTATTACAGGCATGACAATCATACCTCATTCGGGACTTTATATATATATCCTGGAAAAGTCTCTCACAAAGCGCGAAAAAATAAGGTAATGAAGAAACACACACGTGCAAACATTAAAACATAAAATTTTTCTGACGTTTCAGGAAGACGACTTCCTTTCTTCAGAGTACAGAATAAGCTGGTTTCAGTGTTATATAGAGAGAAAATGTAGCAAGGAAGAGGGCAGGACAAGGGAAGGGCAAATTCGTACTATAGGATTATGGTTGGAGGGCAGCAAAAAAAAAATATTAGAGAAGTTGAAATGGGGAGGAAAAAAGAAAAAAAAATCAGTCACGTGAAACAACATGAGAAAGAAGAACGAAATTTTTTTGATAAGGTAATTGCTATTTTCACTTTCCCGTGGCAACAGGGGGAAAGAGAGGGGTTAAAAGATGTTATGCTCATTCATGCATTTGGCATGGGCATAAAGCAAGATAAATAAATCACAGTCACCTCGTACGAACCCGAGACACAAGTACGAGAAAACATTTAACAAGGTGATTGCTATTTTCAGTGTCCCGTGGCAACTGGGGGCCAGAGGGGGGTCAAAAGAAGATATGCCCATGCACGCATATAGCGGACATCTGGCCATACACATCGGTTATAAGAATCACAGTCACGTGATTCAAACAGGAGAGAGTACTATGTTGGCTTCTGGTGGTGGGAGGGAAGGGTAGTGCGCCCAAAAGCAGTCATACAGGGAGTTTCGACGGGAAATGAGTGTGCATTCCTATACAAACAGCAGCAAAAAGCAGGGAAAAAAGAGGCAAGGTCAAAAAGGTCATGACAAGAAAGATAACAGAAGACAGGCGACGCACCTGATGCGCACCTGGAGGCACACATCATTGTCGGCACATGAGATGGCTCAGCAAACCCCGAGGCGGTCAGCAATTAATATTAGAAAACAGGAATACAAAAAGGAAGGGGGGAGGAAAGCAATTACACACGCTCGCGTGCCCAAATTGTTTACAAGGACAGAGTATCAAAGCTAACAATGGTATTGCAGCCTTCTACCCAGAACATATTCTCCAGACTTGCAGGTCAGATTTCGTTTAGTGAAGCCACTGTGCTAAAGAGCACGGCGCTAGCCCGCAACTATAATCATTTACTGGGGGTCGCCAACTGATGGAAGAATATTATCGAGGGAAATAAATGAAAAGGCGTAACACTATACTGAGGGAATGCAGAATTCCAGCATATGAATAAGAAGGAGAGCGGGGGAGGAGAAGATGGAAGCCGAACTTTTAACCGGAGGAAAGACACGTCCGTTTTCCACAACTTTCATTGTAGCCGAACGACGCTGGCTTAAACCTATAGATAAGGTAGGACTCACGAACCTCGCTATTGTGATGCGTTCTAAAACTAGATGCGAGCATTGTGGCCTTCATCCATTCCAAAAAATGACCAGTCTTGTTAACATGCCTTGATAGAGGCAAAGAGGCTAATGTTTTTGCATGAGAACGCCGATAGTAACTCCTCAAACGGAAGGGTGTTTCAGTCTGGGCGATGTATTTTTTGCCGCAGAGGGTGCATTCCAGCAGGTATACGATGTTGGTGGAGTCAAAGTAAAAGTTCGTTTTTACATTCACATAAGAGTTTGAAGCCGTGCTGGCGGCGCGCTGTGTGATGGTCATTTGTGGGCATACCTTACACCATGGTTTGTTACAGGGCATGCAACCAGCAGTCTGTGGTCAGCTGATGCTGGCTTTGGTGAGAACGCCACCCAAACCTGTTCTCCGTCTATAAACAACGCGGGGCGGCTCAGGAAATATTCTTTTTAGGCGTTCACTTTGAACAAGAATATTGTGATGTTTTCTTAGCATGAATACAACTTTCGGTGAAGAGGCCGAATGGTTCAAAACGAGGTTTGTTTGTGGATTGGGTTTAGGAGTCTTTTTACGCATAATTTTGGTGCGGTTCGACTGGTTAGCTCGCATAATCACGTCAATGATCACCTGCTCTGGGTATTTTTGTTTCAAGAGCGCGGTTTTAGGTTCTGTGCAATTATAATCGAAACCAGTTTGTCTTGTGCAGATTCGCCTAAAACAGTGAGATTGGCAACAAGGTGTTGCGGTGTTGCATTACCTGGCATGGCTGCTGTGGAAGTGCAAATACTCGCGCGTGTCCGTAGGTTTCCTACAGAGATCAGTCGGAAGCCTGCCCTGAGAAACTGTGACTGTAACATCCAGGAAATTTATGCTACGCGTAGAGTAGGAATGAGAGAGGGAGATAGAAGGATGCGCAAGGTTAAAAGCCCCAATAAACGTAAGAAGTTCCATTTCACCATGTTGCCATAATGCCACGAACCATGTTTTCGGTTTGTTGGTTTATGCTTTGTTTTTGCCGACAGGCTGCACCGGGCTATGTTATCTGTGTTATCCGTCGGACAAGTGAAGCGCATGTTGAAGTGAAGGGCAGAGTACAGTAACTGTTACAAATTAGGCCGGATTCTGAAAAACGCATTCAGTAAAGATTTACCAGCTAATTTCTTGGCCAACCCTTATGTTCTCCTCGGTATTACTTAGAACCAAGAAGGGTTATAACTACCTATGGGGCACATTTTCTCTCCCAGTTCCTTTTTTGTTCTTGTTGAAATTGCAGTCTCCGCTGTGGAATCATCCAGCACCCTGAACCTTAAACCCCTAGCGTTAGTCCTGGGTACCGCCGACTCCTCTTCGTATTGTGGCGGCGCCGCAGCTGGGCGCTGCAAGAGCGATGGCGCTGGGGCTGGGCGACAAGCGATGAGTGTGGGCCACGCGCCGCAGGTGCGCAAGCAGCCATGAACGCCACGAGCGTGGAATTAAACACGGCCGCATTTTTGGGGTGCACGGCATAGCGTTCTGACGTGTCTCGGCTCGTCTCTCTGTTGCGTTCGCGACAGTACATTACCAGGGTGCGCGTTTAAATCCCACTGTTGTACTTTTTTCCATACGCTGTAGAGTAAGGAAAATATACTTGCAGCAACCAGGTAAATGCTACCTATAAATTCGATTATTTGGCTACATGGTAATTTGTGTTAAAAGTGAGCTTTATTTAATTCTAGACCACTCATTAATTCGCTGATCACTGGGATGCAATTTGGGATATCTATTATGGATATGTGCATCACTGCGAATGCGCCTCCGTTACGTCAGATCACCGCCCCCGATCCGTCCAGTAAGCTGCGGAACCTTATAACAGATAATACGATAAAAACTTTAGTGTGATTAAACTGTACTTGTGGCGGCTTGAGGAAAAGGGAAAGGAAAGGTAGTGCACAGCTCAGCAGGTAGCTCACCAGCATAGCACCCAGGGCGGCGGAGGGGGTGTAGAGGCTATAGGGAGAAGGGGAGTAGGGGAGGATCTCGTAAAACATAAGGTGGAACTCTTTGAGGAGGCGCTCTTTCAATGGTCGACAGCAGTATCGCCCCGCACCCTCCCTTCGGAAGCAGTAGCAGCACAGCCATGAGTTAGACTGTTCAGTGAAGTGCATATTCCAAAACGAAGCATTCCTGAAAAGACAAAACCGCAAGAGAAGTATTAGCGCTGGGAAACTGCTTCTTCAAGTTGCTTCTGGTTCTTTAGTGCCGTTTTATATCTCAGACGGAATACGCAGTGCTTAAAAGGTAGGGGACAATGTCTTGCAAAAGGAGAAAATTCCTGCTGTACGCTAACAGTGTTCTGTGCTAATTCGTCGGTTATTATTATTTGGATCCGTTAAAAAACGCGCTCTATATGCGTCTGCTCTCTGCATATTTACAATACGCAGAGAGAATTTGTATTTGTCTTTTGTATTTACAATACAAAAGATCCATGCGGGCGCCTTGGGCGATGGGCTCTGCGGCTACAAGAGTTCGACATACACGTCATTTATCGGTCAGGCCGTAAACATCAAGACGGTGACGTTCTGTCCCGATCGCCGCTTCCTCCTGAGGTGTCCTGTGTTTTGACTGAGGAGAGCGTTCTTTCTGCTCTCTCCTTGAAGATTTATGCACTGAGCAACGCAAGGATCCATGGATCTCTTCCATTATTTCCATCATCTCTGGACCGTTCCCTCAACAATGATCCCGTGCCCTTCGCAGACAAGCTCCCCATTTCGCACTGCGTGACGGCCTTCTTTACCGCCGTAACTACCTTGATGAAGAACGTACATGGCTACTTCGTATCTTGCGCTATCGTCGTGCGGACATTTCTGCTACTCTTCACGCTGACCCAACCTTCGCTCACACGGGTGTCTTCAAGACGTACCATCGGGTCCGTTTGCGTTATTACTGCCGTGACATGTAGGAAGTACGTCCAGCCATGTGTCACGTGCCAGCGCCGCAAGTCTCCTCCCGCTACTTCAGTCGGTCCCTTACAACCGTTGCCGTGTCTAGCGAAACCCTTCGGCCATGTTGGCATTGACCTCTATGGACCTCTGTCGTGTACGCCCGCTGGCAATCGGTGGATTATTGTCGGTATCGGACACCTGACGCACTATGCCGAGACCACTGCATTGCCAACAGCTGCAGCAGGAGACGTCGCTTCTTTTATTCTCTGTCACTACATTTTGCGACATGGAGCGCCTTGCGAGCTCTTTAGTGATCGCGGACGCGTGTTCTTGTCCAAGTTGTTGAAGCGCTACTCAAGGCATGCCACGTCGTGCATCGCACAACTACTGCCTACCACCCACAAACAAACGGCCTAACAGAACGCTTTAATCGCACACAAGAGGATATGCTCGCAAAGTACGTCACCCACGATCACCACAACTGGGACCTCGTACTACCCTATGTCACCTATGCATGTAATACCGGCACCCAAGCTACAACGGGTTTCTAACCCTATTTTCTGCTCTAAGGACGTGAGCCCTCGTGCACTCTGGACACCATCCTGCCCTACCGACCCGATCCTTCAGAGTGTACGCCTCTTTGTGATGCCACGAAGCTCCCGGAAGATTGCCGACAACTGGCGCGACGTTTCACTGCCAAAGAACAGTGGAGACAAAAATCTCCTCATGATGACGTTGCTGCAGACCCCACCTGGCTCTCTGGTGTGGCTTTGGTTGCCCTCTACTATACCTGGATTATCCAGCAGGCTCCTGTCGGAATATCACGGACCTTACCGCGTCATTGAACGGGTTTCACCAGTAAATTACATTGTAGAGCCTATGACCCCTTCTGCGGACCTCCGAAGGCGTGGTCGTGAAACTGTGCACGTGCAGCGTTTGAAGCCTCATCACGAACCGATCGTTTCTTCGGCGCCATGACACAATAGCCAGGATGGCCCTCCCTCCTCCGGGGGGGGGGGGGTAATAGTAATGAGGAATTGGTGCAACCACTGGCCAACCCGCCCGTACGGCTGGTTCACGAATCAGGCTGGTCTGGCTCACAAATCATTGCCAGCAGCGCCCGCGAGACAGGAGAAGCAGAAGACTGGTCTGTCCGACATAGCCGGAACTACTAGTTTCGGTGACTGCGCATCGCTACCAATAAACCGCCTTGCAATAAATATGTATATATATATATATATATATATATATATAGTATAAGTAAAGAGTCGGATACACAGCAAGAACAATAACAAACAAGGTTTACTTACATAGCGGCAACGGGACTTGCCTTCATCAGAGTACAGTTACATGATTTTCATGTAACTGTACTCTGCAAAATCATGTAACTGTACCCTGATGAAGGCAAGTCCGTTGCCGCTACGTAAGTAAACCTTGTTTGTTATGTTCTTGCTGTGTATCCGACTCTTTACTTATACTATTTCTGCGCGCTTTTGAGTTTATCTTTCTCTAGATTTATATATATATATATATATATATATATAATATTATATATATATATATATTTTAGAGAGAGAGGGAGAGAGAGAGAGAGAGAAATAATGGTTTACAACGCTGGTTCAACGCTGGTCGACCACCACTGTTGACATGTCGCAGACACTCGAGTCACGGCCTGGAGGTGATAAAGGGTTCCCTTCACACCGAGCAGTCCGAGTGGCACTGGCTACCAACCCTAACCACAGGAACAAAATACCGTAACATAAAAACGCCAAAAAGTTGAGGGGAAACAGCCCCGCCGGTAGCGTAGGTGGTCATCGCACCAGACACGTATTCTCGACGTAATTTGTTCGGGTGCCAACCGGCGGGCAATTTTAAGTGCGAATGCACTTCTTAAGCGAGCCTGAAGCGTCCGCCGGCCGTCCGCATAGCAACAGCTGCGGGTGCGCGCGCTCCTCGTCTTCCTTGGCAACGGGGGAGATGGGGCGCGCGCTGGCCGCTGACATGGCAATACCCACGTGGGGATTGGCAGGAATCTCCTCGTCTTCCTTGGCACGGGGGGAGATGGGCGCGCGCTGCCTGGCCGCTGACATGGCACATACCCACGTGGGGGATTGGCCAGAATCGCGTGAGAAGGGCTAAGCACCCGCTTAAGGAGTACTGACACGAAATTTCAAAGCTGAGATCCGCTCTAGCAATCAAGTACAACGACAACACAAATAGGTGTCTGTGAATAAATGCATCTTTCTTTCTTTGTAGTTGTGTGGTGTGTGTGTGATCTCTCTTTCGCGAACATTACCGAACCGCGCAATTCAACTCGTGCATTCGCACTTCACATCTCCCCTCGGGGAAATGCGGGGAATTTTTTTAAATGCGAATGCATTTCTTAGCCGCAGGTTGTCTTGCGTCGTTGAGCGGCGTGCGCCCTAGCAACAGCTGTGGCGCGCGCCTAGCAACCGGAGCAGGCTGCAGAGTAGCGGAGGGCAAGGGGAGAGGAGGAGCGCGCTCGGCGTGTGAGGGCGCTCGCATCGTGGAGCTCGGGCGGAGTAGCGGAGAGTGAGTGGAGAGGAGCAGCGCACTCGGCGTGTGAGGGCGCTCGCATCGCGGAGCTCGGGGCGGAGAGAGAGCTCACGCGTGGGCTGGCGCGGGTCTCTCTCTCCTCTCCGCGTACCCCTCTCCGCTCGCTGCGCATATAAATGCAGGGAGCGCGCGCCTCTCTCGGTGACTGCTTGCCGACTGGCGCTTGATAGTGATGGAGTCGGTGAAGTCCGAATCCCTCGCGGCAACCATACCGCAAAGACAGAATTCGGTGCACCCAATGCATTCGCATTTCCGCACGATCCCCTTCGGGGAGGTGGGGGAATTTTTTTCTCCACTGTCTTTCTGTCTTTCCAAATTCATCACCTGTTTCAATGACTTACCACATCCTCCCATTTTCTTTCCAATAATGTCTTACTTGACCGCAAGCCTTATTTTTGTTATTTCAAATAGCCCCTCATTTTGCCATTCTTATTCGCTACATACACACACACACACACACCTGTATAATATCTATCCTATATTGTGTATATATATTATTTATATATCATATATATATATATATAATATATATATATCAAATATATCATTTGTAGTAGTAGAACTTTGAAGATGTAGAGAACACAAGAAGAAGAAATACTTGACCAAGGTAAAAGCACGATGTGGCCTATTTCAGCAGAGAACTTGCTTTCCTCAGGCTGCCTAGGGCTTCTGAGGCAAGCAAGTTCTCTTTGCTATTAACGTAGCCACAATCTGTTTTACCTTGTTCGAAGTTTTTTTCTTTAATATATATATATATATATATATATATATATATATATATATATATATATATATATATTCAGTGCTATTTGACTACTTGAAGGTGTTTTGTAGCGCCGTATAAGGTACTTGTCATTTTTTGTGATACAGGGAAAAAGAAATCCAAGTCGAGAAAAAATCCGCCGCGATTGGCTTCCCATCACGGCAGTGGGACGGAGTATCATTTCCGCTCCAAAAACACTACGTTGCGGACTTCTGAAGCAGGGCCCAAGCCTCCGCATGGGGACGACCATGAAGTTCGTGAGGTGCTCACGCATTCCAAGAGACCTACCAATGAATATTGAACCAAATTTCTTATTACTTCATTCACCACTTCAACTCACTGTACCGTGATAATATCACAGTTGAGCAGAATTTCATGCGCTCTCGGTTGACATGAATTTGCCCTCTAGTCTCTTTTTCACTAGTATCAATTGCCCTGCAAAAGACAATTCGTTCCGGCAGCCTGTACGTTTCTTATGTGCTACGACGTGGTATACGCAGATGAATCCTTGAAGTGTAATTTATAATAGCACAAAACATGCTCACTAAAATTTTCCGCTTTATATTCCAGAAAATTCGCCGTGTTTAGCGCGACAATGGACACCAGAGGCTGGAATATGGAGCATGTACGTTTATAAGGCTGCTGCCGATAAATGCGTACACACCAGAGTTTGGCATTTCTGGGATATGGTGAACAGATTCAGCAACAAAGCTAGGTGTGAAAACACTTGCATGGCCAATTTTACGTCAAGTAGCTAAGGCGGAATCCTTGTGTTTTTTTATATCTGTGGTGAAGTGCGACGTGTACTAAATAAAAGTCGAATTCGGCCACTGAGTCGTATCTGGATACTTCTAGCAGCTATTAAACATTTCATGGCCTTTCGAAAATCTGATGACTGCAAATGTTACAATTGTCCTGTTCTAATGCCGTTTTGTCAAGAACAAAGAGGATGCCGTAGAAACAAATCGTGCACCCCTCTGTCTAACGACGACGATGGATGAACGCGTAGCTTTCTTGTGACGGATTCTCTGGTTGGCCTGCCCCGCACTTTGAGTATGTACCACTCTTGAGGTGCGCACCACGTTTCTAGGCCCCACAGCAACTCTCGGGTGGGCACTCCGTAGGCCTAACTTTTGGGTTTGGGGTGTGCGGCGGGAACCGGTACCCGCTGCTTGGCGTTCAGTGAGCAGTTTTTCGAGTGAATGCCGGTTTGAGGTGTTAAACAACCCCAAGATGTCAGGATAGGCCTAAAGTCAAAAATTTCTAAATGGGAAGTTAGGCCTAACGTCTTGCGGCTAACAGCCTTACACCACGCAGAGCAGCGCCCTTCTCACCTTACGTCGGCATGACGGCAACGGCTGTCGGTGTTTGCCTCACATGACGTTAGCCCTAAGGTCATGTTAGACGGAGAGGGGTAACGGAGCTGTCGCCATGCTTCGCATAGATGCGTTTTAATCTTGCTACACTAATACCCACAATCATCATCATCGTCAGAGAACGTTGGATTTCCTGCAGGTCGACTTTGCGTTACAGAAGCCATCAGTGAGAGCACTAAACCTTCGCTTTAATATGTATTTGCTCTCAAGACAAGAACTGGCCACAAGAAGCACACACAAAGGATAGCGCAACAATCTCACCGTGTGCTCTTCTTTTCCCGGAACCCCTCCCGGATTCTCCTTCTTTTTAAACGGTGGATAATCCCCTCATACGTACTTTGTTTGCTAGTACCTTTTTCGGTGTCCCGCGTCATTATCCCCCGCCGGAATCAGCGCCGTCCCGACGCTATGGGTTTACGGTGTCAGTGGAGAGCACGACTTTAGTCGGACTACAAGTACAATCATGAAGAAATGAAATGTGAACAGAACACCATGAACCAGAACACGTAAAATTGAAAATACTGTTCGTGGAGGTCCGGTAGTGGCGCGCTGGTGGTCCATATTTGAAAAGCCAGATTCCCCAACTTTGTTACTGCAATTGAGCAACGCATCAATTTGACTTGCTTGAAAAAAAAATACGTCTCTTTGTGTGTTCTGGTTAGTATTTTCCCATTCGCGGTTAATTTCTCCATGACTGTATAATACTTCCACACAATAAAATGTTTACGCCTTAAAGGGCGCGTTCAGCTTGTCGCCGCAGGAGCACCCTTATAACAGAATATTTTACACCTTTTAGGGTGCTTGTATTTTGTCGCTGCAGGAGCACCCTTTCTGAAGCACCCCAGAAGACGGGTGTCTCTCTAAAACCTCTACGGCCATAAGGTATCTGCAGGAGCTTTTTCTACAAAAGCACCCATCTAAATAGTTACAAAAAGGG
The DNA here is from genome assembly GCA_013339765.2 of Haemaphysalis longicornis. NCBI lineage: Eukaryota > Metazoa > Arthropoda > Arachnida > Ixodida > Ixodidae > Haemaphysalis > Haemaphysalis longicornis. The sequence goes on along the minus strand of CM023452.1, from coordinate 78,051,855 downwards.
TGGATCAACATGGTTCACAAATGGCGCAGCAGGTGCGCAGCCACATATTGCACAATATGACACATGAATATGGTATGGAACAGTCGTGCTTTGCAAGCTCGGTTCTATGAGACATTCCAATAATGCCCAACGTCAGCTAATAACTTGCTTGAACTATTTTGTGACACCGATTTTTAAAACACCGATTCACAAAGTCAAATATTAGAGCCACATCTCAGAACACACGCCATAACGTTTGTTGTTGATTATTCAAAACTTTGCAACAAATATGTATGTTCATTTCGCCGACCAGCAGAACACATCCCTCGAGCTTCACTACACAGCATAAACCTCCTATGCAGTGAAAGCAAATAGGTGTGCAAATATCAGCTGCACAAAACTTCTTTGAGCCTTAAAACACTTGGCTTCTGAGTATGGCATCAAACTTCCAGTCACGGTAGTTACCCGCAATGTTTAGTGCCTAATTCTTGAGCTGGGCAGAAAAGCTCAATACGAAGAAAGATATATAGTTGGCTCTACACTGCGGCTTTATTCTACTTATAATAGTTGGGTCCCCACTGCCATTTTTGTTCTTTTGCAGTATTCTTTTTGTTAATCAAACAGATTTAGGAGAAATCCCCAAGGTGGAGTAAGTTTCAGCGAAGGAAAGTTTGGCATCCACCTAAATGTAGCCATGAGGCTACAAGGGAAAGCTATACAGCTTTCTCAGAAACTCAAGGCGGCCTTGCTATCGCAGTAGATGGTGACGTTTTGCGGCTGCATCTCCATTGCAAGTTCCGCCAAACACGCAATAAGGCAACCCTTAAGGCACACAAAAACACACCATGGTCATTAAAAAAAGCTATGATTTCGCTTACAAAAACTGACCACAATCGGATTTGGGGATAGATACACTTGCAGAAATACACAACGACATCATATAAAAATATATGGCTCCTGTACAAAGACTGGTCCTAAAAATTGAGGACTACATATATAACACTGGTAGCAATGTGCGAATCAGCCTAATGAAGAAATGTGGTCTTCACTTCAAATACTTTACTATTGTAATCAGAAAAAAATTCAGCACATGTGTAGTCTCCGGTCGGAACGTTACATATCTAGTATCTTAAAATTTATTCAGATTTGCAGAAAAAAGTGCTGCTTTGGTGGACTTAAAGAGGGCAATGGTGCACTGTGCACAAGTAAAGGATTGTGGTAAGACTAACACCATTATTCCATTCTCGAGCTGACGTAATGACTATTGAAATTTCATGCTTAAAAGGCAGAACACAAAAAAAACATCTTGCTTTTTAGGCGTGAGCGTAATCGCTGGAAGTTACGCTTTACCACAGGTGGAATGATTATGTTGCTTTTATTACCACCCTTGACTGGTGCATAGCTAGCAGTATCTGAACAACAGTGTAGCCTGGCACAAAGTTATGTCCAGAAACTTGGATAAATTTTACAATGCCTCTATTACCCGAAACAGAATATGTACATACAAGATGTACATACATACATACATACATACATACATACATACATACATGCATAAGTACATACGTACGTACGTACATACATACATACATACATACATACATACATACATACATACATACATACATGCATACATGCATACATACATACATACATACATACATACATACATACATACATACATACATACATACATACATACATACATACATACATGCATACATGCATACATACATGCATACATACATACATACATACATACATACATACATACATACATACTACACATACCGAAACTTTGGCCCATCTTCCAAAGCAATAAGAGGTTGTACAGCCCAACAAATGCGCAGGAAAGCCACATAGAAAAACGAAAGCCCACTAATGACCTAAAGAGACACTAAAGGCTTATAACTGTTTGCATTAACTGGAATATCATGCCTTTACAGCTCTCAGTTTTTGCGTACCTTGTGTTGGAGCTGTTGGATTATTTGTGGCAAGCTACAGGTATCGCCAATGTAAGTGGCTGGGCATTGTGCACAAGAAAATTCGTAGATGAGTTGTTCTTATTCTTTTGGCGGTTGCTCTTTTGGTCATCGCATCAGACATTAAGAGTTTGATGCCACAACCAAACAAATATGTCGGCAGTGGGAAGGCCTTCGTGTTAGAGAATTTATGAAATCATTTCGCTCGCCCTTACACCACAAATAGGCAGATGAGGTGGGTTATCACGTGAAAGGAGAGAAAATAAAGGTAGAGGTAGGGTTGTTAACTGGCGGCGTTGAAACGACATTTCTTCCCCGTCACCCAACTAGTGAATACGACACTAGATTCTTCCCCGTCACCCAACTAGTGAATACGACACTAGATGTGGTGAATAGAGCTGCTGGTGTTGCCGTTTCACTCGACGTCTGTGATACAAGTGTTTTCCTGCAGTATATTTTGTCCAGCATACAGTACTTGACATGCGTAGAAGAGCCAGGACTGCAGAAGCCTTGTGCGAAATTCAGTGGTATGAGTTAAACTGGAAGTAGCATCCGGTGTCGGTCATTGTTCAGTACAACTTGGCGAGCTTAGTTGATTGGGTTGTTTTTCGTGAAATCTAGGAACAGCGAGGCATTGCCTGTCCGTCATATTATGGTGAACTGAATTGCTGGGTCAGCCAACTTCAGGTGCCCCAGGAAGTTAACGGAGCCTATTCGGTGCAGAAAGCAAACCAAGATTGGATTCTACCTTCCGTTTAATTTCTACCACCAAGTGTCCTACTATGATTCTGCACCTGTGGTTCTGCGACGCTGGGCAAGAACTGTATGCCCAAGAGAAGAATAAAATAAGGAAGGAAATGAAACCTATCGCTGACCTCAAGAAAAATGGCTGCACCACCAATTTTGTTCAAAGCGTCAGAAGCTTTCTTCACCGATGTAGCGACAACCAGGAGATTTAACTTTTTCAACGCCGAAGCTCAAACCATTTTCCTCCAATTTCATATCACCTCCCCTCCAACCTCCTTTACCCGACGGCCCCCTCCATCTGTCCAATGTACGGTAAAAAGGACAAGCCAGACAATACCACGTATATTCAAAACGAAAGGCAATCCCGACACCCACAAACCCACGTCAACCATACTTGACTTATTCCATGGCCAAAATGACTGCTTAATGGAAGAAAGCACAAAAGATCGTTTACAATATTATTTGTGTGTAATACGCCATCTATTACATCGGTAAAACCCCAAACTTCTCGAAAAAAGCTTTGGCAGCATAAAAGAAACGCATGAAATCAGACATCAAGTGCATTAGAATGAACACTGCGAGAAAGCAGATCGCCACACTGACTTCGGAAAGGTGCAGATGATAGACACCCGGACACGAATTACTAAAGGGTGCTCCTTGAATCAGTGTACACCCAAGCAAGGAGGGAAAAGATAAACAGACATGTAGGAGCCCTTCCCTCTATTTGTGCCCTAGCCTCCAACCCAATGCAGAAAGAAAAAAACTCGCTCTTAACATTACTGCTTTTGATCAAACCCCTAGACAGTCCTAATAAAAGAGCCAAGTAGGTTCCGAGACATTGGGAATGCTTAGGATAAAGCCCAAGGTTAGCGTATCACATGAGTCCTTCGAGGGTAACGAGGCGGCACACGCCACTGCCCGCGTTCACACCCACCGGGCCGCTTCTCAAGAAGGCGAAGTCACGTATCCAATTCGCTTTCCCAAGCCAGCTACTCTGAATTCATACGCGGACATCCTCGCCCACACCGCCACGAACGACGACGCTTCCCACCACCACATCTTCATTTATCCAGAGCAGAGGCGACTGCCTTTCCAAGACTTCAGACAAACTCCTATCCTCACCCCACTCTCCTCCATGCCATGTACCCCACTCTCTACTACGCTACGTGTAATTTCAGTCCCCAAACTGGCACTTTGTATCACATGGTATGGGAGTGTCAGGAAACCCCATCCCTTACCCCAACTCCTCAACCAAACTACGAGCAGTGGGCGGGCCAGCTGGCCAGCTCCGACGTCTCACTCCAGCGTAGCCTGGTGAAGAGGGCTAGGGCAGCCAGCGGGGACCACGGCTTCCCGGACTAGAGGAGGCCCTCCACCGGGCGGGCGCCCACCTATGAGCGCCTGAAGCTCGTCTAAATAAAGTACATTCACTCACTCACTCATCGAAGGCAGAAAAATGCACGGCAAAGCGCTGACATCAACTTTATTTATTGCCCGAGAGTTACCAGCTGTTGCTTAATAGTGACATCACTACAGGAACCGAAAAATACAATACAGTTGTCGTGCATTAACTAAATGGTTTTAAGCAAGGCGGTCAATTTTCTTATTTATGCTTCCTTGATGAACACAGGTCTGCTCTATTGCAGTGAGAAATTTATTATGGAAGTCCTGACGTTTTTACAGTTGCAATGAAAATCAGAAATAGAACAAGAAATCATTGGACACTCCACAATTTCCAAAAAAAAACAAAGGAATCGTGTGAGTGAGCTACCTAATACACTACCATAGAAGATCATATTCATCAAGGAAAACTAATTAAAACCATGACTAGTGCGTAGCCAGTCTAATTCATGTGTTAAGAGCTCATGTGCTTCCGCGCAAGTTGGGTGTGTAAACCCAGTGACACCAAACTAACCAGACTGAATGATCACTTTATAGTGATTGAGTTACTCTTCGAATTCGCTTATTGTAGCAAGCTGTCTAGTTGTCTATTTCGTTATTTTTTATTGGTATTTCTTGTCTCATTTTATATTTGGAGAGCAGATTGCTTTTACTAAGATCATTCACTAGGGGCAACAAATATTTGATTTTAGTTTAAACAATTTTTAGTTTTATTTTACTGCTCACCAGCCAAATATCTGAAATATCAGAGGCTCCTAAAACGTATGTTGGTCTTTCTTTTCTGCGCTGTAGTACAATTATTAATTACTTAAATTATATCTTCTTCACACATTCTAATAATTGGCAAATATTCAGCCGTATAAAAAGGTCATTTAAAAATCAGATACATTTAACAAGGCCTCGATGACTCTCACGACGTGGTCCACCTGTTTCTGTCGCAAATAACCTGATTGCAGCCACATTCAACCTAAGAGGAAGCTAACATGTCCTCTAGGGTGATGAATAGTTAAAACGGCTTACTAGTAAATTACCCGCTGAGCACCTAAAATCGTGGCATTAAAACAGAAGATCCCTCTGCGGCACCTCTCCCTTGAAGCAGCGCTTGATCACATACTTTGAGAAGCTTGAAAACGCTCCTTGCAGCGCTCCAGCCAGCAGAAATAATCCAGGACGCAAGTTGGAAACTGGACCGTTGGCATCCTGCCACCGTGAAGATATTTTTATTTTGTAGATGCTCTTCTACTTTGTGTACCACTGTTTATTTCACCTTTAACAAGCAGAGGAACTCCTCAAGGTTCAATTATCCGTACGAGCATAATAAAATGCATCAATGTAGAACAATTGGCAGGGGTACCTCATGTTTGCTTTTCTGGAAATGAGAACATTATTCTAGGTAATCTGCACACAACTACAATCAAAGAAATATTTTCACCTACTTCACTGCTAGCATCACCTTTTGACTACTCAAGCACACATACACGCTAGATATGTCAGCAATCTGCTTAATTTATTCCTGCAAAATTAACAATAGGTAATCAGAAATCGGCAGGGAAGGAGGTGTGACCTTTAAATGGCACTTTTTCGTTCAAAGCACGTAAATGGGACAAGAAAGACTCATAACGTAAACCATGATTCATATATGCCCTCATCCGCTATGGGTTTTAGGCAATGCTTACAACTCACTTCAGTACCATGAGCAGGTGGAGACCTGTCAAAACTCATTGCGAGCAAGTGGGTTTTGGTCAAGCTCTCCTGTCTTGCCCGCAAATGCTGGATTCCACCTTTCCCAGGTTAACGCGACGACTCGAATGCGGCGGACGCAAGAAAGAATACGAACACGCCCAGTCAGGAGTAAGTGGGGCATGCACGTCGGCTGCTTTAAAACAAGGTGTAATGTATTGCTGACTAGACTCAATGCTTGCACGCATCTTGGAGCAACAAGGGCCTTGGCAGGTGTGTTTGGTTGGTTTTCCCCGATACTCCTCAGCTCGTACCATACACAGTGCTTTCAGAAAAAGTCCCAGCCCTTGTAATTAGCACGTTCCCACTTAAGTATCATGAACCTAATACTTCACACGTTTAAATCTTTTTCTTTGTAGAAGGATGTTCCTCTACTGGTGATCCAGCACTAGTGTGCGTAAAATCGCACCCTTCAGAACCCCAATCAGGTCTCTTGACATTGTACAGTCAGTTACATAACTAATTGGGAAAGAGGACTGCAGGGACTGTCAATTCACATGTCAAACATGCAAAAAATGGCTGAACAAATCATAAAGATTGGTCGAGTTTATCAAAAACTAAACTAGAAAGTTAATGACATTGTTGTATCGGCACCTAATATGGCTTTATTGTAAATAGGACTAACACCAAGAAACTTGTGTTCATGGTGATTAACTGCTAAGCCCACATTATGATTGTGGGCGAAATTTTCATTTTTCCAAAATCAACAATCAAGGTTGCCATTTTGTGGCTACATGTTAGGTTATGCATGAAACATCAATAATTAGCATGAGGGAGAGTACTTGTACATTTAAGTGATCCAACATTATTCAACTATGATAGCTATCAAAACTGCGTCTGCAAGCTTACGTTCTGTCGGATAAAGACTGTTGACAATGCTTGCGGCTATTTTCTGGTTCGATAGAGGAACGTGATGTGCTCAGACCGTCCAGAGGTCTCAGCAAAAGGATGACACATGATTACCACACAAGAAAGAATGATAAGCATTGGGTGTACCAATGTTACAACTCGGGCAACACAACATTCAGCTAAAATCAACGCCCGCATACAGCGGCACCTTACATATTGTTAGGTGGCCCGCCGCAAACGCAACAAAGCTTGCGAGGTGCGCACATTCGCTCGCAGACGATGCTCCCTCGCCATTCTAAACACGGCAAAAATGACATCGGTGAATAACAAAGCTGTAAACGCTGCGCAACGCAGCGTAGAGGAGTAGCCGTTCGCGTTTCAATAAACTACACGTAAGACGTGGTTCTCGGTGATGAACCCTGAATCAGTTCAGTGTAGTGCTGGGAACAGGAAGCATCACGAAGTTTAGCACAACTCAGTTTAGCGCTGAATGCAAGCAAAAGAATCTACTTGCGCACATCGCTTTTCTAGAGATGAGCCCTCTATGCTCAACCTAGCCAGTTCAGTTAAACACTTCACTCACGCATGGGCACCTGTGAACGAATCCTTAAAGAAGCGGTAGCGCCTACAAACTACGTGGGAAGTAAAAAGAAAGACGGTAAATTGTGACGATACAGCTTACCTGACAGGAAACGACGCAGAAGAGCCAGCCACGTTCAGGGGCAAGTGCCAAATGAAATTAGCCGTTTTAAGGTGGCAAAGTTGTTCTCAAATACTTCATCGCGAAGTCGAACACGGCAGACTGAAGAGAAGACGACGGGGGGCCCAATTAATCATAGTAACTGCGCTTGTTTAACGGCACTATAGCGGCACACCACAGAACACGCACGACGGCAGACGGGTCGATTCGAGGTAATACTGTTTAGGCCGCGCCACCGCACGCCGCGCTTCGAGCGCTGCCTGTAGGGGCGCCACAAAAATCCCCCTAGCGGCCCGTTTCCGAAATAGCTGTGTGAGGCTCCTGCCCGCTTCCCACTGTCGCCGGGGCTTTTGCTGCACATTCACGACTAAGATTTACCGTTTGTATGCGTAGGAAATACATATTTAACAGGAGCAGTCAATCTATTTGCAAATTTGGTGTATTTACAAGAGTGTGTTTCCTACGCAATCTTAAATATGGTACATTCGGTCTTTATAAGCGCCAGATGTGCGTCACAGGGCGGTCTCACGAAACCGGCGTATGCATGGAGCTGATTGTGATTACACTGCTCTGAAATTTACTAACATTGTCTCCGTAAGCAGCGTTTCCTCAGATGGTCATGCTACGGCTACACCCTTTAATGTAAATCGGTTTTGTGCGCTGTATATATAATCTAACCGAGCACTCACACCTCACGTAACGCCAGCTATGCTTACCAATATAATACCTCAGATATCGATCACTACCCAGGACCAGCCAATGTGGCATAAAAATTCACCAACGTTTTGCCAAAAAAGTACAATAAATAATGCAATATTATACTCGGGAATCAGCCCACGTCGAAAAAATGAATGCTGGGTCGTCTCGTCGCGAGGCCAGCTCTCGCAAACACTAATATATCCCGCGGGAGCCCGCGCGGAGACCGGTTTATAGTGATACGCGTCCGCGACTACACGCTTCTCCGAAACATTGTCATATGACACATGAAGCCTGCATAATCTAGGGGGCTCAGATACTCCCCTCTTCCAACACATTTCGTCGCTTCTGAACTGCCTACCCTCTCTGCTTAAAAAATGCGTCCGCCGAGTGATCATCTGGTCGTTAAAGTAGGAACCCAAAAGGGAAGTGAACATGCCGCGTGTGTATTGGATTAATAAAACGTTCATTCCTTGACTTCGCTCCGCATAACACTCCACACAACGATAGTTAAGCGTGCCCCTTATCCCCCCCCCTCCCCCCCCCCCCAACACCACCTTCATGTTTCGCGAAAAAAACAGTGTATTTTGCGTCTAATTTGTCTGGTGAGCACTGTCTGGCTTACGTTTAGACGAACATCTTTAGCGTTTCCGAAGCTGCACAGGGTTTGTTCATTCCCGTACGAGCTTTCCTGTTTTTCTGGACTTGCTGACCATTTATGTTTCCGTAATTTCCTTGCTTACCTCGATTGTTGCTATAAGGTTCGAGTGGGTACATATTAATTTACCGACGCTAATCCTTGGAACATACTAAACATTTTTGTGTGGCCTATGTTTCCATAATATGTACAATTTCTTGTCATACATTGGGTAATTACATCCCAAATCAGTTTTATACTGGCGTATATATGTATAAAGCTCCATTAGTTGTCCGCGCTGCAACATAAAACATGCCTCTCACTGTGTTAGTACCAGGTCTAAACGAAGCGACAATAGAATTCACTTGTGCCGACGTATTCGAATGGGAAAGTGGTGATATGCTGCTGCCGTCGCCGACCCACGTAAGAGCGGCCAAGCGCACGAACTGCGTCCCCGGATAGCTTTTGTCGGCGTTCCAGCACTTTACCAAATCGCAGCTGTTTTTTTATGCGCCCGAGACGTACTATTCCCTTACAGATATCACCATAACAACTTGTTCAGAGTGCGGAAAGGAAAAAGAAGCGAAAGAAAACCAAAACACTGCATGAGTCCCTAGCAGACACCCAGCGATCCTTCCGTAAATGCAGCAGAGAAGCCTCGGCAGGCGGCGCAGCGATCGTGAAGCACGAGGCGTATAGCCGTTGGCAGTGTGTTGCGTAAACAAAAGGGCAACTTGGTAAATCATTGCCTGTTTTACTGAATATAACAGTAACTTCGTTTTATTATTTATTCTGTGCGTTAAAATAAAGAAGCGTAGATTTTTAAAGTGTACAGAAACAAAACGCGAACTGCACAAGTTTTCTGGCGCTCGATTTGAACGATAAAAAAGCAGCACATGCGCAGGATAATACTCCGCAATTTATTGTTTTATTGCAAGTAATCGTTGTATTATTTGGTGCCTGTTTATTTAGTGCCAGATTTCATGCTCCCCCAAACTTTTTTTTTCTTTTGATACCTGCCTTGTTCTCCAGCGTTCTTTGCTTACCGCACACTCTTGCTTACCACACACTCTTGCAGAAGCACACGAAGCACAGCTCTAAACAAGAAATGTCGCATCAAAAACAAGCGGCAGTAAGTAACAGCAAACATGTCCTCATTAGCACAAACGCCCTTGACACTAATGCAACCACAATAGTGTCATCGAATTGTACCGCACAGAACGGCTGTACAGGCCTTCTGAAAATAAACTATCAGAGTAACAATTCAAAAATTAAACTAATTAAACCGACAGTCTTGCCAACCAAGCTGTAAGTGCAGCTGGGTAGTAAGAAAGCTTTCAAAGTACATATCAAACACAAAAAAGTTCAGGTAAAACAGTTTACATCGACTTCCAAATCATGTAATATGTTTTCGCAACACAACCACTTTAATTTTGATTCTTATCTGCCCTGGCCCACAGGGTACGCATTGTATAATTACAAGTATTCATGACTATAAGTAAGTCACACACAGCCGAATGGTTGACAAAAAATAGGAAAAAAAAGCAAACATGTAAACCCAGGGTACAAGCGCAAGATAGTTATGTAACTTCAGATATCTCACATTAAGTGAAACGGGTGGAAACCAACGCGAGGAAAGTGTGGACACAAAGAACTGATTCAATGGTGGTCACAAGAACAAAGCAAATTTACGAAACTAAATAGTTCACATCTAGTGAAAAGTTTGGGGAACAATAAAACAAAAGCACCTTGGAAATACAGAAGTGGTGTTGAGTGGTGGTTGTGAGTGCCATACAAATTTAAGCTACTTTGAACAAACCAACATCTAGGGAAATGGTTATGAACACTAGAAAGGTGTGCATACAGAAATGACTGTACGGCGGTTACAAGAGCAGTAGAAATTTACGTGATGAAATGATTCACACTTACTGAAATGGCAGGAAAAACAATAAAACGACAAAAAACTTTAGAAACAACTTATTGAATTCGGGTTAGGAAAACAAAAATTTACACTATTTCAATATTTAACACAAAGTGATATAATTTGGGAGCAAACGAAAAAACGGGGAACACGGAAATGCTTGAACAATGGTTACAACAAGACAGATTTACACGACTACGTGATTCACACCAAGTGATACACTCGAAGAACAATAACACAAAATAAAAACGCGTGGAAGCACGGAAATGATTCTATGGTGGTTTAATGGTACATGCCTCCATCATCAGGTATAGTAGGGATTCTTGAACAGTTTGCGTTCTTCGTTGTGGTGCCAGAAACTTCCAAAATAGTTGCAGGCCTGATTGGTTGGAAAGTCAGTAAAAATGTCATGGTCCGAAGGCTGAAAAAAATTTAATACCTCTTCTAGCAATAAAAAATTCCCCGCATTTCCCCGAGGGGAAGAATGTGAAAGTGCGAATGCACGAGTAGAATTTGCGCGGTTCGGTAATGTTCGCGAAAGAGAGATCACACACACACACAACTACAAAGAAAGAAAGAGCATTTATTCACAGACACCTATTTGTGTTGTCGTTGTACTTGATTGCTAGAGCGGATCTCCGCTTTGAAATTTCGTGTCAGTACTCCTTTAAGCGGGTGCATTAGCCCTTCTCACGCCCGATTCCTGGCCAATCCCCCACGTGGGTATGTGCCATGTCAGCGGCCAGGCAGCGCGCGCCCATCTCCCCCCCGTTGCCAAGGAAGACGAGGAGATTCCTGGCCAATCCTCCACGTGGGTATGTGATGCGGACATCGCCGGTGGACGCAGGTTCAGGGTCGCTTAAGAAGTGCATTGAACTTAAAACTAAGAAGCGACAGGTTGTCGACAAAGCTGATATTTGCACAGGATGTGACTGACAATAAAAAGTTGTTCCTCCTCCTCCTCCTCTCTCTCCTAGTGTGTTGTAAACTTGTGCGGGATAAAGCCTGAAATTACTCAGAGCTGTCAGAATCTGATTGGAAACACGCTTATTAAAGCACCAAAGCATCAAAGCGGGCGATTTCAAGAAAAATTGGGCCCATCTCCCCGCGAGGGGGACTCGAGTAAATGCGTCGCATAGGGGGTGGGTGTATTGCGTTAACGTTTAGTGTTTGGGGAGTTGGTGGTGGTGAATGCGTTGTATCAGCAGCTTCTTGACGTAGATTGAATGAGTCAAGGATATAAGGCGCGTTCGTAGCCTCTCACTCTGTGTCGGCTTTGTGGCGCAGTGGGTAGAGCACCATGTACATTGCGTTCCGCCCGCAGGGTCGAGGGATCGAAACCAGGCGCCGGATAGTATTTTTTTATTATAGTGTAGGGGGAGGGGTGCGGACTACGACTACGGACGTCAACGCGGGTGACATCGTGAGTTACTGAAATGCTCTGCATTTAAAATCTGGGTCCTATACATTGTCTGGTGAAAGAATTTGATGTCTGTAACAACACAAAGCTATCAGGTACACACAATGCGGGATTCCACTCGCAGGTGGAAAAAAGCGTGCTTCTCTTTTTCCCAAACCAGGAGAACTCCTGTGCCAAATTGACCGTCAAGAGTAGCTTGAGCAGGCGCCTTGTGCAGACTGTTGCAATAGCACCTCTCTTGCAAGCAAGTTCTTCAATCTAGGCATGGATACAGAAAAATCTGTGTTGTTAATGCAGCTTTTAAGACTGGAATAATACAGAATGGCCGCCTACCATTGTCCCTGAAAAAGACAGTGTATGACAGCTGCATCTTACCGGTGCTCACCTACGGGGCAGAAACTTCCAGGCCCACTAAAAGGGTCTAACTTAAATTAAGGACGACTTAGCAGCAATAGAACACTAGATGATAGGTGTAACATTAAGGGACAGGAATAGAGCGGAATGGATATAATTTAATGTAAGCATTGGCACTACTAAGGCGACCTTAAAACTAACTATGACTGCTAATGTGAGGTACCACTATTTAAACAACTATATTTCGTGAATTGGGACTCTGAGCACATTTTAGCCTAGCTACAGGTCCCATCTGAACTTGCAAAATATTTTTCTCTTTCTTTCCTAACAACTTGGTTGATTGAAGTGGCAATATATACACGGATGAAGCCATGTCCACAAAATGTGGCAAAAGGACACATGCACAAACCCAGACAGCGTCACTGTCATGGACGTATACATCCTCCAGCAGAATGGCGAGGTAGGCTAGTTGGCATTTATGCATAACTAAACCTTCAAAAAGCACATTCCTGAAAAACTTGTCTTGTTCGCTTGTCCTGTTAGGCATACTTTTTTGTTCAAGTATACGTTGTACAGCAGGAAGCATCAAAGTAGTGCAAGAAATGTTTACTGCACAATCACATTAAAACATACCCTTCCCTTCATTTAAACGCTATGTCAAATTTGCAGTGGCCTGTATTCGAATTGCCGAGGTTAAAATTCGATTGTAGTCAGTTGTTTAGGCAGGCTTTCATAAATTAAGTGCGTTTTGCTTATCTTTTTTCAGTGGCCGTTGCATTTAAACAACGGCTATGTGACGGTGGTGGCTGCGGCATTGCTTAAAAACCGAGTGGGAATGAAACCAAAATAATAGATTCTCCCACTCACTTCGGCTACCACTGCACCTACTATACCCTGATCCCAAGCACTGAAAAAACCCCAAGCACTGAAACTTGCACCAGTCAGCAGCCTTCAACATGTAAGTTGTTAGCAAACGACAGGCCAGACACCAAAATCATACTCTGCCTTAAACCTGCGAAATCCCAAATGTTGTGTTACACTTATCACCAAGGTGTGTTACACACTAAATTCATTAGGCTGGAAATTCCATAAGTGACAGAAATTTAACAGCCATTTTTGAATATTTTTACTAGGTTCTAAATTGTTAATTTACGTTTGCCGTGCTGCACTAAGAATACGAAGCGCAACCAGTGCTGCTAATCCTACTGTACCAGTTAGGACATGCGTGTAGTTCTGACGTTACAAATAAATTCGGGTTGCATACACGTTGTTCATTCCAACATTTCACGACCAACGTGATCGTTCGAGAAGATTGAACACTCAATCGAAACGCAAAAAAAGCATCCAGATGGCATTTTAATCTAATGCTGTACGCTCTGAAATCACTCGATTTATTATTTTATTCTAATGCTACACGCATGGCAATCATTCAAGTTATTGTGCACGTTTTTCAACCAAAAACTGTTATGACGGAAAAAACAGCATCTGCAGAAACGTAACCAAAATCAAGAGTGCATAATATAACGCTACAAGTAAACGATGGGCGTGTAACGCCTACACAAAAATATATTCGCACACGCACTTATATTCGCACTCTCCAGCTTCCCTTATTTCATTTCATATCAAAACAGGACAGGACACAAACACTTCACCAAACACAGGGCTATAAATTGCGCGAGAATTAAATTCTGTTTACACAAGCATCAGCCAGGTACAAATGTCTACCGACAAATGTGCGTCACGCACAAAGCGAGTCACTCAAAACGTTAGGGCTAACCGCTTACGCGGACCGAAGTTCGAGAGCAACTCTGCAACGGTAAATACATATGACAAGAAAACAAGGTTTACTAGTAATCACTTACCCTTACTACTTGGCAGTATTTCTTCGTCCGGTAGATGAATCCATGGTAGTCAAATCACCAAAATAACGAAAGTTCAAGGAGTGCACACCCGTGCCGTCACCGGCCAGTAGCACGCGCTTCGATGCGGAGTGCAGTTAATACAACTGTGGGACGGTCGTCCTCGCCGCGCAGAGACTTTCCTGTCTGATGTTTGTCCCAGGGAAAAACTAGTTCCTGAAAGACACCCACCTTGATAAAAAGGCGTTGCAAAATAGATGCCCAAGTTATTGGTAAATACAGATATTAATAGGGCCCTGAAAGGCATTTTGAGCACACTAAATGAACTAGCGCAACCGTTAGATTGGGTCGTCAACTTCCTCTCTGCCAAGTATTACTCTTTTACGCGCCGCGGAAAGCTCACACTTTTGTTGCAAAGTTCGTCGTTTTTTTCTCACCCTTCCCTTCGTGTTTTCGGACGCCGCCATCTTCGCATGTCTACATCATCGATTCCCAGATGTTCGTCATGAGCTAGACATTCTGCTATTGGGCGGCTTTTTCACGCACTTCCGGCAAAGAGATGAGTCGTCTGCTCAGCGTCGGTTCGCCGGCTGATCTGCCAGCGGAGTGCCGGAGTGCTTGGGCATTTTACGACAAACGAAACAAGTGTAAAACAAACGCTTAACCGTTTGTATTGAATGCAACACGGCCATAACACGACATGGATATTTTGTTACCTGTGTACGTTCTATAAGGTAAGCGTTGAAGCCCCGTGGCACTTCTTTCGTGCAATCGCAGAGAACGCCCTGAGCCGAATGCCCGGGTTTGACGCATACATTTTATTCAACTTCAAAACAATCCAGAGATGCGTTTCTAACGAACACAACGTCACAACATGCGTTGAAAGTCTGAACCACGATTGACAGAGGATGGGTTGCCCCCTGCCCGTCGTAAGTTCGGTACTCACCTCGCGCGCGCTTTGCGGGGACGAACAGCAAGTCACTTAACTCTGGCGCGCAAGCCGATGGCTTTTAGCCACGCACACTGCACATACCCCATGCGAGGTTGAGTCGTACGTCGCTCGAGAAAGATAATCCAGACCATGGGAAGCACTATCCACCCGCAGAAGCACAACGTCGCATTTCATCGCGAAACAAAGGCGTCCAAAACACACACACCATCGCCTCCTGTAATATCAAACGCATCTCGCACTTCCCAATGGAAGTGAGTGGTACGCCTGCAGTGCCCACATGTCGCGTAGTGGGGCCCCAAGCTGAACCGGGATCGCGCAACCGTAACGGACTTCTGGAGCGGTTTGTGCCTTGTTGCCAAGGCAACCGATGTTTGAGATTGTCAAAGAAATGGCGCTCGCTCCAGCGCTAGAAAGCTCAGAGCCGCGGCAGAGCATGTTTTTCCAACGTTGCCGCTCTCCACCACGCGTCGCCCCAAGCTGAACTGGTCACATGATTGAAGCGTTTTGTGCACGGGTTCTGTATCGGTTTAATATGATTTTTTCACATGCCGCCGGCAGGAATTACCACCGCCGCAAAATAAGACCCGGCACCAGCGGGGCCACATCTTATACGGCGCTTTTTGGATAAACAGTGCGCGGTGCATCAAGGGAATGAGCGCACGACCCTCCCCGTGCAGCTGCGAGTTCGCTGCCGATAAAAAGTCATGTGCCGCCAGCAAAAATCTATAAACGTTGGCCAGCTACGTACACCGCGAAAGGGCAAGGCCAGGCCGCCGCATACATGCGGCCAGATTTTTCGTTCGCTTTTCCAGCCTTGAGCGGAGTGCGGGATTCATGGTGTCAACAAAGCTTGCCTGCCCGTAGCAGACGACAGTCTGAGCAGCGCAATAGCGGAAGTACGTCACCTCTGCGGAGCGCAGCATCATGGGAGGCAAGGCTCGCGCGCCGTCAACAGCGGAGAGTGAGTCGAAAGGAGGAGGAAACGCGGAGCGACGATAATGCGCGGTTTTTGATTTACGATTTCTCAGCTAATACTCATCGCTTTAACAAAATTCTTGCGGGAGGAGATTGCAAATACATTGCTTTATTTGGGTACATGTACATCCATGCATCGGCGGAAGGTATTTCAGGACCACTTTAATTTCCAATTATATACAAGAAAAGCTTAAGAGTGGGCTTTTTTAAAGAAAACAGTAATTGTACCGACAATCTATATTACGGCATTTAAGGCAATTTCGGGGTCTATGGTGGAAATACAGCTGGAGTGGGGTTCCCTGGAAAATTTTACGGTTTCTTCTGAGGCCGCCAGCACTTGCAGCGTATTTTCCGCGCTTTCGCGCGCCGACATCACCCCGCGTTGACAGCTTCGGCAGAATGCACGGCGACGTGAGCTGACGCGGGAGCTACGCCGATTTCTATGCTCGCCAGAGATCAGCGTCGACGCAGCACCAGGGAGCATCCGAAAGCGGGCGACATCGTCCGGATTCCATGCCCATCTCCTGGTTTGGGGTCATTACTTTCGCAAAAAACAATCACTTTCTTTTTAACCTGCGGTAATCGGTTGCCTTGAGGCAAATTACAAGCTATTTCTGCTCGAAAGTGCGCATTCCTTCGTGGCTAGCTTGGCTTTCATAGGGGAGATAAGGGCTTCGGGATAGCTTTTCGTGAGTTAAATACAGGAGCTCTGGCTACATCGCTTGTAGTGTTCGCATGATGGGCTTGTCTGCAAGATCGTGCGTAACGTACAAAGTTTATCAACGCCAGAAATGTAGCGGCGCATTCTATTTCATTCGCGGCTACCGTAGCTTGCATAGGGGGAACGATGAAGCGCGATAGCTTTTCGTGGCTTACATAAGGGAGCTTTAGTTACATCACTTGCATTATTAGCATAACTGGCCTCGCCTCGAAGATCGGTGCGGAAGAAAGAAGCGTTAGAACTGCCGAAATTTCTCAAATACTACCAAAACGAATCACTCGACAATATTCATTGGCAGCCTCTGTTATTGTACCAAATTCTTGGGTCCACGCATTTTGTTTACGCTAGCGGACGAAACGATCCCGGGCGGCCACTCATGGAGAGCTTTCAGGAGCAAGTTAGGAAATCCATGTCAGGTGCAACAGGTGGGTCTCCGACGAGGGGAGAGAGAAAGAGAGAGAAAGAGAGAGAAATAAACGTTTAATAAAACGAGCAAATTTGGTGCTAGATGGCAGGGGCACCAGCCCTGTGGGGAAAGAGAGAGAAATCACTTTATTTTTCAAGCAAGTTGAGTAGGAACGCGTAGTGGTTGCCGGCCGAAGCCTGGCGGCGGCAGTGGCGGCTCGGTTAACCAGAAGTAGCTAAGCCCCCGGTTGCGAGCAGCCGGGCGCGCCCTCCCACTGCTCGACACTGGAGATGGGGTGGAATAGGCTAAGAGGACAGGCCCACATGCCGTAACTTAGTGCGTCCAGGGAGTCACAAAGGGGACAGTAGGGCGCAGGGAACTCAGAGGAGTAGGTCTTGTGGAGGAGGGATCGACGGGCAAGGTAGTTGGTCTGAAGGAGTCGCCATAGGCGCTTCTGAGCGTCGGTGAGGGATGTGTGGGCAGTGGGAAAACGGCGGCGAGAGAGGCGATAATGCTCCGTGGCTTCTTGATACGAGAGCAGACGATGGCGTGCCGACCGAGCACTGTGTTAGAGAGCAGGAGCCAGCCCAGCACGGCTGTTTAGTTCTCGTGCTTTTTTGTGGGCCGCCTCGTTGCCTCCCACCCCCGAGGGGCCGGGGTCCAGACAATGTTGAGTGGTTCAGTATGGGAATTTTGGAGAATCTTGAGTGCTGTAGCCGAAATGCTACGACGAATGAAGTTTTGAACGGCCCTCTTCGAATAAGTGATTGTAATGTGTGGTGGCAGCCTTGTGATGCGGGCCAGGGATATTGCCGCCTCTTCCGCTGTTGCGGCGTAAGATGTCCGTACGCTGAGGAAAGTGACTGGGGGAGAGCCTGCCAGCTCTCCTGTTCCTCCAGCCCTTCACCATCGGTACAAGCTGGGGAAATTTGTTTGTTGACATATGTGGCGTAACAGTGTCGCCAGCAATTTGTCAGGTCAGCATTTGTATTTTCAATACGAAGGTAGAACGACCAAGTAAAATGGTGGTTTCACAGAAGAAAAACTCCTATGAGCATAATTTTGTTCAGGCATATGTTAAGACTAATTTATTTATTATGTCCCCTGAATTTATATTTCGGTAAAAGCAATATTGGTGTATTACACAACTTCCACAAAACTCCTCGGTACGAAACCCATAGAAAACACATACAAAACCCCTCGGTAACCTCAAAACAGTACGCCTACGAAGAGTTTGAAAATAAAGTATAGCATATATAGCTAAAATAAATGTAACTGCGATAGACATGCACTAAGTAAAAAACGGACATACCAGCAACATCTGAGCCACGTCCGCAAACTATGTCTAAATGCCGTCCACAAATGAAGCAGCAGCAACATCGAGAGTACGTCTTTGGCATAGTTGAAAGAACGTCCGACATTAAGGTACCAGCAACGTTATCCCAACATCCAAAACGTTTCATTAAAATATTGCACGTTGTACGGATGTCTAATAGAGATACTGCTGGGACACAGACGTTCACATCTTTTTGGGACGTCGCAGAGATGTTAGTGGTTTGCTGAGTAATATTAATATAGTAATATTAATATTAATAATATTTTAATAATACTAATAATATAATACATGTAAAAAATACGGTGTCAGGGTCAGAGTAAGAAAAAACTATTAAAAACCGTTTTATTTACAGTTACTGCGAAACGAAGGCGTCTCATACACTTTAATCAGCTCCTATTCTAAACCGCCAAAAAAATTTTCGCCGCTTAATTTTTTTTTTGGGGGGGGGGGTTAAAATGTTCGACACAGGCAAGGAAGTTAAGCACTATGTAAGGAACCGCCTCAAACTTTGGATGGGGTGAATTTACCTATCATCATCATCAGCATCAACAGCCTATTAGTGTCCACTGCAGAACGAACGCTTCCCTCATTGACCCTACCCATTTCTGTCATGTGCTGCCCGTGTCCATTCGTTGCCTCCAAATTTTCTTAGTTCATCTCTCCATAGAGTTAATGGCCTTCCTCTTCTTCTAGTCCCGGCGCGTGGTGCCCGTTCTGTTGTCCTTGTGGTATACATGACTTGCACCGACGTCACAACGGGGAATGCTGGGATGCATAATCTCCATATTGGAGCACCGCCGACGCCGCGGATACCCTACATGGCGCTGTCTCCCCGCGGCTGTGGAAGCGGCAGCGACTGGACGGCGTTTCCACAATGGTGTTGTGCGCTCGGCTGCTCGAACCGTAGCAAGTCGAATTCGAGGGAGAAATCGGCGAACAGCAGCCTATTTCGTCTGCCGAAAGTTGTATCAAATTAGTGTGAACGGACGAAAGACCTCAGTACGAGGCGGCGAAGCCTGTGGCTATCACGCATAAAACGTGCCGATCTCGATCCCAACAGCCGTCACATTCGAGTCTGCGCGCGTGCCCACTTTGTGACAGATAAGCCAGCAACGTCTACAGCAAACCGAAGCGCCGCGTACAAATGTAGAAAATGTGTATTTTGTGCTTGTAGGCAGGCCAGCCAAGATTCGGGACGAGGCACACCCTGACTGGGTGCCGTCGCTTGCGCTTGGCTACGGCACCAAAGCTCGTTGTACCGATCGTTACGAACGAGCGAAAAAAGCGGCGTACAGGGGAAAAGACCGCTGAGACCGACGCAGCCACTGCGGCGTCCACGCAGCCGACGGACCCCAGCCACGGCGACGACGTTGCAACCGTTCCAGATAGCGACGAAGTTGACGAGAACGAAAATGAGACAGGTCACAAAACTGGAGGAGTACACAAGATAGTTCACGATGTCTCCGTGCGTCACTTTGGGAAACTCGGCTACATCGGTCACGGTGTCCAGTCCCGGCCGCAGCGTGTAGGGATCCACGCTGTCCCACATCCGAATCTTTTCATCGTAGCGTGCGCGGGCTGATCCCACAGAACAGGGAGGATGCTGATCCGATCAGCTGCGCACGATACGCCGCGTCGAGAGCCTCGACTCTCAAAACTGACGGCATCTTGCTCACAAAGCGGTAAGCCTGTAGCGCGTCGGGTGCATCAGCCGAGAAACGTACACACACTACGCATAGCGAGCGACGCGCGGTGCTCCAACATGGGCGCAGTAACTACGAGCGGGCGGAAGTGACGTCACGTGCAAGCCATGTATACCTGTTGTCCGTTCGTTGTACCCCACGACCAGCCCAAGTCCATTTCTTTTTCTTAACCTGAACTATGATATCATGTTTCCGAGTTTGTTCCCTTCTCCAGGTACCTCGTATTCTGTTCCAAAGCGTTGCTCCTAACATTATTCTCTCCATGGCACGCTCAGCGGACCTAAGCTTGCTTTCTAATTGTTTAGTAAGTCACCAAGTTTCCGCTCGGTATGTCGTCACCGGCAAGACGCATTGGTTGAATATCTTTGTTTTTGGGATAGAGGCATCTTACTTTTGATTATTTGCGAGTGCTTGCCGAATGCACCCCATCCAAGTCCTATTCTGCGCCTGATTTCTTTCTCATGGTTTGGATCCGCACTGACGATCTGACCAGGGTAGTTGCATTCTTCTACTTGTTCCAGTGTTTCGTTACCCATGCTAAAAAAACGCATTCAGCATGTTTATTTATAATTAGCTTAGTTGTATTCATACATATTTAGCACCACAGCGAAACTCTTATTTTTGTTCTTCAATCATGTTTTGGAGTTCCTCTGCAGATTCACTGAGCAAGACTATGTCACCTGCAAACCTTAAATGCTCAAGTATTCGCCGTTTATCCGTAAGCTTAAGTTTTCCCCAGTCAAGGCTCCTGAATACACTTTCCAGTCATGCTGTGAACACTTTGGTTAGATGGTATCTCCTTGTCGCACTCTCCTTCGGATCGGGAATTTATCACTTGGCTTGTGAAGTGTAATTCTGCCGGTGCATTCCTCATATATGTCGTCTAGGAGTCGTAGGTAGGCCTTCTCTATTCCTTGGTCCTTCAAGGCATCCATCACTGTGGCGGTGCTCACTGAATCGAACGCTTTTCATGGTCTATAAATATTGTTACGTGCGGGGAACGACGGTTTATTGCAAAGTCAACAAGGGGGTAGCTCAGTATGTCCGACTGCAGCCGCGAACGCTAGCAACCTCGTCTTTCTGTACCTTGCCCGCACATTCCCTTAAATTCGTTGGTCAATTCCTTGGGACACTTGACCTTGTGGACCGTGAGTAGACAGCGTAACATTTCCCCCGGTGGAGACGTTGCCCTCCGGGCCACTCAAGGCATGCCGCGTGAGTAGTAGGGTTTGAGTCGGGCCACGTGAACTGTTTGAGACTTGCTGCTTCGTCTGCCATTTCTAAGGAGCCGTGAGATGACGTAATTCACATCGCTGGTACGATTGAGAACTACAAATGGCCCTGTGTAGTGTGCCAGAAGCTTTTCACACAAACCGCGTTGGCGGAGGGGGGTTTAAAGCCACACAGAATCTCCTCTTCTGAACGACATGTCTCGGTGGCAGCTGTCGTAGCGCAACTTCGACCGGTCTTGCGAGGCCAGAGTACGTAACCTAGCGATTCGACGGGCTTCTTCAGCGAGGCACAGAGTCTTAGCTACGCTGCGGTCATCGTTCACAGAAAACGGAAAAATCGTGTCCAAAGTGCTCGACGGCGGACGCGCATAAAGGAGGTACAAAGGGCTGTATCCTGTGGTCTCGTGGCGGGCGGTATTATATGCGTACGTAATGAATGGCAAGATGGCGTCCCAGTGTTTGTGTTTGGAATCAATGTACATAGCTATCATGTTCGTAATTGTCCGATTGGTGTGCTCAGTGAGGCCGTTCGTCTGCGGATGGTAAGGGGTTGAATGACGAAGCTGCGAGAAAGAATGCCGGAGCAGTTCTTCGACAACATCGGCGGTGAATTGGGGCCCACGGTCACTGATGATGACGCGAGGCGGGCCGTGGCGGAGCAGGATACGGTGCAAAAGAAAGTTTGAGACCTCGGTGGCAGTAGCTGATGGGAGCGCAGCGGTCTCTGTGTAACGGGAGAGGTAGTCCACGCAGACAATTATCCAACGGTTACCGTGCACTGACCGTGGGAATGGACCGAGCAGGTCGATACCAACTTTCTCGAATGGAGAGTGTGGTGGGTTTACGTGTGCAGTTGGCCAAGTGGCCTTGACGCAGGAGTCTTGTGCTGTTGACATTCGGGGCAACTCGCGACGTATCGTTGTGTCACCTGACGCGATTTGGGCCAGTAAAAGCGCTGGCGCGTGCGGTGAAGCGTCCGAGCAAGTCCCATGTGGCCCGCAGTGCCATCGTCATGCATAGCTTGGAGAACCGAAGTAACCAAGCTTTGGGGAACCACAAGAAGCAATCGGGAACCGGTTGACGAGTAATTCTTTTTGTAGAGTAACCCGTCGTGCACACAGAAGGAGCTGCGCGTTGGACTTTGACAAGCTGAATCGAACAGTGATGCTAGGTGCGGATCTTGCAGTTGTGCTTTCCTGAATGTACTGAGGTCGGGAAACTCCGTTGTCACAGCTGCAAGATAGTCGTCGAGGTTATCAGAATCGCCGTCTGTTGTTTCCATTGGGAGGCGGGAAAGGCAGTCGGCGTCGGAATATTTGCGGCCGCTCTTGTAGGTGACCGTAAAGTTGAATTCCTAAAGACGCAAAGCCCACCGTGCAAGACGGCCTGAAGGGTCGCGGAGGTTCAGAAGCCAACACAGTGAGTGATGGTCCGTAACTACGGTAAAGCTGTGGCCGTACAGGTAAGCACGAAAGCGTTGAGTCGCGAATATGACTGCCAGGCACTCTTGCTCCGTGACCGTGTAATTACGCTCGGCTTTGCTCAGTGAACGACTAGCATAAGCAATAACGTGTTCACGGCCGTCATGACGTTGAACTAGCACGGCACCACTTCCCACTGCGCTAGCGTCCGTGTGAACTTCTATAGAGGCCGGGCGGTCGAAATGGCGCAGGATTGGACCCGATGTAAGCACAAACTTCAACTGGCGGACAGCGTCTTCACATTCTGGAGTCCAGATGAAAGGGGCGTCTTTTTGAAGCAGGCGCGTTAGGGGAGACGCAATGTCAGCAAATCTGGGCTCGAAACGTCGAAAATACGAGCAGAGGCCAAGAAAACTTCTTAAATCCTTTACAGACTGTGGCTCTTTGAAGGACGCAACAGCCTCAGTCTTGTTCGGGTCTGGTCGCACACCATCCTTGTCAACCAAAAGGCCTAAAACAAGGGCTTGGCGCTCGCCGAAGCGACATTTTTTTTAGTTCAATACGAGGCCTGCGTTCTGTATGCAATCAAGCACAACAGCTAGGCGGGAATTATGCTCATCGAAAGTGCGACCGAAAATGACGACATCATCCAGATAGCAGATGCATATGTTCCACTTCAGACCACGCAAAACTGTGTCCATGAAGCGTTCGAAGGTGGCAGGCGCATTACACATGCCAAAGGGCATAACATTAAATTCGCATAGTCCATCTGGGGTGACGAAAGCCGTCTTTTCTTTGTCGCTTGGATGCATAGGAATCTGCCAGTATCCGCATCTTAGGTCGATGGAAGAAAAGTAAGAAGCTGAGTGGAGGCAGTCAACAGCGTCGTCAACCCTTGGTAGAAGATATACATCCTTTTTTGTGACAGCATTCAGGCGGCGGTAGTCAACGCAAAACCGCCAGGAGCCGTCTTTTTTCTTCTCCAAAATAACGGGCGCTCCCCAAGGACTCGAGGACTCCTGAATCACGCCTTGCTTCAACATTTCGCCGACTTGGTCGTTAATAACTTTGCGCTCGTATGGTGATACTCGATAAGGTTTCTGCCTAATTGGTGGTGTTGATCCGGTATTTATGACGTGGGGCACCCAGGATTTTGGAAACGACAGCGAGGAGCGGGTCTGGGAAAAATCAAATACGGCAAAGTACCGGGAAAGAATCCTCAACAGAGACCGGCGTTCGTCAGAGCGGAGAGATTTATCAATCATTCCAGTGAACTTTGCTTCCTGGGAGAAGGATCCAGAGAATGAACTGGGGCATCGGTCAGTGCAGAAATTGCGGTTGGGGCATATTCGTCGTACGAAGCAATTTTCATGCCCTGGGGAAGCACGGTGGTTTCGTTCGAGCAGTTCACCACCCACAATCTGGCACAGCCATCAGTAACTAAGACGACACAGCGCGGAACAAGTAGGTTCTTTTTGGCACAGCGTTCATGTACTGGCTCCACCAAGGCTTCTAACGTGCCTGAACGGATTGTGGGCGAAGTAACAACAATAAACCTTGCCGAAAGTGCTGGTACGGCACAGTCTTCCAATACAGAAAGAGCGGCGATATCAGTGCAATCGTCCATGAGGGGTGAAGGAGCATCATCTGGCAGGTGAATTTCTCCATTCGCGCAATCAACAGTAGCGCCACACTCTTGCAGGAAGTCAATACCCAATATGACATCGTGTGTGGAATGGGGGAGTACAGTGAATTCTGTCTTGAACACCTTTCCACCGAGATGCACTCCTACTAAACAAGTTCCAAGCGGACACAACACTTCGCCTCCAACTCCACGAAATGTAACAGGTTGATCCCAATGAAACATCACCTTTCGTCGTAAACTCTGTTTAAATCTCAAACTCATAACCGAAACCGTAGACCCAGTGTCCACCAAAGCGCTTACGGGAATTCCGTCAATTATAACGTCCACTTTGTTCTTTAACATTAAGACAGGCAGAGGTATTTCCGAAAAAGACCGTCCCGCGACCTCACCCCTATCGGCCGCGTCGGCTAGTTTCCCGGCGGGGGCGAGCGACGTCGTGGAGAGGCGGACCGCCGTAGGCGCTGAGTCGGGGGTGTGACACTCCTGTCAGAGGCCGGAGAGTTGTTGCGACGAGATTGCTGGAATTCCTCCTGTCTAGGGGAAAGTGCTGACTGAGGATGTCCGTAGCCCCCAAAATCGCGAGGCTAGGTAGTGCGCGAAAACACGGGCCGTTGTTCGAATCTCGGTGTTTGGCGACGGCGGCGGCAATAACGCGCAATGTGGCCAACGCATCCGCAAAAATAGCAGACAGGAGGTTCTCTCCGAAACTCGGTCTGACCATCTCTGTAGTCGAGGTTAGGGCGTCCGACATAGCTTCGGTACTGGGATAGGTATGGAGGGTTGAGGTGCTCATTACGGCTCCTCGTATCCCGGTCGACGTGAGGTGACAGCTCCCGGGGATCGGCGAGCGTCATTGAGTTGAAACGGGTGTTCCTGGTTGGGAAAGCGTTCAAGGGCTCTTCTTGCATTGCACAGCCATCGCGAACGTCATCAGGCCGCTGAGTCAACTCTGCGTGCCGTACGAGTTCTTCTCGCACGATACGCCGCACAATCTCAGCGAGGTCACCTGACGCGGCCACATCAACTGCAGCGACCGTGGTGACATTGGCAAGACGTCCAAACTTGGTCGTAACGCGCCGCATCTTCAAACCTTCAAACGTCCTGCAGTGCTGGATCACATCGGCCGTAGTGTTCAGCTTATCTTTGCTTATCAGAAAGTTGTAAACATCTTCGGCGATGCCTTTAAGAAGGTGACCCACTTTGTCTTCCTCAGACATCGCCGAATTTACGATCCGGCAGAGCTGCAGCATGCCTTCAATGTATGCCGTGCATGTTTTCCCCGCGGGAGTTGAGCTTTTTGTAGCAAGGTCTGTTCGGCTTTTTTTCTTTTTGGCTTCGGAGTCACCAAAACGCTTCCTGATTTCCGTTACAAAGCTATCCCAACTGGTGACGGTTGATTCATTATTTTCGAACCAAATCAACGCTGTGTGAGTCAGGGAAAACGGAACATTGTCGAGCTGCATGGTCGCGTCCCATCGGTTGTATCGGCTTACTCGTTCGTAGTTCCGTAGCCAATAGTCGACATCCTCACCGGATTCGCCAGAGAAGTCACGGGGATCTCGTGGATGTTGCAAGGTGGTCAGTGGAGCCACGCGCTGAGCTGGTTCGTTGGGCATCTCCGGCAGCGATGGTCGTAGACCAGCGACTCGTCGGCTGCGGCGAAGAACCTGGGTTTGCTGATGATCCGTCGTGGCGTACCCAGCACCCTCCACCACAATTGTTACGTGCGTGCGGGGAACGACGGTTTATTGCAAAGTCAACAAGGGGTAGCTCAGTATGTCCGACTGCAGCCTCGAACGCTAGCAACCTCGTCTTTCTCTACCTTGCCAGCACATTCCCTTAAATTCGTTGGTCAATTCCTTGGGACACTTGACCTTGTGGACCGTGAGTAGACAGTGTAACAATATGATGAGAAGTGGTTTATTATACCCTGCACATTTTTCTATTACTTGGTTGATGACATGGATGTTGCAAACGTTTCCTGTTTGGGTGCGCTGCTATAAGATGTGAGGACTCGACTTAAGCGAGTAAACAACCCCACCGAATATACAGGGCACAGGTGACGAAGGGGGTGGCCGTCTGATGTGCGGCTTTCGCCGACCAGAGCGGTAAGAATGAGTCAAAGCCTGGAACGAACAACACAAAGACTTATATTTAGACAAGCAAAACACTGCACAAGAACGAAGACATGTAATGATCGCGGGAGACTACTTTGATCGAATACAAATGTAAGAAACAGTTTAAAATTAGACAAATTGATATAACCCGGAGCGTTAACAAATAGATATTACGAAGTAGAGCAGTTAACTAAAAAGGAGACGAACAGTTCGATGCATATGAGAGACAGAGTCCCACAATATTCACCGACCGGGCCGGACGATGCACCGCTGTCGGAGGCGATTCGGCTACCGGGAAGCGTGGCTTCGTTGTAGGCCAGGCCGTCCGAGACGATCACGATGATTCCAGGCCCGGGAGTACGTTTGAGTCCTCCAGGGCGCGGGTCGCCGATGGTGTGACGCACAAACTGGCCGGTGCCGTTGTCACATCACGACGTCCAAATGTAGCTGACTTTCTTCGGCGCGAGTGTCTTTTTTATAGCTGCGCCGTCGCGGAGAGAGAGGGCCCAACCCTCAACGCGCCCGCCTCCGTCTAGCGAACAACCTCCCTCTTTCTGAGTGAATCGGACTGAGTGAGTCGGACGACTTTCACAAGAATTAGGCGCGGTACAATAAAATGAAAAAATTATACGGTACATTTAGGCGTCGTACGCTCGAGTTAGCGACGGATGTGATCCATTGTAGTGTATCCTTTTCTGAACCCAGCCTGCTCCCTGGGTTGTTGGAAGTCTAGGCTGTCGGTTGTGCGGCTAAGTAGCTTGTACACAACCGACAGATGGCTGATGGGTCTGTATTTCTTAAGATCTTTGTTGTCTCCCTTCTTGTGAATTAAAATTATGTTGGCGTTTTGCCAGGTTTTTGATACCTTGAAATTCCTTAAACATACTCAGAATAGCTCAGTGCGCTTTTCTACAATTATATCTCCACCCTCTTTTGGAACGTCTATAGTTATGCCGTCGTCGCCTGCAGCTTACCCTATTTTCATGCCCTTCAGTGCCTTTTCTACTTCTTTTTTCGTTACTGGTAGAACATCGCAAGCAAAGCTTGTATGCTCGGTACTTTGTCTCGCTCCAGCGTCGCTGGCGTATAGCCTGGTGTAAAACCGTTCTGCTATTTTTGTTATCTCTTCCATATTGTGCGTAACGTTACCCTGCTCATCTCTAAGTGCGTACATTCTGTCTCTACCAATAGCCAGCTTCCTCTTGTTGCCTTCAAGCTTTCTCATCTTTCTAAAGTTTGCTGGATGGCCGCAATGTTGTACTAACGAATGTCATTTGTTTTTCTTTTCTTTATGAATTTTTACAGCTCCACTAGTTCAGTTTGACCCACCGTACTCGTCAATATCATCTTCTCGCACAGCGGAATAACTTCCATTTTGCCTAGTTAGTTTTCGAGTTTGCTTTCTACATGCTGCTTCTCCAGTAGCCGCTGCGGACTCCGTGATTGCTGTTGTTAGGTTATCATTTAGAGTGCCCACACTGTCCTCGTTCTGACCATCTAGAATTGCGAACCTGTTCTAAAGGGTTATTTTAATCTCATGTGTCCTGTCTCTTGCTGACCTGACGTTGGGCTTCTTACTTTTTACGATCTTCCTTCTTTCTTTATGGAGATTTAGCCCTACACTCCACCTAACCATCCTATGATCACTGCACCGAATCTTGCTTAGTACCTCCACGTCTTGCACAATACCTGGGTTGTCACTAAGAATCAAGTCAATTTGGTTTTTCCTAATCCCGTCAGGACTTTTCCCAGTCCATTTCCTACTCTTGCGTTTCCGGTAGACTTTTTTCAGTATATTGAGGTTATTTCTTTCTGCAAATCCAACCAGTGCGTCACTTCGACAGTTGCGAGTTCCTATTCCAAAATTTTCCACTGATTTTTTCTCCTACTCTCTTTGCACCTACTTTTGAGTTAAAGTCTCACATTACAATTGTGAACTGCGCGGTTCCCTTATTCATTGCTGACTCGACGTCTTCGTCGATACTGCCTACGGCATCATCCTCGTGCCTAGCTGTTGCCGCATACGCTTGTATCATCTTTAACCTGTACCTCTTGTTAAGCTTGATGACAACGATTCCGACCCTTTCGTTAACACTGAAGAACTCTTCCACAATTCCTGCTAATTCCCTGTTGATCAAAATCCTATTCCGTGCTCTTTCTTTTCGTGAGGCCCCCGATAGCACAGAATACGTCCGCTAGTCAGTTCTATGCAGCCTTCTCCTATTCTTCTAACCTCACTTAGCACAAAATTACGCCCATCTTTCCGCGAGGGAACCCTGATGTGATGCGACGCATCCGGGGGTTCAATTGGTCGTAACGTTGCCTTGAGCGTTTGCGCTGACGCTGGTATTGGATTGTGTCAGCCCACTCGCTGAAGGGACTGTCGCTTCCATCACGTCTTCATCGGAAGAATCAAGTCAAGTACGGAGTCGTCAAGCAAAGGCACGCGGCGTCGAACGAGAGCGAGCGCTCACTGAACCGCCGCAGCGCGCTACCCGCTTTATATTCACAGCGCATGAAGGAGAGGAGACAGCGGAGGAGAGTCGCGCATGCGCGCACTTGCGCGTCGGAGCAGACGCGAGCGGAGCGAAGCGCGCGCACGCAGCTGTTGTTTATGATAATGAGACGGAATGAGAGTGTTGTGCCAGCTGTCGGTGAGCAGAACGGATGTTGGGTGTTGTGTTGTGTTTTATGGCACATAAGCAACTAAGGCTATCATGCGCCAAACAAAAGGTTTCGTGTTTTTTGTAGATAATAACCGATTGCGTTATGTCGTTATAGCTTGTTTAGAAGTGTAGCTTCTTTTAAAAAACTAAAGACAGAGGGGAGGGAAGTTTGACAACAGCGTTCTCTCCTAGAAGTAGGCTGGGGTGAAATGGAATTTGGTCGCTGTAGAACAGCCTAAAATGTTTTTTCCTCAAGGCCTCAAATTTCGTACACGAGAGTAAGATGTGATTTACTGTAAGTTCTTGGTCACAATCTTCACATCTCGGTTTGTCTTGTTTCATAAGAAGAAAGCTATGTGTAATATGTGTGTGTCCAATGCGGAGACGGCATAAAATCACTTCTTTGAGGCGTTCTTCATGTCTGTTTGATTCCCACTCTTCCAGCATGGGTTTAACTAGGTGGAGTTTGTTGTCGATTTCCTTATCCCATGAGGACTGCCAAGTTTCCCTCAGTTTGCCCTGTATAAATTTCATCCAGTCGCTGTGAGGAATCTGTACTGTCTCGATTGTTCTGTTACCCGCCTGTGCGGCACATACGTCGGCTCTCTCATTTCCTTTGATTCCCACATGGCTAGGGACCCAGCACAACTTAATTTCCTGTCCTTGTGTTGTGACTGTTACCAAATTGTGTATTATTTCTTCTACTAGAGGTTGAGCTGCATTTTTGTAATGCACTGCTGTGACTGCGCTGAGAGAGTCTGTATATATAATACTGCATTTAATTTTATTCTTAATTATCCTTTCTACCGCCAAAGCAATGGCATAACATTCAGCTGTGTAAACCGAAGCGCACAGGGATAGCCTGATCACCTTTTCCCATTTCCCTTGCACTACGGCGCTCCCGACATACCATGATGTTTTGGAACCGTCTGTGTAAAATGAGGTGTAGTCTTTGTATTTTTCGTTTAGTGCCAAACATTCCTGCAAATGATGTTCTTGCGGTGTCTACTTTTTTTGAAGGCGTGTTAGTGTGAAGTCACATATTGTAGGAAAACTATACCAAGGGGGTAGTTGGTTCTGTCTATGCGCAATTTGAGGTAATGTGTACAGCGTAGTGAATTCTTGGCATCTCTCTTCAAACCGAAGAAGCAATGGTCTGTTAGCTTGGGGTTTATTATTGAACAGTGTTCTAGATGGGCATTTTTTAACTATGGGGTAACACAGATGTTTCGGCAGTGAACGGATCTTTAGTATGTATGAGCATGTGAGCATTGTTCTTCTATCTGTGAGTGGTGGTTCATTTGTTTCGACGCAGAGGCTGTTTATGGGGGATGTCCTATATGCCCCAGACGAGAGACGTAAACCTAAATTGTGAACGGGATCCCATTGTTATAAGTAGGATTGTCTCGCGGAGCCATACACAATGCTACCATAGTCTAAGCAGGAGCGAACAACGGAGCGATAAACTTGTAGAAGGCATGATCTGTCGGAACCCCAGTGTTTCTGTGACAGAACCTTAATTATATTTAGAGCTCGCGAAGCTTTCTTTTTAAGCATATTGATGTGGGGCAGAAAGTGAGTTTTTGTCGAACATTATGCCTAGAAATTTGTGTTCGTTTTGTATGGGTAAGTCGGTTTCCTTGAGGTGTAGGGTCGGATTGGTCTGTAAGCTTCGTTTGAGAGAGAAGAGAATAGCCACTGTTTTGTGTACTTAAAACTGGAAACCATTTCTCTCTGCCCATGTTGTCAGTTTGTTTATAGTCAACTGTACTTGTCTCTCGCATGTTGCTACATTTGAAGATGTACACGCTATTTGAAGATCATCAACATAGACAGAGTACATAATCGACTTTGAAATTATTTTGCATATGGAGTTCATTTTTACAACAAGCAGTGTTGTTGAGAAGAACGGAGGAGAGTTGCACATGCGCAGGTGGCGTGCGGACAACGCCGACGCCAACGACGCAGGAGGGACATGCCCTAGAGCAAAAGATGCGTCGCATCTAATAATATCCCACTTAACGTCTTTGAGTTCCTCTAGTAGCACAGCTAAGCTACCCTCGCTAGAGAGCGTTTGTGCGTTGAACGTTGTCAAGTTCAAGCTCCATAGGCGGCCTGTCCGGATCGAGGGATTCTTAGCACCTTCCGCTGTATCACTTGCCTGACCCCCGCCGTGGTCAGGTGTTCTACAGCTGCTGGGGACTGAGGGCCGAGATTCGGGTTGGTCACTCATGAGGGGGTTGGGCGAACTACTTCACCAGGGTGGCCAGATCCTTCTCTGGTGAGGGAGTGCTATTTGTGCCCCCAAGATCCCTCCGAGCATGGTTGAACCTTTCTAGTGTAGCCTCCAAGGTATCCGGGATGGTGTTTTAATTCCGGACCAGGCAGCACTCCATTCCTGGAATATTTTGGCATGAAAAAAAAAGATAAAAAGAAATAAACAGACAGAAAAAAGAAAAGAAGACACCATCGCGCGCGTGTTTTCATAATAAATCTGCTCCTTAGCGGCATGTGAACTTATCATACGGTGCTACGGAAATACTTTGCCCCTTGCCGTTGCTGCCCCTTTCCGAGGCAGCAACGAAGCCGGACCGCAGTTCATCACATATACGGTTCTTGACAGGTGACATTTTAACAGCGAAGCTGTTCTTTGTCGCGGCTTTCGTGAGACGAAGTTTTGTAACGCTGTTGCACCGGTGTGGACCGGGCATATTCTGTCGAGGACGAGAGCAAGCGACAAACCCATATGCAGTAAGTTAAAATGATGCATCCAGGAGGCGCTTATACAGGAAAAGCTCGCCCAAAGCACGGCCTCCGCGATCAGCTGCCGGCGGCGCGCCGTTGCTCCGGCCGTCCCATTCGGCGCATCCCCCAGCAAAAACCTGTAATTTGGCTAACTCCGCAACGCGCCGCGAGGTGGCGGTGTTAGCCGATGGTTCGGCAGCTTGCACCGACTGCTCTCGGTGGCTTTGCGGCGCCTGAGTTGCAGCATGTCTTCGTTGCCGGAATTCGCGTAACTGTGTTGCAGCTTTATTTTTGCTGAGCTGAGCAACCGAAACGACCAGGTCATGAAGTCCGCTTGTCTCAGAAGCTTCAAGGTATAGCACTGAAACCAAGATATGTCACTGTACGGCGAAAAGTTAATCGCGTTGTGATTATTGCGTTTGATCGGTGCAGGACATTTCGGTGCAGGACGTTTCGGTGCGGACACTCAGGCGAGCGGAAATTTTGGTGCAAAATCTTTTCGGCGACAGAATTATTGGGTGCTTCCTTGTTGGAACAGCCGTTATATTTCTATTTCCGCATATCGTGGGTTATGGATAACAATCGAGAACAGTGATTGCATTTGTATATGGGCGCCGTGTTGATTTCTGCCAGTTATTGTTAGAAATTGAAAATTTGTATATTTTTGTTTGCCACCTCGTTCAGGGAACACCTTGTTATGCAGCCTACTAATTATATTATTGCGAACATGCTTTTTTTAATTTACTAGAATATTTTAATTTATATTCGTTTTTTGCGGCATGCAACTCAGCTAAGACAATTAGCCGCCGTTTACGATAGTATAATTCATAATTCTTTATGCAGTTTTCTCTAAATAAAACACACACTGCCCCTATCCAAAGAAAGCAGCTCAGGAATTATTAATTGCCCCCTCCCCCAACGCAGAAAATCTTATAAGGAGTTTTATGTAAGTTATGCTGTCAAACTGAAAAGATTTTGCAAACACTGTTGTCGCCAGCTTTTTTTTTTATACTGACAAGTCTAGGATATTGACGTAGAGGAAGAACGGGCCTTTTGGAAAGCAGCTGCAGCTTCTATATATCCTAAATGCTGATAAAGCGCGTGCTGCTTGTGAGTACAAAGCACTGATTTTGCCTCATATAAAACGTTGCCCTCTGTTCACGTGCCCAGCAAGGAATGATGAACATACGCTACAACCACTCTGTCCATATGGCTAAGTTTGTGAGACCACTGCTTGCCAATGTTCGTGTAACTGTAACGGACTAGGGTGCATTCCGGAAAAAGACTGGTTTCCAAGCCCCTGCATCGCAAAGTGCTTCATGTGTGAACTGTTCTGTTTGTCAAGACATGCAGATGCCTTGAAAGCGTACATTTGTGAACACAAGTGCAGTATAGTTCGTAAATAGACGTTCAACAAACTAGACAGCTCTTGGACGAGCGTTCAGTAGACCTTTGGTTTCTAACTTTTAGTTTGTACAAAGCAAACATGAAAGCTGTCATCATTGCTTAACACATGAATGAGCTTCGAAATCAGTAATTAGAAATTTAAATGCATGGGATATTCAATCCAAAAGCAAAATTGGGCTTGCCCGTGGCCACCGAATTACGTTAAGAATGCAATGAAAATCTGCCTTCTGCATCTGCCTGGTGCATCTGCTTTCAAGGTTTTTTTTTTATTTGTTGCGACTGAAATTGAAACCGTAACTTCCTTAACGCGCATGTGTAAAACAGGTTGCCGCATTCCTTGATGCTATCGCTCAGCGTAATACTCCTTAAACGTGTTGGTGCTTCCACCCAGCAGGCATTAATTCGAAGGCTACATAAGAGCACAGCCATCCATCGTGGGTTTGACGCGATCGCGCCCCACGCTCTACTTAACTGCATTGGCCATGCAGATTGTATAAAGTACGTTATACGTTGTAAAGCGATTAGTAAGTTTATAAAGCGAATTGAACGTTATTTACGCGCCAGAAATTTTCCATTGGTAGCAGCGAATATTTTCTGTGTGTCGAGGGCGTCATGCGGCACATATTAAAGAAGTCCTATAGCTGCAATCCTAGCTAAAATGAAGGCATTATCAGGTTCTATGAGTCGCTTTGCATCCATGACATCAGGTATGATTTCGTTTTATTGCGATACGAGGAGCGAAAGTTGACGAAACGCCATTTCGAGGAGCGCTGCAGCACACACGGCTTTCGTTTCAACCATCGGCTCCGCGCGCCGCGGTGCGGCGAAAGACGCGGCCACGCCCCCTTTTCAACTTACGCTCTCTCCGGGCCATGGAGGAAAGAAAAGCTGGCAGGGACTAACAGTCCACGCTGAACACCTGCCAGTTCGCGAAAAGTAAGTAATTATCGCTCGTCAGGCAGTATTCGGCGTGTTGCGGAGAACACAGGTGACAGTTCATTGACATTCAGAAGCGCCCGTGCCAGATATAAAGTTCGAGGTGAATCAAAATCGCGGATAGCGGAACTAAGGTGCCTGCAACCAGAACGGCTCACCACATCGAGGCCACAGTTCTTGTGCTCGACCTGGAGCAGCAGTAAGTAAAGCAAAAATCACGTTTGGCCGTTTATAATCTTGATTATAATCTTGAACTTGGTCAACTCTTGACCAAGTTCAGAGAAAAGAGGTCTGCCAGAGACACCCATACAGCGGGCCGCCCCTTCGCAACACGCTGAGCATCTCAGTTATATTATATTCCAAAACTCCGGCATCCCATCGAGACGTCGCAACTGGGAGTGAAGAGGACCTTCTTTCAGCCGCTGATTAGCCAATTACTCCCACTCAGCCACTTTTTTGGGGGGCGGTATCTCAAGGAGACGGGCGCAAATAATGTTTTATTTGGCAAACCTTCAATATGGCGCTGCATCCAAAAGAAAAACAGGTACAGACAGTGAACCCACTGCTTGCGTCTCATACTCAGTCACCCTCACTACCATTCCAGTCGGTTGTGCCACTTGCGCCACCCCTGTAAGTATCCTTCGGCAACTCGTCTTCTATTCCGTTGAAATGGTTTGTAATTGAAAACTTCATAAATGGCTTCACCGCAACGTCAACTCGGGCCCGTTTCCACGCGTCTGATTTTCACCTTGCGATAGGTGCTTAGAAAAAGGGTTGCTTAAATTCGCGTGCAAACTTTCTCGAATTCTTCTTCCCTAAAGTAGGGGAGGGTGATTAGATTCAGGGAGTGCTTATAATCGCAAAAAAATACGGTATTCAGGTGACCCAGCTAACTCATTTTCGCGCAGATATTCCAGGGTGTTCATCAAAGCCCTCTAACAAACAAACAAATGAATAGCACTCCCAGCGTTCAACAAACAAAGTTCAGGTGGCGTGTCTTAGTATTGTCCGTACAATACACGCGAACATTTTGCCCCACGCCAACAAATGTTTTTTAACCCATCGCAACGCCTTCCAAATTTCTTGAACTCATGTCGTGCCCGCATTACCAAATAGACCACTCACGGATTTCTGCCCTCCTGGCGACAGCCAGAGACGCGTGGTAAATTTGCGCGTCCTCCGCAAATCAACTATGTCTTATGATTATAGCCCGGACCTTTAGGCAAAATGCCTATTCTTTACTTGAGTCCGTATCAAGCCCATTTAACATATAAGCACCACCAAAGGAAAGGAGAGCAATATAGCAATAGTTTACCTATAAGTGCCTCTTCTGACTACATGTGCTTTTTAGAGCCTATTTTGGCTATATGGGCTATTTAGCGCCGAAAATGCCTTTTTGTATATATATATATATATATATGCCTTTTTCGGCTTTTTGAGTCGATGTTCTGCAGGGACTGTTCTCCCTTCACAAGCCCGTAACTGGGCGTTTGTCGCACGCCGTTCGCGAGAAAAATCCGCGCCCCAGGCCAAACACGCCGAGAAGCGCAAACCGTGCTCAAGCCGCCGCCACATTGTCCTTGCCACCTCGGCCGAGCCGCCAGAGGCCTTTGCGCAGCAACACCGCAGCCAAGCTCACTGACTTCACCCCTGTCCGCTCGAGCTCTTTGGTTCATGTACTTCTGACGCGCTGTGTCCGCGGACCAACAGCAAATGCTTCTGCTGACTTGTCCTATATTGCTCAGGCAATAAAAAAAACGCAAACAAGAATGAACGCGACGCAGCCACGCACATGCCGCTAAAGGTCAAAGGTGCCTTTAAAATCTTTGGCACACAAAGATTTACGGTGATAGTGCGAACACGAGCCCGGTCAGTCGCCGATAATGGGTACACCGCCGGCCGGCAAGATTCGTGCCGTGTAGCACGAAGGAGGAACGAGAAATGAAGCTTTTAGGAAAGATGATGATGATGATGGTTTAAGTTTAATGGCGCAAGGCCGACATGGGCAAAGAGCGCCAAAAAAAGAGGATCTCAACTATTTACAAGTAGTGTAGTCGTGACAGCCGTCGTCCGCCGCGCCGGGTAATCTTTTGAGGCGTTTGGAAACGTAGCATTAGGAGAATTAGTTCAAAAGAATCTTGCATGCTTTCAAATGTTGATAATCGGTATATAGTGCATCATTACTGAGAGGTGTCATTCCAGCAGCTTCGCCATCTGCTTGTACAGGACGGAATGGCTCAGTAATTTGTACCGAATTATTACACTTCACTGTACTATCCACAGGATCCATCGGACTTGTGATAAGCTGCGTAGGTCGCTCGGCTCTGTAAACGAATAACTTGCAGTTACGATCTTTCTTCGAACAGCAGTTGTGTCTACAACGGGCAGTTACCGATTGTGCCCCTTGCAAGAGAGCCCTTGTTACACCTTGAGGAACTCGCCTGAGGGCCGAAAACTACAACAAAACATTGCGGTGCTATTAAAAGCTTTGCAGTCGACAAAAACGTCGCAGCCCGAAGTATTTCCACCACGCTACACTTCAACGTGGCATGGCACACATTCGTGTGTTCATTTCGCATTTCTAAGAAGAAAGCATTTCAGCAGCTGACACCTCTGGCGCCATTCTGTCTATGAATGCTCAGCTCATTTGGGAGGCCCAGGGCGGATGCGCCACCATTCCCAAGGACCCGTAGCATAAATCTACCTGACATAAAATTACCTGGACTCCGTGTGCTAAAATAACAACCGAAGGTTCTGAGCAGCCAACATTCCGATAGTCTAGATGGAGTTAGATTATGGAGAATCCTGAAGTACAAGCGCGCCCCGCCCCCCTTCAGTGAACGTTGAGCGCTGTATTTTTTTTCGCACAGAATTATCGACAGAAAGGAGGTACAACTTTCAGCAGCAAATCATTGAGATTGGTGTGGTTTGTCACGGCTTTCAAACCTTTACAATCACGTCAAATTCCCGTAAATTCTAAAATATCAGCTCTTGTGTAGCTTATTTTTACCAAGAAATTGAAATTTCTTTCCCACAGAACACCATTTGTGCGCCGTTGTCACTGCAAGTGAAAAATTTGTTTCAAAATATGTTGCTGAAGTAAAGACGAACTGAGTCTCTATATACCTTAACGATTGTATTTGTCACCTATACATGCATAAATACCGCTTTTCAGTGCGCATTATAGGGGATGTTCAAAACGCTAGGTGGTCTGGCAACCCTGTGCGCGCAGCCATTTTGAGAGCGGCGTCGGCGCTGTCGTTTGACCTTGCGGCCTGCTGTGTGTTAGCTGTAATACTTGCTCTACGGGTGTTTTTCGATGTTTGAAGGGGCTGTGGATTCTAGCGATGGCAAGTTCTCGGTGGGTCCGTGATCTAAGCGTCCTCCCTACGGCAGCAGCGGCGAGCGTACAACTTCACGGTGGAGGCGTACGCCGAGCCGTCTTCGGTAGGCTACTTGCATGCCTGACGTAAAGTAGGTGCTATTTCTTGTGTGCTACTGTGGATTATGTCATAAGTACTGTTAATTCGTTAGTTTCGCTGCTTGTCTACCGCTTGGCGATCGTTCCCATACCTGCTAATGTTCTGTTTACGAAGCTACCTGCAGTGCAACACGGTAGGAGCAAGCGCTCGAACTCCTGAGCGTAAAGTATAGATTTTCGTGCTCGTACGAAAACCGCAAAAGCTTTACACCACACATTTTCGTGGTTCGCGCACCCGCCCGAGGACATTCCAGCATACAGCATACCGTAGTGTTTAGTGTTTTCGTAAACATACTCTAGCGCTTAGACCGAGGTCGTCGACGGCGTCAACAGAGGTTTGTAGGGTCACGGAAGGGTTTTTGGACGCATAAGATATTATTTTTGAAGATTCGAAGTACTTTTTATACGTAACTCGTACATTTGGCGAACTTCAATGCATCTGCCATGCATCTATCGGCTCTGTATAGACATCAAACGGCAGACATAAAGGGGGGTGTTGCTTAACGAAGTGCGCTGGTTTGAGGGCATAAAAGAGAGGAAAATGAAGTTTTAGCATAAAAGCAGTAAGCGGCGGGCGTGTGTGTGCGCGCGCGTGCGTGTAGCGGGGGTTTTACATTGCCAGTAAGTACGTTTCCCAGCAAGTGTCAGTGTAGAACAAATGCAGGGGTTATGTATTTTTTGTCAACACAAGGCACATTGTTTACAAACTTCACCCGTTTATGCAAAAGAAACATTGAACTGAGGGTTCTTCTAAGGTATGTAGTAAACTTAAAGCTTCCTTGTTGCTTTTTTTTTAGCTGTGGTCTTGTCCACGCTCGAGGCACATGCTTCAGGAGCCAAAAGAAGGCAGGTGCGCCCTACCCAGTTCAAGTAACCCTGGACAGAAGCTCGGGTGTCGTCAAAGCCACCACGTGCCAGTGTCCAGCTGGTAGTGGGGGTGCATGCAGCCACGTGCTTGCGCCTTTGCGTTTGCTGGTCCTCCTCCATCAACATGGTTACAAAGAGCCACCACCAGTGCTTTCTTGCACGGAGTTGCCCCAGCGGTGGAGGCGCCCCTGACACGAAGGAATTAAGCCCACCAGTGTCCAGTCTGTGGATTGGCGGAGGGTGCATGAGGGTGGACGTGAAGTCCCCAAGTCAGTGAATCTGTGTGGTGCCGAAAGCAAGGATGACGAGCGAGTGCTTCAATCTTGCAAGACATTTGGTGAGAGGTTAATGGCTCTGGGGAAGACATCTTTTGCAGCTGTCCTGTTGAGCGATCCTGGAGCCATGGTGTCAACAAAATTCGGTCTTGCACCGTCTGGCTCGCCTGCAACCTATCACCAGGGCCACCAACCATCCGGCTTCACCACCTGGCTTGGGAACTTGAGCCCTGGAAAGAGCCTGTCACTCCCTCTGCCAAGACTGGACTTCTTCGAGGACAGTGTGCAGCACGAATTTCAAGGAGGCTTCTCAAGCCTGGAGAAAGGCATTCTTGATGTGAGTACCTAAAACCTATTTACTAACAAGACATGGAAGTTGGTCAATTGAAGGTGGAATTTTTTTAACAACTTAATTTCATGGTGCCTATCTGGGGTGTTAGGTCAGCATACTTTAAAGCGTTTAAACGTTTAAAACGTTAAAGCGTTTAAACGACAGCATACTTTAAAGCTCCCAATATTGTAGTTATCTTTGATGTAGGCACTGCAGTGCGCATACATTTTTCTGTCGTAGAACTTCATCCGTGGGACCTTTTCCCCCAGCGAGTTTTCTGGCTGCAGATGAACTTTAACTATCTTTTATTTTTTAAAACTGAAATAAAGCATTCTTTAGCATGGTTGACTAGCAGGCTTAATTTTTTCAGGACATATCCGTATTCATCCAGGAGGCACGAGACCTGGAAAAGAATACACGACAGCAGAACCAAAGCGAGACATGGGTTCGTGCTCGCAGACACCGTCTTACTGCTTCGGCCTTTGGCAAAATGCTGATGAGGCAAAGCTGGACCCAAAAAGGCCTGCACCACTTGCTTGACCCCAAGGACCTGTCGCGGGTGCGGCCCATACAGTATGGTAGGAGGAATGAAGCTGCTGCAACCCATCGCTACACAAACGTTCTCCGGAAGCTGGGCCACGACGTCACTGTGGAGCACTGTGGACTTTTCGTCGACCCTGCCTCTCCGTGGTTGGGGGCAACACCCGACAGGCTGTTTTCGACCCTGAAGAAGGCACGTTTGGGGTGCTGGAGGTGAAGTGTCCGTATTCGTTGACGGGTTCTGACCCAAAAACCGTGCCTGACAACGAGAACTTCTATATGCAGTTCACTAATGGCAGTGAACCTCGTCTGCTGCGCGACCATGAGTACTACCAGCAGGTAGTAGGCCAGATGGCATTAACCGGTTGTCAGTGGGGAGACCTTGCTGTATTCTCTGAGAAGTGGATTGAATATAAGGAATACGCTTTGAAAACTCGGAGTGGGAGGCAATAAAGGCTCGGCTTGATTTTTTTTCAACGATATGCTGCGTTACTTCTGTGAAACGTAGGAGCACCTTGGAAGTGTGCTGTTTTTTTTTAACATGAATGGAGCTGCTAAAGTTTAATGTTGCTAGTGAATAACTGTCTGAATCTTTGCATTTGCCTCTTTAAGGAAAACATGTTCACGAATGATTGCATTAAAACAAGCCCTAAAAATATCTGGTATGTATTTGGGTGCTCCAATAAAACCTGTACTGTTTTTGTTACTGCCACAGGCAAAACTTCAGACTCCAACTTGTGTGCATACCTGCGAGCCAACATGTCAGCGTCTATTCTGCCAGAAACAAAACTGTTACCCCTTTAACTCATGCGAATATACCAACCAACCTGTCAGCATCACCATCATCAAGTAGAATGACTGATCAAAGAAAGGTGTTCAGTTGCATTCTTTGACAAACATTATATTCACACAATATATTTACACGAGAGTAACATGTCTGGACTGAATTCAGCCCTGTGTACCAGTCACATCTGCGATCCGTCAACAACTGACTGGACATCTGGGCTTGAAATCAGGTCCAAATGCAGATTTGTTAGTACAGTAAAAGCTCATTAATTGAATTGCAAGGGAACACCATTTCAGTTCGAATTATAGAAAACTCTAAATAGGGAACAACAATGACAGTCGGGAAGCAGTAGGGCATGTCAACACTTTGACGCTTGAAAAAGCCTGTGATTACCGCTTGACTTTTGTCCCTGACAGTTGGCACTTTTTGCTCTACCAAATGTAGCCAAAACCTTACCTCTGCCTTCTCGAAATCCACAGAAGAGATGGGCGGCATTCCATCCGTCCATGACTTCATAGCGGACGGCCGCACTATGCTTTGTTTTTTCTCCTCCTTGCTGTCGTTGGCAACGACAGGTTCAAATCAAATGAAAATCAAATCAGTTTATTTCCAACAACAGTGTTTGGGGTCCCTCAGTACATGGTGACCTTTATCTGATGCACAAAAACACAAATACTACACGACGTGCCCATACCACTGCACGCTATTCCGATGATTACAAAAGAAGAAGAAAAAAACAACAAATGAGCAATAAATATCAACAGTCGCTACACTATGTTTATACAAGGAATATAAAGTTACATTTTAAATAGATTGCTGGTTCAGAGATAATCCACACACAAGGAAATGCAGGCATAACGAAATGAACACGTGCACAAAGCCAGTGCTTCTGACCTGAGATATGATGCCCTCATCTGTCAGTGCACGACACACCACAGCATCCGCACGTAGTTCGCAATGAATGTGTCTCCCAAAACTTCCATCATGTGGGATATAGATTGATTTTAGCATATCTTGTATTCTATGGAGCCTTGTGTGCAACCACTGGGTGCGTTTCTCTGGCCATGCGCGAAGCGCCGGCACATAGTTTGAGTTATCCATGGCAGCAGCACCTACTGGGGTTTGAATTAACGGGCTTCTTTATACATAGACTTCTATGGAGCCTTGTTAGGACCAAATCGTACAATTTGAAATAACCATAAATTTGGATTATTGAAGTTCG
Source organism: Haemaphysalis longicornis (assembly GCA_013339765.2). NCBI lineage: Eukaryota > Metazoa > Arthropoda > Arachnida > Ixodida > Ixodidae > Haemaphysalis > Haemaphysalis longicornis. The sequence continues at coordinate 78,009,805 of CM023452.1, read as the reverse complement.
AAATAACGAGCTTTCACTGTACTTGTCTAAACTACCCACATCTGTCTTCATGTTAACATTGGACTAGGCCACACCGGGTTCGCAATCAGGTCTGACTGCAGGTTAGTTAGCACGGCGACTACAGTCCATATTTGAGTCACCACAGGTGCCAATATAAGGGGAACTGGGCGATCGAAGATGTGAAACGCTTTGATTCGCTGTATCCTCCTCTCCACGTGAATTCTCGGGGAGGCAATTTCCTGTGTCTCTCTCACTTCTTGTTCAGACAGCTTCCCGTTTTGCAGGAAAGGAGGAATGTTCAGGCTGACACCTTTCTCTTCAAGAAGGTCGGCAATTTTGAACCCCTTGTCTGCCATCACAACATCACCTTCGTCAAAGCTAAGGTCCAAGAACCCACTTTGAATTACACATTCACGGTCTGACATGCAGCCTGTGTATAACTCGGAAACGAAAGAGAGTTGACCACTCGGCATTATTCCAATCAGTCCCTTGAAGGTGTTTGCAGACTTGTACTGGGAGTACGGGCTTGACTATAATGCAAGGGAGCTGGGGACTGCGCACCCGATCTCTGTGGCATCCAAATCACCCTGGTTTTCTTGCACTTTTCAGTGAACGAAGCAGGCATTGTATCATTCACAGCTTCCCTGGATGGCCAGATATGCATCTTTATCACCTTAGCATAAATAAGGTTGACCCATTCACAGCAAATTCTTGACACAGTGGGCTGCGAAATGGCAAATCTATCCGCCAAGTCTTGCTCAAACAGGCCAAGCCGCAACCTTACTAACACGAGAAACAGTTCATTTTCACGGTGCAGCTTCCGTTTCCTTCCCTGACTGTTGCTTCCTGGATCTGCTAATTCTGCCACCGCAACAAAGGTGTCATAGTCGGGGAGTCCAGTGTAGAACATCATTTGTTCACTGGAGCCTTTGAAACGGTCAATGCAAAAAGGTGCATTCTTCAACTTTTCTTTTTCCAGTTGCTGCTGAATCACAAGGAGGTCTCCCTCCGCTTTGTAGGCAGCAGCCTTTGCTTGCAACAACTCTTCCCTCAAACCATCACACTGTTTCTGTAGCTTTGAGAGATCTTCGGCTTGCTTCTTTTCTTGAAGAGCTTCTCGGCTTTGCGCTTCAAGTTCCCTTTTCAGGCCACTGCACTGCTCTTTTAACAGTTCGATTTGCTCAGCCTGCTTCTGCGCAACAACCTTTAGTGTTTCCACCTCATCACTGTCTTGCATATCGATGGCTGTATCTACCTCTTCCACCTGATCTTTCCCTCCAGGCTCCTCAGTTGCATCCCTGTCAGGCGAGGGCAAGCTTAGTGTAGCAAAGGATTGGGCATTTTTCTGCTGGGGCAAGGGGGTACGCACCTTCGGTGCCTTCCTTTCTTTTTTGGGCTTGGAAAACACAAACACTGAAGGCACTGCTGTTTCACGAAGAATCCTCCTTCCGCTTGCCACTCCAGGGATGAAGTCTGTTGGCTTGAAGTGGGAACTGCAGACCTTTGTGTTGCTCTTTATCGTGAACAATGGGCCCTCGTCCCGCTTGATGGCAATTATCCAGCTTTTTCGAAGTGAAGAGGCTTGTGGAAAACGGTGGTACGAGACCTGGAGTGTAAAGCAGACATAAATTAATATTGTTTACAAAGCTCTGACATTGCAATTCTTTTAACCCGCATAGGAACACAGGGCTAAATAAACCAAAATCATCGTCTGTTGGAACTTCCTGGAATGCTGGCGAATGAGCTGTTCTAGAAGATAGCATTGTCAACACCAAAGCAGTATGTTTCACTGCCACTGTCTTTTTTTATAACAGTCTACACTGCCGTGTCTAACAATTTTTTTTTCGTTGAGAGCCCGGCAACTGGCTAGTATTTGGAAATGCGTCTTTTGCCTTTTTTTTCATAACGTCGGATGTGCGTAACAACACCCGTTATAAGATTACGAAAAACCTAAAAACGCAAAACGAATGAACAAACGTGCTCCGTCGACACGACTAGTTTTGCCCGGCACGAACTCGGATGAAAAGAGATGCTGTGTTTAAATGTAGGTAGGGCGCACCCATCGATGTAATCCGGAAATCCTACCGTGTGACTTAACACAACGCCACTTTACCTACTCGGAAGGACTACAATGATAAGTAAAATGTAGACTTAAAAAATGCCTGGGGAACGGAACGTACGCTCTCGCATTACGAATGCCAAAGGATGGGCGTGTGTGCGAAATGTGCGTTTCGTGCTTGCCGAGACATTGCACCGCACGCACGAAGCGCACATTTCGTTACGCTACGAAAGAGCACAGTTGGCATGCCCAAATATTTACACACCTGCCCGCGAACCTGAAGAACCAGAACAACGCCATTTCCTTACACCGCGACAGAGGAAATTTCAATGCTCCGGGCTACAATTTAGCCGTCCCTGCCCGTGAGCTAGCGATCATTCGCCGCACTCATGTGCTGTTAGGAATGCATGCGTAGCAATATATACTCGTAACTTGTATTACTGTTGAGTTACTGCGTGTTTAGTTTTCACACCACCCCGCACGGGGCACCTTGAGTAATCTTGGTGACGGTACTGGCGATACCGCGGACCCCGAGCCCCCAAACATAAGCTGGATCCAACCGTGGCGATGTGTTTATAGGTGGAGGGTTAGAAACCACGAACGGTGGCCGTCGGAGCCCAGGTCAAGCTCCGGCGGATGGGCTCCCTGTCTGTTTACCAGGCAGGGAGCTCCGGGACCTCTTTGGCTACCAGGGTAAGGTCAAAGAAGAAAGTACCCCCGTCTCCCTGCTTTTTCCTATGCTATATGGATAATTCAAAACCCCCCCATAAACGTGATCGGCCCCCGAAAAGGGGCCGCACCGAAGTCTCCTTTCCTCCCTTGACAGAGTTGACATTTCCAAAACCTGACAATTTTTCCCGCTTTCTAATAATGGAATCTCTTGACAAGTCAAAGCCCGTCACTGCACAGTCTGTTTTTCTCATCTCCAAGTTCCTTGAGGGCATTGTAGGGAAATCCTACAAAGCCAAGAAACTCAGAACAGGGGAAATCCTGATCAAAATTTAACAACCGGCAGCAATCTATCAACCTCATCAAACAAACCCGCATGGTAGATACAGACATAAAGATCACACCCCACCGCACGCTGAACAGTTCCCAGGGCGTCATCTCCGATCCTGACCTGATGAACGAAACAGAGACAGATCTGCTCGATGGCCTTCGAGATCAGGGCGTGACGGCAGTGCGAAGGATAATCATGCGTGGGAATGACACCGAAATTCGTACAAAACACTTGATCTTGACATTTGACTGCTCAACGCTCCCCGAGTCGGTCAATGCAGGCTTCATACGATGTCCAGTCCGACCGTACATACCAAACCCGCGCCGCTGCTTCAAATGCCAGCGGTTCGGGCACGGTACCAACTCTTGCCGCGGCAAAACGACCTGTGCGAAATGCGCCGCACAGGACCACCGACAGATAACTGCAACTCCACCACCTTCACTTGTGTTAACTGCGGGGGATCGCACGCGGCGTACTCCCGCAAATGTGAGAAATTCCAACAAGAAAAGAAAATCATCAATGTCAAAGTAACTGAGAACATCACCTTCCCAGAGGCGGGGAAAAGAGGTTCGCCTCTTTCCCTCGGGGAAAGGTACGCCGACGCAGCTCGCCGGGGGGCGGAGCGGCGTCTGGTTTCTGCGGGGACCCAGTACCGCGAGTCGGACTTGGTCCCGCCCCCGCCCCCCGCTGGGTTGCCTCACGCAGCCCAACCCGGCACCACGCCGCTTGCTGAGGCAGCAGCGGTTGTGGTGCAAACAACTTCTGTCGGGACCGGTGCCGCTCCCGCCTCTGTCTCCCCGTCCTCCAGTCCGTTGGAGGGTACCGAGGTGATGGACACCACGGGCCCCGCACCGGCTCCCACCATCACCGCACCGCCCGTGCCACCTCTGGTGCCCCGGACGCCCTCGGCGGTGGCGGCTCAAACGAAGGGCTCCCGAGGGGGGGCCAAGTCCGGGGGGCCGGTCCGTCGGGCACCCCTCGGACATCCGACGACGAGATGGATGTCGGGCCGTTCCTGCCTGCAACGCAGCGCAAGGAGCGGCCTCCGACGCCCAAGCCAGCAGCAGAAAGGCCCAAAAAGCCAAATCCTAGAGTAACAGCCCCGAAAGACACATGAACACACATACACACAGACTTCAGTAGCTTCTAAATCTCCATAATGGGAAGAGAAAATATTACTCAATGGAACTGTAGAGGCCTCATTAAAAATCTTGATGATGTCCATGAGATATTGCATTCAAACCAGCCAAGTGTGATGTGTCTTCAGGAGACGCATTTGAATCCCAATCACACAAATTTCTTAAATAGGTACATGGTATTCAGAAAGGATAGGGTTGGCTGCACACACTCTTCGGGCGGTGTAGCCATAATAGCCCGAAAATCCCTAGCATGCCATCCTATCACTCTCAACACCGTCCTTGAGGCTGTAGCAATACGCACAATAATTTTAATAGGTTGGTAACGGTATGCTCAATTTACATTCGTCCTGATTATGCACTTTCCAGCTCTGACTTCGAGGCGCTGGTCGACCAGCTGCCCGAACCGTACATCCTAACAGGCGACCTTAATGCACACAACTCTCTTTGGGGCTCCTCCAGAACGGATGCCCGAGGTCGCCTGATAGAGAAATTTCTTGCATCTTCAGGAGCATGCCTTTCAACAAAAAGCAGCCTACATACCATAACTTAGGACATAATACATACTCACATCTCGACTTGGCTATTGGTTCTGCAATTCTCTTTCCATATCTTGAGTGGGGCGTGGGCACTGACCCATATGGTAGTGACCATTTCCCCACTTCCCTAGCATATATAGGTAAAGGCCCATGCAGTCCATCTTCCCATAAAAGGTTTAATGAATCAAAAGCAAACTGGAGCACATTCACACAAACATCTCAACTACACCACACATCCATAAAACACCTACACGTGGAGGAAGCCGCCCAACTCGTCACAGCGCACATCCTCGACGCCGCCGAAAAGTCCATTCCCCACGCCTCTGGTGCCCCGCGCAACCAGAGGAGGCCGTGGTGGAATGAGGACTGCAGGCGGGCGCGAGAGGCCCAGAACAAGGCGTGGGGTGTCCTTCGCCGGTACCCCACATCAGATAACCTCATTTCGTTTAAACGGGCCAAGGCTTTTGGGAAGCGAGTGCGCCGTGAGGCGAAAAGGGAAAGTTGGCGCACCTTCCTCACTTCCATCAACTCCTACACTGACACGCGAAAAGTATGGACACGAATACATAAACTAAAAGGACAACAGACACACAGCCTGCCCTGGTTAGTACACAGGGGACACACTGGAAGACCAGGCTGACACGCTCGCACAACACTTCCAACATGTGGTCCAGTTCAGCGCACTACAACCAACACTTTCATAAAACACAAAAACATCCTGTGAGAAGAAGTCCTTACGAGACAGTAATAAGTCGACCTCATCTTATAACACCCCCTTCTCACTGCATGAGCTGAAGATCGCACTTAGTACTTGTAAACCTTCAGCTCCAGGCGCAGACAACATTACATACACTATGATTCAATACTTGCACACAGACACATTTGAAACCCTCCTTCACCTCTACAACAAAATATTTCTTTCGGGGCACCTCCCAGGGTCATGGAGGGAGGCCATTGTAGTGGCCTTTCTGAAAGAAGGGAAGGACCCTTCCTCTCCCGCAAGTTATCGTCCCATCGCCCTCACAAGCTGCCTGTGTAAGCTGTTCGAGAATATGATCAATAGGAGACTCATGTACTTCTTAGAGTACAATGGTCTTCTCGACAGCTGCCAGGCTGGCTTCAGGGCTGGGAGATCCACCAATGATCAATTGGTTGCATTGGAAACATATATAAAAGATGCCTTCATTCATAAGCAGTATTGTATAACAGTCTTCTTCGATATGGAGAAGGCCTATGACACGGCCTGGCGGTACGGCATCTTGTGTGACCTCAAGTCGTTTGGTGTTTCCGGCAACATGCTGAACACGCTCAGTAGCTACATGTCGGAAAGGACCTTCGAGTGAGGGTTGGCAGTGCCCTTTCGAATGTATACGTGCAGGAAAATGGCGTCCCTCAAGGCGGTGTCTTGAGCTGCACACTGTTTATTGTTAAGATGAACTCACTTCGGAAGGCATTGCCACCAACCATTTCCTGTTCTATATATGTAGATGACATTCAAATATCTTTTAAGTCCTGTAACTTTTCAGTTTGTGAACGCCAAGTCCAGCTTGGGGTGAACCAACTTGCTGGCTGGGCGGACACAAACGGTTTTAAACTGAACCCTGGAAAGAGTACTTGTGTTGTGTTCTCCCGCAAGCGCGGGATTAAGGCAGACCCGAGATCACCCTTCATCGCGCTTCTATCCCTGTAAAAAAGGAGCACAAGTTTTTAGGTGTAATATTTGATGAAAACTCACGTTCATTTCACAAATCAAACAACTTAAACATAAATGCCTGAAAACACTAAACATTCTCGAAAGTCCTCTCCCACCAGTCCTATGGTGCAGACAAAGAACTCCTTCTTCGCGTTTTTACCGCCTTAGTCGGTTCTCGGCTAGACTACGGTAGTGTTGTGTATGGGTCGGCATCAAAAACAGCACTAAAATGCTTGAACCAGTTTCTCCATTTGGGCCTGCGCCTTGCGTGTGGTGCTTTCCGCACTAGCCCGGCCCAGAGCCTGTACGCTGAAAGTAACAAATGGTGCCTGGAACATCAACGAATGTACACAGATTTATTATATGGTTTTAAGGTCTCATCATTCAATAACCATCCTTTTAAACCTGTCCTCAACGATACATCTACAACCCAGCTATTCTCAAATCGTCCATCTGTTCCTTTGCCCTACTCTCTGAGGGTGAGAGAGGAAGCTTCAGGTCTTTCCGTTGGGTTTTTTAGATGTCTGTACATCATCATCATTTTCTGACGTTATACCACCATGGCAAACCGCAGCCTGTTTGTTGTGATGTTTCATTTATGAAAATAGATAAAAACAGGGTTCCGAGAGCTGCAATTCTGCAGCATTTCTTGTCGCTTCAGGATAAATATAAATGTGCCGAATTCTATAGCGATGCCTCGAAAACTTCAATTACAGTTGTCGTGCGCCGCTCATGGTCCCAACTTTATTGCTTGCAGAACCATGAGTGTACACACCACTATTTTCTCTGCAGAAGCATATGGCATTTTACTCATCGTTCAGCACATTCTTAAAAAACGAATTCCTAAGTCCGTCATCTTCACAGACTCTTTGAGCGTTGTACATGCATTGTCTTCACACAGACCCAAGAAAAACCACATTGTCAATCTTGTCTTTAATTCATAATGTCTATATATGCAAATAATTTTCAACTAATCCTGTGCTGGGTTCCAGGCCATTGCTGGAATCGCGGGGAATGAGACCGCAGATGAAATAGCCGCCACTGCTGCACTTGCAAACACAGTGGACATAACAACAATTCCCTACACTGACCTCAAGCCACACATCCGACAACACCTTCGCAAAACATGGCAAGCCGACTGGAATACACAGACAGACAACAAGTTACACATAGTAAAGCCACACTTAGGACAATACACTAGTGACTCACACAACAGATTCACCGAAGTTGCCCTAGGTAGATTACGGATAGGCCACACACACGCGACACACTCCCATCTGCTCACCGGATCTCCAAGACCCCTGTGTAGCAGGTGTGGGGAGGGCCTATCCGTACTTCACATCCTCATTACATGCAAAGCACTCCAGACAACAAGACGCAAGCACTTCCCTCAACTCTACAGACAACACATTCCACTACACCCAGCACTCTTTCTAGCGGATGATCCCGTGATTCCTGTGCAACGCACTTTTAAGTTTCTCAGTGACATCAAGTTTTTACATCTCATTTCCTATCACGCGTAGTTTTTTAAAGCTTTATTTCATGCCACGCACCATCACAACCTGGCCCTTTACACCAGCCATCCTCACTGTATTTTATTGATTTTACTTTTGTTCTTGCTTACTGATTTCAGTGTCTAAGTTCTCACCTCTCATATTTAACCACTGTTTTGGCGCTCTTTGCCCTAGTTGGCCTTGCGCCATTAACATCCAACCATCATCATCATCAGTTTTCACACCACAACATTGACGCCAGCGCAAGCCATTCGGATCAGCCTGCGCGCGATCCCCTATGCTGCATTTTGGTTCCTTCATTCTCTCTTGTTTTCATTAAGCTGAACAAGATTGTTAATAAAAATAAGGGCTTACCTTGTCTCCTGTGCCGTTTCTGGTACCTCGCTGAATGCACAGAGGCACGCAGCAGTGCGAAGGCATTGTAATTGTCGAGCGATTGCGCTCGCTTCCGCACGAAGGTGTACGGAACGAAGGACTCCGCGTCGGGCGGCGCCGCTCTCAAAATGGCGGCGCATAGTTTACATTTCGTTCGATAGATGGCGCCTCTTTTTCAATATCCCCTATAGGCGCCTAAATCCTTTATTTTTCGTGCCTAAAGTTCCTGTCTCTACTGATGGCACCACGCCGTGTCTCCCCATTCACGCAGTTCGCTCCTTCAATGACCCCAAAGTTCACGTCTCACTGCGGAGTGCCGCGAATATCGCCATCGGCTACACGCGTCATTCCGGCCATTGAGGGTACTCCAATGGCCGTAATCACCGTCGTTAAACCGACAGGGAACACTCTTTGATGGCTTCACATAACCGAACCACCGGAAACATCTTTCAAAAGCGAGGATCGCTCCTCTTAAAGAGCGCTTGCCGGAAAACCGCAAATCCGAACAAAAAAGGCCGCTGCTAAACTTACTCGCCCCCTCGTACACTAAAGCAGCCCGGGCGGCATGAAAACCAAGACACACAACACACCTACCAAGCTAAACAAAACGACATCAAGCTGCCAGAAGGTTTTAATTAGGCGACATGCCCGAACTTATCACCATGTCAAAACGCCACTATATACTACATTGCGCACTGGCTCCAGATCGCGCGTTGTTGGAATATAATAAGACTGTGCTCGAATACACCTTTTTTTGTCGAAATCTAGCCGTACAGCGTAAAACTGGGCTGTCTACACTGTGCACACGTTAATAGAGGTATAACATTTGTTGTTCCATTTACGTTGAACATAAAATCAGCCGGAATACGAACCCTCAAGATACCCACGAATATTCTTAGGCGTGCTTACTAAATATCTTTCATGTCTTGTATGGTTTCTCGGAAGGGCGTTGTCTTTAAAAATTGCTTAGAAGTCTAGGTTTGACACTTCCTTAATGGGAGACTGAGCTATATTTACTAGCGGCAACAACGAACACAGCTACAAATTTTGTTTCGATGCTTCTCATTGGACGGTTGTAGTTCTATCGGCCGAGATCACTCTGAAACTATTTCCTGCTTTATAACCAAATGAGAATAAATATTTTTGTAGATTTCAGGCACTTTTCCACAATACTTTGCAAAGCGGCCCAGTCATATATAATTTTTCACTTATCGACAACAGAAACCTGCTGCACATACTCCAAGCCTCACCGCCAAGTATATTTACCAAAATAAAATTGCCGATTGTATGGCGACTTTGCTTTGCAGTCATCCGATCAAAACAAAAATTTCAAGAAATACAAGACGTTGTTTTAGGAAAGGAAGTCAAACAATATACACAAACTGTCTATTCCGAAATGACACTACATTTAAATTTGTATTCGAACCATAAAGACTGTATTAAAGGGTACCGTAAATTGTATTTCAAAGGTTTGCTCCTTGAAGACTGTAAATTTCATTCTAAAAGAATTTGTGCATGCCTGGAAATCCACTTGAGTGCTTGTAGACTGAACTATGCAGTCACTCTGGTTCATCGACACAGCGTCGCATGCGAGTAGTTGGTACAATTGTTAGTTAGTCTGAAATACTGATGCAGAAATATGGATTGGGTTGTCCGTTTTTAATGGCGTTTTAAAAAGGGTTCGTTGTTCTTCTGCGATTGAATAAAATGTAATTTATGGAAATAATCCAGAATATGTAGAAACTGGTTCTGAGGACATTTAAAAATGCTACTTACAGGCGCCAGCTCTTGCTTGAGCTCACGAACGATGTGATCCACAAAGTCCTAGAAACCACAGCTGAAAAGTAGAACGACTGCTTCGATGCGTCAGCAAAGTTTACCAAGTTCCTGCGCATGCCGAAGTTCGGACGTGTTGCTCCTGGTATTAAAAAATGAGGCTGTTGCCATCTGGCTGCCAGATGTGACCTATAAATGCTATACGGCCAGACTAAACCCATGTTCCATAGCATTAAGCCGCTGTTTAAGCTTGATATCTGTTGAAAGAACTTACCAATTTTTATAATGCTTTGTTCTCTTTCCCTCGTGCACGGCCTGTTTTTTTAAGAGTGCGATGCATCTCACTGCCCTGGCCTTTATGAGCCTTTGAGCAGAGTAAACTCACGATAGGGGTTTGAAACCATGCTTAAAATACCTATTTCACTATCAAAGGCACCGCAGTACACAAAAGCATCCTGAAAACACGCAAGGAGGGTTTCCAAGAAATGAACGCCATCACTTATTCAATGCTGCTTCTTCCTTATATTGGTAAGTGATTTTGACCACTTATAGCATAAAAAACATTATTATAATTTGTTATTTAAGCACAAGCCCATATTTGTATGGCTTTGCCTTTTTTATTCATATTGTATAGGTTTCATAACCGCATATACTTGGCCCTGTTGCGCTGCTCGTACATTCCAAGTTTGTGTCAGAGTGCACATCCATTCTGTAGTGATAACTGCCAGCAGAAGTTCAAACTGCCGGGGACTAACACACGGAGTAGCCAGAGCACTGCGCCCATGGAAGAACCCTTACCAATTATTACGTTTCAACATCACTGCTAACATGTGGGCCATTATTTTACAGACAGCACGACGTAGTTGAATACCCAAGCGCTGGTTTATATAAATTGTGGACGCAAAATCATTGTGTCACCCAAACATTTATCGCAATGTTTGTCGGCGCGCTTGTTGCCCGAATATTCGGTGAAGCTAATTACCATATACTCGGAGAAAAAATTCTCATGCCAATGAGCCGGTACCAACCTATGCAGGCAATATCTCGAATAGAAATGTGGCAATTTCACACTTTTAAAATTTCACAAATTTTACAATACCACAACCAAATTTTGTGCATTCATTTGAATGGCTAATGTAGTAATAAATGTGGGTTCTGAGAAAAATAATACTGGCGTAGAATACATTTTTACTATGAATAACATCCCTCTTTTATAGCGAAAGAGTTGAGGGGCTCAATGGACCTCTCCCTGTATGCAAACAACATGACGTCACTAAGCGCATGTGCGCGACGGGTGGCGCCTGCTGGCGGCCGCCAAGTGAGGTGGCGGTTGGCAGAAAGCGCCTGCGCCGACGGCACGGCCTGGCCGCGCGGTGCCCGAAAGGAACGATGTGCCGTTGGTTCGGGCCGTCACTGGCTTCCCACAATGCAGGTGGAGGTCTAGCTATCCTAGCTGCGGCTGTCGCACCTACATGTAGCTTTCCGCATCCACAACCTCCGCAACACTTTCGTTTACCGTACGGTCAACTGAACGGCGACGCTTTCGGATAATCAGTGCGTGGCAGAACAGCCTAAACGAGTCATTCTGAAGGTTGGTGCTGTTGCGACGCATCCCAAAATGTTTTTTAAGATTCTTTTTGTTCGGACACATATATACGAAGGAAAGCTAATTTATAGTTGCTTTCGAGGTCCGCTTAAGCTAAGCGCGGTGCCTCAGGCAGCTAAACTCTCCATGTTCTTGGTCTCTTTGCGTCGCCCGGAGACAGTGGCGTACACACGATTTCATGTCGAGGGGAAAAAGGAAAGGTAAAGCATGAAAGGATTAAATAGTAAAATAAGCAGCAACGAAACAAAAATATGAAGAGCAAGAGGCAAAAATGATTCCAATAAAAATATCGCGATGATGTCGTTCTAGAACGACATCATCGCGATATTTTTCGGTTTCGGTTTCGTTTCTGTAAAACAACATATGTTGTTTTACAGAAACGAAACCGAAACCGAAACCTGTTTGATTGCTAACCTTGGGAATCGTCCAATCACGGTGCCCCCCCTCCTGACGTCACAGCCTTTAGTTGGTGCGGCCGCCGCAAACCGCGCATAGTAGTTTTTCTTCTTTCGCGCTTCGTAAAATAATTACCCATTTGTCAACCGGATAAACGATGAATAGTGTGTTAATTTGAGCCAGTCTACACAGTGCAAGCAAAAACGGGAGCTTGACAAATTCACTTCAGTGTCCCTTTAATTGTGTTCTTGCTGGGCAGTGTTTGTGTTTATGTCATAATCTCTCGTTTATAACCCCGGTGTTGGCGCTCTTTGCCCCAGTTGGCCTCGCGCCAATAAAACCCAACCATTATCAACGGTGAACGTTTTCGTTTTCCGCCATTTTGATTTCCACACCAATTCATTTTTGCCGTGTTTCACTGCTCGCACCGTCTACTGCATCCTTTTGTCACTTTTAAACTTCGAACACAGCTGCGACGGCGCGCCTCCAGCGCTTATTATTTTTCACGCCGATACATCGAAAATTGGTTTCAGTGCCCTGACGGACCGAGAAGGCGCGAGGTAGCAAAAAGGGCGTTAAGGGGCCGTGTTTCTGCGACTATGGCTTCTCGCTAATAGACCTCTCCCGGGGTACGTCACGCGGCGGCCGTGACGTCACGGAAATCGCACGTGCTGGGTGTGGCCGGGAGGGTGGTTGGCAAAACATTCGGACCGGCGCGCGGCGCGTATGCAGTGAGGCTGCATTAGACGCGCGCAAAAGTGGAATTTTTGTTTACGTGTTGGCTTTTCTGATGCCGCTGGGCTGCTGTGCTCTCGGCTACCCAAATTTTTGCGAGCAAAATCAGCGGCATCATACTTTTCGGAGTCCCCACAGAGGTAAATTCGGCGTGTATTGTGGGTGCGCGCAATGTGCCGAAGAGGCTGGCAGCCAAAGCAGCGACATAGTCTGCTCTTCCTCGTAGCAACATTTCGCATTCTAGAACTTCAGCTGTTCTCCAAAGCGCAGTCATACCTTCTACATTGGCAGTCCGCGCTGATTCGTGCAATGAAATGATACTGTTTATCAACCATCTGCTATCATGCAGCACCAGCAGAAATTTGCTCAAGTAAAATGGGGGGGGTGGAGGGGGAGGGGAGGAGGAGGAGGAGGGGGCAGACGGAAATTTTCTTGCTGCGAAATATTGTCATGTTTTGAGGAGGTAGAGCACTGTATTAAAAACACAATGAATGCCTAACCTGCTTAGGTGACGCGAAATAAATGTTTCGACGAGGGATCCGCGATAGCCGCCTGATCGACAACGACAAGTTTGGTCTTTTGTTATGGGGGGATCTGTTCAAGACGAACGAAATTAATTGCTTGTAGGTACAATAAATTTTTACCTTGATCAATTATATTCTGCCTTGAGGATGCCGGAAAACTGAGATGCTTGCCGTGCTCACATGTAGCATCGTGCCTTCGGGGCGAGATGGGCCGCTCACGCGACTCGAAAAATGTTTGCCCTTAGCGAACAGACTCAGTGAATGTATTCATTTGTTGCGGCCTCCCGACGCTGGCGTATGCAGCGGACGTACATGGACACTAACTTTAACTATCATGAAATAATGACTACCGAAAATATTTCAGTGCACTGTCGCAAGATATACGCACTAACCATATGTGGCTGCTATGTTATTCTCACAATGACGATGAACCATTTCGAGATTTCACTGGGGTAAAGGTAAGAAAACAATCGGTCAATGCTTGACATCTGATGGCGTTGTTGGATGCCCTAGCAAAAATTCTGATAGAAACTTGTATTAGTCTTATACATTTTTGTATTAGGTGTATAAGACATGTATTAGTCTTATACAAACTTGTATCAGTTTTATAAGTTTCATATACAAGTTGTATTAGTCTAATATAAATACACCTATTAGTTTGTATTAGTTTACAAATACTAATAGATCTGATAGACCTGAGTCTAATACAAACTAATAGAGACGTATTGGTTTTAATAAAAACTAATACAAATGGACCCGCAAAGTGCGATTTCCTGAATTTTTATTTTTTCTGGAAAATCACAAGCCAAAAAAGGTTGAAATGATCGCCCTTGAGCAATAATTTTTATTTGGTATATTATTATGAAGCGTTTTGTTCACTAACAAATCTAACCAAATTCTTATGCAAAATAGGTCAACTTTTTTTTTTTCATTTCGCTCCTAACAAAATGCGCTACATTAAGAGCGCTGATGGGAGCTGGGAGTGCTGCGCCAGCGATAAGCCACCTTACCTGACCTAGCGTCACTAAATAAGCTACGCCTTTATTTAGTGACGCTAACCTGACCTAAAGGCCCTTGATCGGCGTTTAAAGCAGATGATGGGACTTTAACTTGACCGTACCTGCGAGCATGGAGTTTTCCTCCATGCCTGCGAGGCTGCAAGAAGAGCAGCGAAATCTAACTAAGCCGAAAAAACTGCAACGAAGTCAAGCCAAACCATGCCAATGGTCTTCGTTGGGTAGCCAAGATGGCGACGGTATAAAGTGCGGCGGCTGGCGTGTGTGCGTGTGTGTACGTTCGGGAAGAAGACGGTTAGAAGGAAGCGGCTTCTAGCGTTATTTCACATCAGACGCGTGTGCATCGCGTCATCTAGAAGTGTTGGAGATGTGTCTAACGCCCGTATAACTTTGGCAAGTATGAACCAGGCCGCAGCGCGATCCATCATGGACCCGTCACCTCGCGGCTCCGGACATCTTTGCTCTGTCTGCTATGCTGTTTAACGAACGCCTGACATCGAAGAAAGCGTGTGCATCACGTCATCCAGAAGTGTTGGCGATGTGTCTAGCGCCCGCCGAACATTGACAAATGTGATCCGGGCCGCCGCCCGACCCATCTTTGACCCGTCACCTCGCCGCTTCGGACTCATTTGTTCATTCTCACGAAGGAGAGACTCCATTCTAATCGCGTTTTGCGAAGGGTGAATGCCGTTTTGAAGTTGCATCGAAATGGGAATGGTGTTCAATCGGCCATTAATGCGCTCGATATGTACCTACGGCTGGACCGTACAGGTTTGACGAGCTTTTCTGATTGCATGCTGCAGCTATTTTGTGGATTCGCATTGATATTTATTCATTCGTTCTTAATCAGGTTACGAACTTATGTAACATTAAATTATTCAGCAAGATTTCTTTCAGCCAGAGGAATTTGCCTGTGTACCCTGATAATAAAATGTGTTGCCATGTTTCATTGCTTTGTTCGAACTTGCACTGGTTCTGATAAAACTAATACACTCTGGTAGACCTATCAGACTAATACAGTCTGATAGACCTACCAGACTAATACACACTGATAGACCTAATAGACTAATACAGACTGATAGGCCTAATAGGCTGATACAAAACTGATAGACCTAATAGACTAATACAGACTGATAGGTCTATTAGTGGCAATAAGCGTATACGTGTATTAGAATTTGTATCAGAATTTTTGCTAGGGTGGGCATTCTCGATATCTCAGTTATCGCCGTACCGCGCTTCTGCCATGTTGTCGGCTGTCAAATGTCTAAGATAAACCTCCCAGGGCGGCTTGGAATCGTAGAAATCAGTAGACGAGGCCTACGCAGTGGATGAACGCCCTCCGCGTCACCGCAGACTCTCAAATGCCATGCGCATTTCCCGCATATTCGGAGCTTGCCTCACTCATGTCTGTTCGTAAAAAAAGCTAGTTCGCACCAGGCCAAGGGTGTGCTGATTCAGGCCTGGGCCCACTGCCCGCAAGCAGTCGGTGCTTGTGGCAACAGCACGCCAACGAGAACTCGCTAGCGCGTCATTGGCAGTATGCGCGCGTTCTGCGATCTCGCTCGTGGAGCAGTGAACGTTACCGCCCAAAAATGGTGAACTCAGTTCAGAAAACATCGGCCGCATACGAAAAAATCAACTTACAAAAAAAAACATGTACCCTCGGGGATTCGAACTTGCGACTTTCAAAACAGTAATTCCAGCGCCTCAGACCACTAGGCCACGAGCCGGCGCTGGCCGGTTTGGATATATAAGGTTTATAATGTGTCACCAGTTTACACTTTTATTTATTTTAAGCATTTTAAGTACTTTATGTGACTATTTGTTGTATATCACTCCTGCAGTAAGTGTCCCCCAAACTTCCACAATATCTCACGTCTAGCAATTGCATTTCTTTGACGGAAAAGCGTTCCTAGATGTGCGGTCGTGCTGCTGACCGCTGTGCTTGTTTACCAAGCGCAAAAAGTGCTTCCTGCTCCCTAGTTTTGCGCTGTACGGTAAAAGTTTCAGTTGATTTTATTTTCTTAGTACCTATATTGACTTCGCTGACTCTTCTCCCGCCTTCAATTGGCCTTAGATTTTCCTACTAGCGTAAAGTCAGCGAAGCGTCGCATGTGCACTTGTGCAGCGCTTGTGTGGAGCGACCCGGACTCTGAGTTTGACACAGTGTACAAACTAACGAAGTAAGGAAAGGCACATTTTTTTCATTCACAAAGGTGTTGTGGCTTAGTTTCAATTGAGCGAGCGAATAGCGACGACCCGTCGGCGGCCGGCGGACGAAACGCTGGGCCGACTGACTCGATCGGTAGGTCGGCTGGTCGGCGAACCGTGCAGTAGCGCAGCCATTTTCCAGCTCATCTCCTGCTGACGTCACACGAAAACGCCACAGAAAATGGGCGAGCGTAAAAAGAGGAGGACAGCATTTTCGAATTGATTTTTCTACTAAATAAATACGCGTAAACGCGGCCAGAGTGGTCGAAACAATGCCTACGGACTCCGAACTACAATTTGCGCTAGTAATCCCGCAATGTTTACAAATCACTTCAGTGTCCCTTTAAAATCAGTCACAGACAATGGGGATGGCTGGTATGGAAGGCCAGGTTTTGATGCGTGGTATAAAATTAGGTAAAGTAACTACCCGTGATTGGAAATTAGGTGTAAAAAATTGATCTCGCTAAGAAACCTAAAAGTGCGCTGTAGAGGTATCATTGGATCATTCGCTAAAAACAGTGCTAGGTGTAGTGGGATGTGTTGTCTGTATACTTGACGGAAGTGTTTGCGTCTTGTTGTCTGGAGTGCTTTGCATGTAATTAGAACATGAATTACGGATAGGCCCTCCCCACAGCTGCTACACAAGGGTCTTGGAGATCCAGTGAGCACATGGGAGTGTGTCGCGTGTGTGTGGTCTATCCGTAATCTAGCGAGGGCATCTTCGATTAATCTGCTGCGTTATTCAGTTGTGTATCGTCCTAAGTGTGGCTTTATCACAAGTATTTTGTTGTCTCTCTGTTCAGTTCAGTGTGTTTGTTATGTTTTACGCAAGTGTTGTCTTATGTGTGGCTTGACGTCTGTATGGGTACCGCAGTTATGTCAACTGTGTTCCTGAGTGCAGCAGCAGCGGCCCTCCCGTTTGCCAACTCGTTTCCAGCGATCCCAGCGCGCCCTAGGACCAAGCACAGGACCTGTTCATGCTTTTGTGCATAGACAGACATAATAGTATTGAAAGCGGCATTACTATGTGTTTTTTTTGGGGGGGGGGGGAAGGGGGGCTTGTGGGATGATAGTGCACGAACACTCATGGAATGTGTATATATGACGGAATTGGGGATTTTATTTTCAAGAATGTGCGATACAATTAGTAAAACTAAATGATTCTTCTGAGAAAATGCTGGTGTGTACACTCATGGTTCTCGAGGCAATAAAGTTAGGACCGTGAGCAGCACAAGACACAATAGTGGAGGTTTTACAAGCATCAATGTAAAATTCTGCGCAAGGATATTTATATTGTAGACACAGAAAGTGCTGATGTACTGCAGTTGGCGGTACCCAATTTTTGTCAACTTTCATAAAAGAAAAGTCACAAGACAGATGACGAACTTGCGAAGGGGATAAAATGACCGAATATGACGATCTGTACACATCTAAAAACGCAACGCTGAGATCCGAAGCTTGCTCTCTCACTCTAAGCGAAAAGGGCAGAGGAACGAACGGGCGATTTCCAAACAGTGAAGAAGTGGATGTATCATTAAAGACATGATTAAAAGGATGGTTACCCAGCGATGACATTTTAAAAGCATGAAGTCCATGTACATCCTTTGGTTCTCAAGGCTCCACTTGTTACATTCAATATACAGACTCTGGACCGGGCTAGTGCGGAAGTCACCCAACGCAAGACGAAGCCACAGGTGTAGCACTAGGTCAAGCATTCTCAATGCCGCTTTAGTCGCTGACCCATACACCACAATGCCACAGTCCGAACGAGACCCAACCAAAGCAGTATAGAGGCACAGAAGGAGTTCTTTGTTAGCACCGTACGATTGTTGTAAGAGGACCTTTAAGATATTCATTGTTTTGATACATTTGAACTGGAGTTGCTTGATTTGAGGAATGAATGTGAGTTTGTGGTCAAACACAGCTCTTAAAACCTTCTGCTGCTTGTTGACAGAAAGCGATACGCCTTTAAGAGTAATGTCTGGGTCTGGGTGGACCCTACGCTCCCTGGAGAACACAACACAAGAGCTTTTTACCGGATTCAGTTTAAAACCATTCTTTTCCGCCCACCCAGCAAGTTTCTTCACCCCAAGCTGGATTTGAAGTTCGAAGATTGATATGTTACATGATTTAAATATCTGCACCTCGCCTCCATACATGGCAAAAGAAATTGTAGGTGGCAATGCCTTTCCAAGAGAGCTCATACTATTTATGAAGACAGTGCATCTCAACACTCCACCCTGAGGCACGCCGTTTACTTGCACCTGAATTATTGAGAGTGCACTAACGACTCTTACGCGAAAGGTTCTCTCCGACAACTAACTAACAAGGGTGTTTAACATGTTACCCGAGACAGTGACTGACCTGAGGTCACTAAGGATGCCATTACGCCAAGTGGTGTCATACGCCTTCTCGATGTGAAAACACACTGTGAGACAGAACTGTTTATGCACGAAGGCATCCTTGATATATGATCCAAGTGCCACGAGTTGGTCGTTCGTGGATCACCCCGCCGTGAAGCATGCCTGGCTGCTGTCGAGAAGACCATTGTACACAAGAAAGTAGATCTGTCTACTGTTTACCATCTCCTCGAATAGCTTGCACAGGCAGCTTGTCAGGCCGATGGGACGGTAACTTGAGGGCGACGACGGGTCCTTTCCTTCCTTCAGGAAAGCCAATATCATGGCCCCCTTCAAGACTTTGGAATGTGCCCCGAAAGCCATATTTTGTTGTAGAGGTGAACTGTTTCAAGTGTGTCTGCACGTAAGTGTTGTATCATAGTGTATGTAATGTTGTCTGGGCCTGGACCTCAGTGTTTACACGTGCTCAGACCAGCCCTCAGCTCATGTAGTGAAAACTAGGAGCTGGAAGAAGTCTGTAATTTGTTGTTGTCGCGCAGGGATTTCTTTTCACAAGAGGCTTTATGCTTCAGGAAACTGTTCGTATAGTGTGCTGAATTGGACACGTGTTGAAGCGTTTTGCGAGTGTGTTAGCCTGGTCTTCAAGTGTCTCCCCTGTTGTACTAACCAGGGGCGGGCTGTGTGGTTGCTGTCCTTTGACTTTCCGTATGCGTGTCCAGACTTTGTGAGTCTCGGTGTATGAGTTTATAGATTTATGAATGAGCGCCAACTTTCGTTATGCCTCATGGCGAACACGCTTCCCAAGTCCGTCTCCCCGTTTAAAGGAGATGAGGTTATCCAACGTGGGGTACCGGCGAAGGACACCCCACGCCTTGTTCTGGGCCTCCCGTGCTTGCCTACAGTCCTCTTTCCACCAGGGATTCCTTGGGGTGGGAGGGGCACCGGATTTGTGGGGAATGGACTTTCTGGCCGCATCGAGGATGTGCGCCGTGAGGAGTTGGGCGGCTTCCTCTACATGTAAGTGTGCTATGGCTCTGTGCTGTAGTTTAGATGTATATCTGAATACATTCCAGTCTGCTTTTGATTCATTAAACCTTTTACAGGAAGGTGGACTGCTTGGGCCTCTACCTATTATGTTAGTGAGGTCGGGAAGTGGTCACTACCATATGGGTTAGTGTCAACATCCCGCTCAATAGATAGATCGAGAACTGAGGAACCAACAGCCAAGTCAAGATGTGAGAAAGTGCTGTGACCTATATTATGGTATGTAGGCTGTTGCTTATTAAAAAGGCATGCTCCCGAAGATGTTAGGACTTTTTCAATTAGGCGACCACGGGCATCCGTGCGCGAAGAGCCCCAAAGAGGATTATGTGCATTCAAGTCGCCTAAAAGGATGAAGGATTTGGAAGCTGATCTACCAGCGCCTCGAAGTCGGAACTGGATAGCTGGAAATCAGGAGGTGTAAAGAGAGCACACCGTACTTAACCCGTTAACTATTATTGTACGAATGCCAACAGCCTCAAGAATGGTGCGTAAATATATTGTGCGACCCGCCAAGGATTTTCGGGCAATAATGGCCACACCACATGTAGATGTTCCACCACCATCCCTGTCTTTCCTAAATACCATATAACTATTCAAGCACTTTGTGTGTTTCGAGTTTAAATGGGTTTCTTGGAGACGCATTACACTTGGCTGATTGCAATTCAATAACTCATAGACATCATCAAGATTTTTAAGGAAGCCACTGCAGTTCCATTGCGTGATATTTTCTCTTCCCAATATTTAGGTTTAGAGCAACTGGAATATGTGCGTGTTTATGTGCATCTTTCGGGGCTTGAACTCTTGGAAGGGGTTGTGTCACCTCCTCAACTGCCCTGTACGCCGCAGCCCGTTCCTTTCCCTGTGATGCAAGCCGCAACGGCTCGAAGTCCATGCAGTCATCCGAAGTTATGGGGGTGCCCAGCGGACTGGACCCCTAGACTTAGTACCCTTTCGGGTGTTCTTTGACAGCGCTGCCAGTGCCAAGGGCGTGCGGAGCACCACAGATTGCCCAAGCAGTGCGGCGGAGGAAGGGGTAGCTGCGAGTCCCTCGGCGTCCATCCCCTCAGTGCCCTCAGGTGTACTGGGGGCCGGGGAGGCAGAGACGAGAGAAGCCGCATGGCCCCATCGGTGTTGGTTCTTACCGCAACCGCTACCTCTTTGGCACGCGGTGCAGTAACAGGTTGGGCTGCCTTAAGCAACCCGGGGGGGGGGGGCGACCAGGTCAGACTCGCTGAACTAGGAACCCGTCGAAACCAGACGCCGCTCCGCCCCCCGCCCAGCAGCGCCGACGTACTTTCCCAGGGGGAAAGAAGCGAACCTCTTTCACGCCTCTGGGAAGGTGATCTTCTCGGTTACCATGACATTGACTGTTTGCTTCTCCTTTTGAAACCTTCGCATTTTCCCGAGTAGGCTGCATGGGGTCCCTGGCAGTTGGCACAGGTGAAGGTTTCGGATTAGAAGTTTTCAGAACGATGGTCATGCTGGCCGCACTTAGCGCAGGTACGTCTGCCACGGCAAGAGTTTGTACCATGCCCGAACCGTTGGCAGTTGTAGCAGCGCCACGGGTACGGGATGTACGGTCGGACAGAACAATGTAAGCCTAAACTTATGGATTCTGAAAGGGTGCATCAGTCGAAAGTCAGGATAATGTGTCTTGCTATTTGCCTGTCTTTGCGGCGTATGGATATGCGCTTAACAGCCATGGTGCCCTGTTCCCTTCCGCCTTCCAAACCTTCCAAAAGGTCGGCCTCAGTTTCGTCAATCAAATCTGCATCAGAGATCACACCCTCAGAACTGTTGAGGCTGCGGTGGATTGTGAACCTGATGTCGAGATCTCCAATGCGTGTTTGTTGAAAGAGGGATGTTCCGTGTTGCTGGGCGTGCACTACAACTATAACTTCGCCTGTTCTCAGTTTTTTAGCGCCATACTTCTTGCCGAAGTCTCCTTCAAGGAATTTGGAAATGAGAACTACTGACTTGGAAGCAACCGGATTGGATTTGTCGACATATTCAACAATCAAAAACCGGGAATATTTATCTGGCTTAGGTACAGAAATTGTCGAAAGGCGTGGAAAAGGTGCTTCGGTGCGGCCCCTTTTCAGGGACCGATTATGTTTCGGGTCGGGTTTAGATAGTACCATACAGCATAGTATGAAAGCAGGGAACGCGGGAGGACTTTATTCTCAAACCTTACACTGATAGCTGAAGAGGTCCCGGAACTCCCTGCCCGGTAAACAGACACGGAGCCCATCCGCCGGAGCTTGACCACGGCTCCGATGGCCACCGTTTGTGGTTCCGGCTCTTCACCTTAAAACTCCTAGCCACGGTAGATTACAGCATGAGTATGGGTGCTCGTGGTCCGCGGTGTCGCCAATACCGTCACCAAGATTACTCCGGGTGCCCCGTGCGGGGAAACGTTCACCGTTAGTCCAGCGCAGCGAAGTGAAGCCCGAATAGCAAATCAAACTTCTAGAAGAAGTTTCCTTGTTCTCTAAAGTGCAAAATGAAAAGAATACAAATCCGGGCACACTTGCATTTTTTAGATGCGACGCTGAGAGCAGGATCTCTTGCCGGCGGCCCTGTCTTTCCTGCGTTCTCGTCGTCCGCTTCCGCACAGTTGCGTCTCTCCTACGCTCGCCTCCTCTGCTCTCTCCGATAGCGCCGATAGCGAACCCTCTCTCCCAACAACTGCGCGCGGCGCAAGCGCGCTGTGCGCACGTGCAGCGCCCTCTCTCTCCGCAGTCTCCTCTCTTTCGGGCGCGCTGCGCGTATAAGCGGAGTTCCGCGCTCCGGCCGGTCTCTCAGTCGATGGTCGTCCGCGCTACGCTTGCTCTCTCTCTCTCTCTCTCTCTCGCATTACCCGACGACTGCTCACGCAATTCGAGTACTCGACCTAACGGAAACGCACAATGGAACCCCCTTCAGCGCCGCATCACACCAGGGTTCCCGCGAGGGGAGGTGGGCGTAATTTTTTGGAATTTGGTTTAAACGTGGAGGCATAAAAGTGGTGATGAACAATTTACGAAAATTTCAAACATACTTGTTTCTGTTGCACTCCTGCAATGCGCTTTTCTGGTATGAGAACCCATAGCCCACACTTAATAATTTACCCCTCAAATAATGAAATCTCTCTAACAAAACAACAAAAATCTAAACTAAGTATTTGTAGCTCTTTTTAGAGCTTTCCCTACGGCATAAGAGGGGCTGCTCAGAAGTACAGCATTGCGCCCGTTTCCCGCAACAGGACCCCGTAGGCAGCGGTGAAGGTCTGGGGCCCCCAAAATGAAGTTCTTAGCCTCAGAGGTGTTGCACACGTTCGTTTCTAAGCTCAGGGCTGGTCCACATCAGGTGTTTAGTGTCACCTTTTGACTCAGGGAGCGTACAAAATGAACACGTGTCCGCAAACGGCCTGTAACAGCGGGCAAGCCAAGTGTGGTTCACTGGGGAGGGGAGGGAAGACCATCATAACTCAAAGCCTCCGCAGCAGGGCCTCCTCCCAGCGAGCGAGCCCAATGAGGAGGTCAGTACCGCACGGTGGAAGTAGAGCACGCGTGGTGTAGCGGAGGTTCTCCTTTTCCACCAGCAGTTCTTCAATTGCGGAAATTGTAAGAAATGGTAGCGGCCGTGGGAGATCTCAACGTAGATTCTAGTTCATGTGAACCCACACACCTTGAAGTCATTCTAACACTGTGTGTTGGGGCACATTTTGTTTGGGGTACGCCTCGACAGGTAATGTACCTTAAAATTTGGCTTCTGTTGCCTATGACATTTCAATTTCAAACGTTGTTTGTCGCTGGGGTAAGCGGCACCGGAAGATCTCCGTATTTTTCAAACAACTCTAGATAAAAGTACATTCAAAAATAGATTTTGATGCGCGTTCATATTTTGAAAATCAGTCCAAATGCTTAAACTACAGCCCAAAGAACAAGCACAAAAGGCAAGACACATACCCAGCCTTTGCTGTACTTGTGTGTGTTCTTCCTGCGCTCTAGTCTGACTCGTGTTAAACCCATTCCCCCAAACTTCAACAATATAATAGTGTTCAGGTGCGTAATGTTGGTGTTGTTCACACAGTCCACTTGTAACAGCATGTGTCTGTAACATTAAATGCACCCAGATGTATTCACTGGAATAAGTGATTCAAACGAAACCCGGAATTTTGTATGACTTTGCAACAACTAGCCGAGCTTAACAAGCGGTTTTACAGAACGTAAGGTGGAGCCAAAATAATTACCTTCTGCTTAGTGAATAACCGCAAGCTTGATTTGTTCCCTGGTTCCCCGCCCCCCTTTTCTCGGGGTCGGGGAGCAGGCATAAGGTGCGTAGCCTTGGCCGAGCATTGATGCTTAAAGTAAAGTAGCACCGATGTACTCCAACCTCACCCGTATCATTTCTTGTTTAGGAAGGAATGTTGGTCTGTGTCCGTTAACCCTAGTGTCAGAAAGGGCATGGTGCTAAAACCTCATTAGAGTGAATGAGTACATATATCCTTCCTTTATTCAAGGCAGAAAACAAGGCCCCGTCCACCGGAGAATTATAAGCGCTCCGTTCTCCGCTGTACTGTGGATGTCTTAAAGGTATTTAAAGAGAAAGGTATGGGCCTGAAGTTCACATGTGAAGCCATGAATAACTCGTGTATCCAATTTTAGGGCCTTTCATTAAAATTTGGTAACGACCACGTTTGCTGGCAATTCGCACCTAGATTAGTAAAGCCATTGTTGAATTATAAATCCGGCCACAGTAAACTTGTAAAGAACTCAATTGCCTTGTCTAGCATTCGTTCAGCGTCGTCAAAATCATGCATACACTCAATGAATGAACGTTTTAAAGAACAGGTGAAAAAACTAAAAGAAGCATGTTTTCGAACCAGAGCTTCGGCATCAGCGTGTAGCGAGCTTGCAAAAATGATGAGAGGTCGCGATAAGACTGGTGCACAAAATGAAGTAGTACAACAGAAGAAGTACGCCGTGGTCCCATATGTTCACCGAACCACTGATAGGCTAAAGAAAGTTGCTTCCAGATATGAGCTGCAGGTAGACATATTGGCACCCAATAAACTAGGTAGAATATGTGCCTTAGTAGACCGAAGGAAGCAAGGTAATGAAGCCAATAGATATGACAAGTGCTAAAATAAAATAAAATAATACAAATAGAATACAAAATAAAAATAAAAAGAATAAAAATGCAAAAATTAAAAATAGAATAAAAATAGACGGCACAGAAGTTACTGATGCCACCAGGATAGCAACAGTTTTTAACGTTTTTTTTTTCGTCGGTTTTTTTCGCAGCAACAGCACAACTGAATCATTCCAAACAAAAGGCTTTGATTTACCTGATATAACAATAAGTAAAAAGAAATTTTTTTCAGCCCTACTAAGTTTAGACACTAAGAAGTCTGCGGAACCTGATGAAATCCCGAATGTCTTTCTTTTTCGGTACGCGGAATGGTGCAGCAAATTTCTTTTTATAATATTTAGTGAAAGTTTAGGTCGAACCAAAATGCCGAAGGACTGAAAGACGGCGAAGGTTAAACCCATCCACAAATCTGGTGACAAACTACCGCCATCCAATTATCGACCTATTTCTTTGCTATGCACATGTAGCAAAGTACTGGAAAACTTTATTTTAAGCCACATCAGCTCATTCTTAGAGACTAACAACTTTTTTCTTGAGAGTCAGCATGGGTTCCAGCGTGGACTATCAACGACGACTCAGCTTATCCACATAACTAATGAAATCTCCACTTCACTCCATAACGGCGGACAGATTGACGTTATTTTTCTTGATTTCCGCAAGGCCTTCGATCAGGTTTCTCACGTTCATCTAAAGACTAAACTCCACCAAATATTACGCAACACAAAAATAGGTCAGTGGCTGGATTCCTATCTTTCTGAACGACACCAATTTGTTAACATAGGCAACTTCAATGCCCCATTGACAGCAGTCTTCTCGGGCATGCCGCAGGGTTCTGTCCTTGGGCCGCTTCTATTTCTCTTTTTTTTAATGATTTGTCGTTTGAATTTCTCTGCGATGCGCGTTTTTGCGGACGACTGCGTAGTTTACCATGATGTCCGATCCCCTGAGGATCACCAACTGGTAGACACGTATCTTCTGGCGGTTGAAAACAGGTGTAGACGTTGGGAAATTACCCTAAAATGTTCAAAATACATTCAAATGACCATAAGCCGTAAAAAGAACTCGCTACAGCATGTCTACAAAATAACTGACAACCCAATCAAACAGGTTACTCAGTGCAAACACCTAGGCCTTCATATCATCTAATCTATCTTGGAATGCCCATGTCACCAACATGGTCTTGGTGGCATCACGACGCTTATGGTTTGTAAAACAGCGACTAAAGCACTGCACTAGCAAGACAAAACGTGTTGCCTACACACACCTGCTACGACCATTATTGGAATATGCTGACACCATCTGGGACCCGCACACAAAAAAATACACCGCTTGTATTGAGGGCGTTCAGAACAAAGCGCTAAGGGTTTATCTATCACGCATACGGGAGGCACGTTTCTAATTCCAACTTTTTGAAATTTAACGCAACAGGTCCGAGCCTCCCAACGGCTTTGAATCACGCCGCGAAGTGCACCGCCTCAAAGCCCTGTTCAACATTGTCAATGGGCACACTAGACTAAACTATCATGACTATGTATTATATAACACACCGCGCGAGACACGAAGGAAGCATGTTAAGACAGTTGTGGTTCCTCGTAGTAAAACAAACACCACCGTTTCTCTTTTTTTCCAAGGACGATTAGGGACTGGAACGTTCTTTCGTACGAAGTGGTAAATACGTCATCCTTGGATTCTTTTTTGGCTACGCTCGGCTCTAATCCTTGAACACAGAACTCAACCTGCATGTCTTATTTGAAACCCGACAACTGCTTCACTCTGGTTTCGTAAATCTGAGTGTCGTTGAACCATTCAAAAAATCTATTCCGACGTGTTTGGGTGTTGTCTCTGCTGTTTTTTTTTTTACGCATGTGTTTCTCCTGCTCATGTATTTTTCATGTTGACGCCATTGAAAGCAGTTATAGCCTATAGGGTGTATTCACAGGGCTTTGGGCCGCGCGGCGGCGCTACCTGCGCGGCGGCGTCGACGCCATATTTGAGGGTTGCACTACGCTGCGCGGGCAGCGCGTTTCCCGACGCGAAACGTGGTTTGCAGCGTGCTGCTGGCAAGAACGTTCGTGTGGACGGTGTTTTTTCTGCGTGTATGCGTGGGTTTGCGAAGCCTCGTTCCTACCGAGTAGCCTAGCATTGTTCTCGCTTCCAAATTCGGATGCGCTGTTCACGTCTACAACCGCAGACCCGAAGCAGGCCGCACGACAAAATAAAAAAAGCGCTCCGTGTATTTTTTTTCCTTTCGCTGTTTCGAAGCGGATGCTAGGGCAGTGCTTGAAGGCTGTCTGTCTTCATTCAACGAATTACCAAAGAAGTTATCGATAATATGGCTAATCAGTATCGAATCTGTTGGAACCCGTTTCATCCAGGTGGGCCCCAGGACGATGGGCGTCGGAAGCTTTCACCTCACACATCGTCACATGTTTGAAACATTCGCATGCTTAACATGTTCCCAAATTAAGTAGCCGGCGTACTTTATGGATGAGACGGACCATACTGGGCTCCCAGCCTCAACATGGGCTACTTCGAGTGTTGAGGGGAACGCACGCGTAATTGCAATATCGCTTACCAGGTAATTGCGGCATCCAACATTGATCCAATTCTTCTTCGTCGCCTTCGACTGTTCTCTAATGACCAAGCGTGTTACGTGTTCCGACACTAAAGCTTGACGCTGGGTACACAGTTTGATCTACTTCAAAAACAGCGCAGAGAGACTAAAACGTTAACGTATGCAGGGACAAACTAGAGCATCCTTGTCACTTGTCTCTGCGCTGCTTTCGAAGTAGCCAAAGCGTACGTGTTCCATAATCTTGGTTCTGCTTATACATTTCCGCTTAGTCTTTACCGAAAGAAAAGACTTGAAAATCATCGGTGGGATCTTTGTCGTCGCCACCATACCTAATTTTATCACGTCCTCATACCTCGCGATGGTTCCACCCATGACCCCTGTGCGTAATTGTTCCGCTTCATTAGGAGCTCAAATGGACGACCTTCGTGCGTTCAACGCACCAGAACACTGTCGCCCAGAGCACCTCACCTGTCTCTCATACTCTTCAAGAAGCGCGCAACATGCCTGGGTGCACGGTAAAACCAGCTCCTCTCTCACACGCCCCACCACATCAAATATCCCTTGCAGCCGTGGGTGAAGAATTTTCTGAACTCGCGCCACGTCGTCTTCAAGCAACGGAACGGAAATAAGGAAATCCGGCTGCACGGGTGATGACACCGAGGATAGCGCGATATCGCCAAAAAGGACCGGGTTATGCACGCCGCTGGCCGCGCCTGGTCAAACCATCGGATAGTTGCATTCTTCGCGCGAAGAAATCATACTGTCTTTCTTCAAGCAGCTGCCCCTGTCCTTCGCTTCGAAACAACAACAACAACAATACCAAACAAAAAAAAAAACGGCGCGCTTGCTTTCGTCGTTCGGCTTGCTTCGGGTCTGCGTGAACAGCGCAATGCCGGGAATTTCGCCAGCGAAACACTGCGGGCTACTCCGTTTACGACCGGCATTCTCAATAAACCACGAAATCAAGACCAGAGAAAGGGGAAAACCACCGCCCAACACGAACGTTCTTGCCAGCACCAACGCCCGCAACAACGTTTCGCGTCGGGCAACACGCGCTGCCCGCGCGGCGGAGTGCAACCTCACATATGGCCGTCGACCGCCGCCGCGCAGTTAGCGCCGCCAGCGCGGGTCCAGGCCCTGTGAATACACCCTATATATGACTCTATTGCATTTTTGATTGATTGATACAACTAGTGACGCGCCGACGTACCGCAGGGCGATTAGGCGCCCCGTAGTGGAGGGCTCTTATTTTTACATTAAGATATTTTAAGTGCACGTGCGCCGAAATCTCGCACCCACGCGGCGTTGCTTCCGCCCCATCGAAGAACGGCCGCCGCGGCCGAATCGAACCGCGACTTTTGCTCAGCAGCCACCTCTTACCACTAAGCCACGGCGGCGGTCTTTTATTGCATTTTTTCTGTTCTGCATAGCTACAACTAGTGCTACGCCGTCGCACACTTTTTTCCATTGTGTACTTTCTCATTTACATGCCAAATCGTACTGTTACGAACTTGTTCCTCACAAATTACAGAATTAAGTAATATTTTTTTTTTTTTTTTTTGTTTTTATCTTTCTTTGAATATTCAGCATATTTGTGTTATATGTCTAAGGCATCTCTTGTTCCTCTTCTGTGCTCGCAGTATGCAAAATCCATTTCACTGCTTTGTACACTCTTGCCTTGGCAGCTAAAAGGCTGCTGGCAGTACTGACCAAATAAATAAATAAATAAATACCTATGTTTCATGCTGCGTTGGTTTTGTTTATGACATCCCTTTGTCATGTGGTCAGGTTTACGTTGGCCAGACGGGCCGGATTTTAAACGTTCGTTTAAAAGAGCACTTCAATTCCTTGAAAGGTACACCTACATCTCATTTGCCGGATCATTGTCGTTCATGTTCCTCGCGCGCCTGCCAGCCCCATTTTGATAAAACCGTTGTTCTGTTCCGTCATCCCAATCAGCTGAAGCCAGAAATTATAGGGGCTTTTAACATAGATAGACTCGGTGAAAAGCACGTTAGTCAGGCCTCCGTATGTCTACACGAGAAATAAGTGGCTTTTCTGGATTGTTGTCAAACGCCAGAGCAAGGGTAAATCATTCCTGTTATCTATTTCACTGTTTGGGTGTGATTCTCACCATAGCGCATGCGCAGATTCGATTTTTTTATGTGTAAGTGTTTCTTCATTTTGAATAAGTCTCAGTTGATATTCAGCACTCGTCCTCTCTGGTTCTATTCTCCGTGGTCCTCTTTTAACGCGCTGCTTCCAAGGAACCATGCCCCACTTGCTCCATCCCGAACACCACCTACCACCTGGTCTGAGAATGCCCCTACGCGCCAAACCCCCTCCCTTCCCCATCCCCTGATCAGTGGGAGCGCGAGCTGGCCAGCCAGCTCACGGTGCGAGGACCAGGAACGATTCAACGTTCGCGTCCAGGCTGCTGCGTTGGCTCGCGGCTGACTGGACTAAGAAAACCACGCACTTTTATGTTCAATAAGCATTCTCCGATCCAAAAATGGCGTCAAGGGTACTACCGATGTCACGCAATGCTTTTCAAGGCGCCACGTACCACAAGGAAAGGAGTAACACTGGTAGCGAGGCAGTGGGGGTTGCTACAGATGCCATCTAATGAACTCATAACTTATTTACGCCGACGCCGCTCCGCTAAATGATACAAAGGCCACCCAGTGTACTCGCCACACGTACGCCACGCGGAACATGTTTTTTGTAGTGATATAGATACCAGAAAGAGGGTTGAGAAAGGAAAAGGCTGCAGACGCTGGTATAGGCTGGACCGACATCCTCATTAAATGCCAGCGTCACGCGGCCCCCTAGCAATGGCGCCACAGTTCCCAAACGATTAGGTGAACTGAAGACGGCGCTGCGTTAGGAGGAAATCGGGGTGGTCCCTGGCCGCACCCAGTTGTGCAGCAGTCTCCGGCGATACAGCGCATACTGCGCAGTGCACTACCGCACTCACTGCTGGCTCTGCTATCACTGATTATCCCCTTGGCACCGTGGAGCAGGTCAGCGCGAACAATTGTGGCACATTCATTCCGCGCCACTTGATCCCTGAAGCAGCAGCAGTAGTAACAATAGCAGCAGTAGGACTACAAGGAGTAGTAATGGGAATTTATTAAGGTGAACGTGAGTTTGGGGATGGCGCTCAGCCATTTTGGTCAAGAATGCTCGAGTACGCGATGTTTCCAGTGCTAAACAAACGAGCATGCTAGCATTTTGTGGGAAAAAAATAATCTAAGCCTACGTATTTATGCCTGCATGTAGCATACACTCGCGTGTGATGTAGAGGCGTAGATGAAATTCCAGGCATTACATTACAGGTGTGCTTTTGGCTGGTTACAATTATTTTCCGAGAAATGTCATGCTAAAATTGCGTTATGTTGATTTGACTGCCGGTAAGATTTTTAAATGCGTCGGTGATTCTCACCAAAGCAAAAACGGAGGTTACCAAATGCATTCAAGAGCTCGCATTCCAACTACCAGGCCCAAAGTTTTTGTTATTACTCAAACAGCTTGCTTCAACATTATCATTTATTGATTAATTGCAGGGTTCAACGCGCCCACGCAACGCAAGCGACGAGGCGCGCCGTAGTGGAGGGCTCCGGATTAATTTTGATCACCCGGATATCTTTAACGTTCACGAAATCTCGTACGCACGGACGTTTTTGCCTTTCTCCTCCATCAGAAAAGCGGCCGCCGCGGCCGGGATCGAACCCGCGTCCTCGTGCTCAGCAGCACGACGACTTTGCTGCTGAGCCGCCAAGGCGGGTAATATAACAATTTATACTATTCGGTCATTAAGAGGTAACGCATCACCTTATTTGGTTCTCGCGCACGCGTGCAAAAGTTTTTAATTTGTTTCGTTATTGAAAATAAAATTAAGCGGATTGGACAGCCTCCTCTGCTTATGTGCTTGAAAGCAGTAGAATTCAGTCAATTGAACACCACCTAAGCCAAGATAGGTTGACACATTATGCGGCAATAAATGTAAATACTGTTCGAAAAAGACCATCTCAAGACTATACAAAAATCCCACAAAAGCGGAGCACTCCCAGTAGAGCACTATTAATTGTGGCAGCCATAATGCAGTGCAACATTGTTTAGGCACCACGTACGCATGGATGGGTCCAAAAGACGCGTTTCTTTTGTTATTATCATTAATTCTTTTGCCGCAGCAGACACCGATGGGGTCCACAACCTTTTTCATTTAATCGCAGTTTCTATGGCTTCAAGAACGTTGAGGGAATACGAACGCTTATTTCGCCTATATTTTCCGGTTGTTTAAACGGCATTGTCGCTTACTATACTTGCGAATACTATTTTCCTTTTGCTTCTGTGAGGCCGCACGGCTGCCGCCGGCCGCATCCGCCGCAATGACCGGTCCGATAAGTTCTAGTTGTGAGAGTTATTCTCTCACTACCACGATAAAGAGGAAGGGCAGCAGGATGGAGCCTTGAGGGGTTCCTGCGCCTCCCAACTCGATGGTGCGACCTGAATTAACCTCAGAATGCACAAGAACAACTACTCAAGGATAAACAGGCAGCGTGGGCGACGGGGTTGAGCCAAAAAGCATCATCTGTTTACTTTACCCATTGAGTTCCACTTTTCGCGTCCCTCACCAAAATCGCAACCTGTGGTTACCCCTTTATTCTGACAGTCTGCCGATAGAGAAGCCCTTTTCGAAGTTTTTGTTAAATGCCGCAATATCTTGGACGCAGTGGGAGTCCGCTACCTCAACAAAGAACAACTCCTACAGAGGGAACTCCGCAAATGTAGGCAGCAACGGTGGGACAAACAAACAGAAAACAAAATCAACAAAGCCACACTTCGAAAGATACACTACAGAATGAGAAAACAAATTTATTGGGGTAAAATTTGCAAATGAAGAAGAAAGAACACACATGCGATACGCTGCAGCATTCTGATCGCTGCACGTTCACCAAGGAGTACCGAGGGTGGTGAACTACTCTGTGCGGCCCATTTTAATAGAATGTACGACGTTCGACAGTACAAGACGACGGCCCATCTCCATACTTCACAACCACAGAACCCTATTCCACTTTCTATTCTCATTAGGAGACGAACTTGTGTTCCGAATCAAAAGTCCTTTATCATACAACGACGGAACAATATTTTGAACCCTCGCCAATTAACGCGTGTGACCCGAGGCCACCTCGCGAATGAGCGGGATGGTCGCTTTTGGCATTTCCAGCATTGCTAAACCGTCATTTCTGCCTTCCAATGAGGTCATCCTCATACTCATATATTAGGGGCCATTTACACACACATATACAGCACTCTTAGTAAAAGTCATACTGATCCCATATGTCTGAAAAATATGTTTAGCGTGAGAAAACAAAAGACGGTACACAAGAAAGGAAACGGGACAAGCACCAACTTTCAACTGAACTTTATTCACCGCCGGAGCCGGTAAATATAGAAACAACTGGAGCATGCGCAGCATGCGCCACAGTAAGAGTATCACAAGGACGCATATGCGTCAATCACCGAAACGCTCGAAAAAAGATTTCTCAGAGTTAAACAGGACCACCGATGTATCGCTGATACACTTATCGCCTTTTTGTTTGATTTAAAAAGCTTCCAAAAGTTCCCGTGCTGTCGCATCTCTGCTCCTACCCAGAATCTTAATCTCACCCAGAAGTGTCTCACACTTGCATGCATCGCAATGCGCGGGAAATGCGCATTTCCTTTATTCTTTGCCGACAATTCATGTTCCCGTGCTCGGTCGTTGATACATCGGCCGGTCTAGCCAACATAGACTTTCCCACATTTAAGTGGACTCTGATATAAGACGCCTGTAGCGCAGTCCACAAATTGCCTAGCATGCTTCTTGTCGCATCCTTGCTTTTTGCGCCCATTGGAAGAAGTGCGCGTGCAAAGTCGGGCCAGCTTACGCGGCGCCGAAAACAGTATCGGAGTCCCATGCCTGTTGGCCACCTTATTGAGGTGATGGGCGACTTTGTGGATATAACGGCACCACTTCGGGTTTTGCCGTGCTTTGCGCTGGCTCAGGCGTTCTTCTACAGGTGCCTCATTTAACCTTCTTGAGGAGTGCCTCAGCGACCAAGTTCAAAACCATGCACGGGAAGCCGGCTGAAAGCAACCTTTCAATTTGTTTATCAAAGCTAGCCTGCATAGCGTGGGGACACGACTTGAAGAGAGCAGATTCCAGGCACGATTGAGCGATTGCTCTTTTCACTGTCTTGGAGTGCGTTGAGTCAAAACGGACGAGCCCTTTCTGTGGCGTTGGGGAAATAACGCCAGCAGACATGCTTGGCACCTAAACGGATCTTAATATCTAAAAACTGCAACGAGTTCTGTAAAGGAATCTCATGCGTAAAAAATAAACCCTTCCCATGGCGCCGAACAGCGACTACAATAAAGTCAACAGATGCTGTGTGCGTCAGAGTGTTATGTTTGTTTAAAACCACTACAAAATCGTCCACATATCTAAAAACTTTTACTAGCTTGGCGTCAAATACTTCGTGCAAACAGCGATCAACTGCGGCTAAAAATATAAAACAGAGTACATGGGCCACACAGCAACCAATTTGCAGAAACAGACCATTCTCAACACAGATAAAAGTAGACTTTAATAAAGCTCAAGCAACGAAATGAAGTGGTCCACTGACACACCAGCCGAGTTCTGAGTACTGTTACGAATGGGCCAGCGCCGCAGTACTTCCCCGCATCACTCCTCGGCTGTGCGGCGAAGCCACTCGTGCGCATTCGAAAACAGGCGCAATCATGTCGGTGGCAAGTTGCGATAAAGCCGCGTCAGACGCTTCGCTCTCTGCGCATTCGGCGGCTGCCTGCGGCGGCTGAACTTCGGCGGCTGCCTGCATGGCTCGTCTCCACGCTCTTCAAGGACACAGAGGCCCCGTCGATCGCAACGGAGTCCTCCTTTCCCCCCTCCGCATCCTCCGGGAATCGTGGGAAGGTATGGGCGAAGACCCGATGGTTGTAGAATACGTACTCTCGCTGATGGACCGCTTGCATAGGGCACAGCAGCTAGCGGGCACCGCAATGAGCACAGCCCAGAAAAAGTCAAAACCCTACTACGACAAGGGAGCCAGGGCACGTCAGTTTGAGGTGGGAGACCAGGTAATGATTTTGCGGCCGTCTCAACGCCACAAACTAGAAGTTCAGTGGGAGGGCCCGGCAAAGATCCTTCAAAAATTGTCTGAAACTAACTACGTTGTGAGCGTACCTGGAAAGCGCAAGCTCCAACAAGTATACCACAGCAACCTACTAAAGCCCTACAGGCAGCGGGAAGCGGTGGTGCAGATGCTAGTTAACATACCCGAGGAGATTCCCCCCGAGATTCCGGAATTGGGTCTGCTTACCCATGACGGCACGAGTAGACTCGTTAACGACCTAGTAACGAAGGCGGAGCTGGAGCCTGACCAAAAACGTGAGTTGGAGGCACTGTTGAAACCACTAAAAAATCGTCCACATATCTAAAAACTTTTAAGACTAGCTTGTCGTTAAATACGTTGTGCAAAGCATGGTCAACTGCGCCTAAAAATATATTACAGAGTACAGGGGCCACACAGGAACCAATACAAATCCCTTGTCTTTGCAGAAAGACAAATCCCTTGTCTTTGCAGGCTTTTTGCAGAGCGGAGCTCCTATTGGCTACGCTTTTTCTGTGGATGTTGAGGACCTGTTTTATTCTGTGCCCCATGGTGTTTTGTTAGAGTCTGTTAGAGAGTGCATTGATGAAAATGGTGCCGTTGGTACTGTTGCGACCGAGTGGGGGCACCCGATCCGAGCTCCGTGGCCTCCGACATACGAGTGGTAGCGTGTATGATGCGAGCGGCCAGCCGCTGTTGCAGCCGTGAAGAAGTCCAGAAGCCGTAGGCTAACGTAACTGTTTACTTCATAGCGAGAGGTGAGCCGAAGCCAAAGAACAATGCCCCGACGGGCGAGGTTACAATACAGGACTCGAGCAGAGCGACAACATCGATTCGCTGCTCTAACAGGAATGGTTTACAACGCTTGGGCAGCTCTATTTATACCCAAAAGCGATAACGGTCAAACGCAACAGGCTGGAACACGCACCACACTCTTTCCAGAGTTCGTAAGCCGTTCATAGCCTCGGGCACGTTGAGTCCGAGAGAGGGGAGAGGAGGACTCCGTTGCGATCGACGGGGCCTCTGTGTCCTTGAAGAGCGTGGAGACGAGCCATGCAGGCAGCCGCCGAAGTTCAGCCGCCGCAGGCAGCTGCCGAATGCGCAGAGAGCGAAGCGTCTGACGCGGCTTTGTCGCAACTTGCCACCGACATGATTGCGCCTGTTTTCGAATGCGCACGAGTGGCTTCGCCGCACAGCCGAGGAGTGATGCGGGGAAGTACTGCGGCGCTGGCCCATTCGTAACAGCTTCTCCGCCGGGGGTCCGAGATCCCGATGGATAAGGGTCTGCAACCGTTGTCCGGAGGGATGCTGTCGAAGTGAAGTGTTCGGCAGACGCTCGACTCCAGGCCTTGTCTGTACGACACCGTGCTGGAGCTTCACCGGGCGGGTCACTGGACGAGTAGTGGCTCCCCAAGAACGTCTCTGGCTTGGTCAGGCAAGCAACAGAACAACACAGGAAGACACAACCGCATCGCCGGTAAGTGCGAAGACAAATCAACACTGAAGATCTACCAGGCTTTTAGTTGCGAAAAGTACGCAAATAACTAACTACTCTAGTTATATTTTTGCCCAGCAGTACTTTAGACACGTGAACAAACCTGAAAGTTGACATTTCGCGTGATTGGAAATGTCCCATACAAAAAAATTGCAATCGTAAAGGGCGAAACCTGTTCCAGGAAAAACAATGAAATTGAGAAAGTCAGGCGTCTACAGGCCATTTCTTGCCTTAAGGACTCCGACTTAAGCCATCAGCATTGCCATTCAGCTTCCCCTTTTTGTACCACACTTCAAACGTATACTGCTGCAGAGCCAGACTCCAGCGCAGGAGGCGACCGTTCTTTGAGGACATCGTGTGCAGCCACGTGAGAGGGCAGTGGTCGGTCTCTACTATAAACTTCGAGCCGGCGAGGTAGCAGGCCAGTTTTTGCACCGCCCAGACGAGGCACGCACACTCCTTTTCGGAGGCGCTGTACGCTTCTTCTCGAATCGTCAGCTTACGACTTGCGTACAATACTGGGTGCTCCTCATTGTCGTTAGCTTTCTGACACAAAACTACGCCCATCCCACGGTCACTAGCATCACACTGGACCACGAAGGGCTTTGTGTAGTCTGGCGAGTTCAGTACAGGGTGGCTAGTTAGAGCATTTTTCAGGTCGGCGAACGCCTGCTCTTTTGTTTCGTCCCACGCGACTGTTAGCGGTTCGTTTTTATGAAGCGCGTCGGTTAGAGGGCTAGCCAGCTCAGAGTACCTCGGAATGTACCTCTGATAGTAACCTGCGATTCCCAAGAACGACCTAATGTCTGTCTTGGTTCGGGGCTGCGGGAAGTCTCGGATTGCCGCTACCTTAACTTCAGAAGGTCGGCGATGACCCCTACCTATAACGTGACCAAGGTAAGTGACTTCCGCGCGGGCCATTTGACATTTAGGTGCCTTGATCGTTAAGCCAGCTTCACGCAAACGTAAAAGCACGGAGCGCAGGTGTTCCAGATGCTCCGGCCACGAGGCGGAATAGATAGCCACGTCGTCTAAATAGGGCAACGCAAAGTCGTCGAACCCCCGTAACACTTTGTCCATGAGACTTGAAAAACAGTATGGCGCGTTTTTCAGCCCAAAACTCAAAGCCTTTGGTCGGAAGGTCCCCATGGGTGAAATAAACGCCGCGTAACGGCTAGCTTCCTTCGTCAGCGGAACCTGCCAGTATCCCCGCACTAAGTCAAAAGTGGAAATGAAGCAAGCGCTGCTTACTTTCTCGATACGTTCCTCTATGTTCGGTATCGGGTAGGTTTGGACTCTGGTGATAAGGTTTAACTTCCTATAGTCTACACATGGTCGCGGGTCCTTGCCAGGAACTTCAACCAGTATCAGGGGTGAAGTATAGTCGCTCTCGCAAGCCTCTATCACATCCAGAGCCAACATTTTCTGGATTTCAGTTTCCAGAATTTCGCGCTGTCGCGGCGACACTCGATACGCCTTTGAACGCACGGGCTGGGAAGACGTAAGCTCGATGTCATGCGTTAAGAGGGAAGTTCTGCCGGGCTTATCCGAAAACCGGTCCGAGAACTCTTCCAACAGTGCCTCCAACTCACGTTTTTGGTCAGGCTCCAGCTCCGCCTTCGTTACTAGGTCGTTAACGAGTCTACTCGTGCCGTCATGGGTAAGCAGGGCCCAATTCCGGAATCTCGGGGGGAATCTCCTCGGGTATGTTAACTAGCATCTGCACCACCGCTTCCCGCTGCCTGTAGGGCTTTAGTAGGTTGCTGTGGTATACTTGTTGGAGCTTGCGCTTTCCAGGTACGCTCACAACGTAGTTAGTTTCAGACAATTTTTGAAGGATCTTTGCCGGGCCCTCCCACTGAACTTCTAGTTTGTGGCGTTGAGACGGCCGCAAAATCATTACCTGGTCTCCCACCTCAAACTGACGTGCCCTGGCTCCCTTGTCGTAGTAGGGTTTTGACTTTTTCTGGGCTGTGCTCATTGCGGTGCCCGCTAGCTGCTGTGCCCTATGCAAGCGGTCCATCAGCGAGAGTACGTATTCTACAACCATCGGGTCTTCGCCCATACCTTCCCACGATTCCCGGAGGATGCGGAGGGGGGAAAGGAGGACTCCGTTGCGATCGACGGGGCCTCTGTGTCCTTGAAGAGCGTGGAGACGAGCCATGCAGGCAGCCGCCGAAGTTCAGCCGCCGCAGGCAGCCGCCGAATGCGCAGAGAGCGAAGCGTCTGACGCGGCTTTATCGCAACTTGCCACCGACATGATTGCGCCTGTTTTCGAATGCGCACGAGTGGCTTCGCCGCACAGCCGAGGAGTGATGCGGGGAAGTACTGCGGCGCTGGCCCATTCGTAACAGTACTCAGAACTCGGCTGGTGTGTCAGTGGACCACTTCATTTCGTTGCTTGAGCTTTATTAAAGTCTACTTTTATCTGTGTTGAGAATGGTCTGTTTCTGCAAATTGGTTGCTGTGTGGCCCATGTACTCTGTTTTATATTTTTAGCCGCAGTTGATCGCTGTTTGCACGAAGTATTTGACGCCAAGCTAGTAAAAGTTTTTAGATATGTGGACGATTTTGTAGTGGTTTTAAACAAACAAACACTCTGACGCACACAGCATCTGTTGACTTTATTGTAGTCGCTGTTCGGCGCCATGGGAAGGGTTTATTTTTTACGCATGAGATTCCTTTACAGAACTCGTTGCAGTTTTTAGATATTAAGATCCGTTTAGGTGCCAAGCATGTCTGCTGGCGTTATTTCCCCAACGCCACAGAAAGGGCTCGTCCGTTTTGACTCAACGCACTCCAAGACAGTGAAAAGAGCAATCGCTCAATCGTGCCTGGAATCTGCTCTCTTCAAGTCGTGTCCCCACGCTATGCAGGCTAGCTTTGATAAACAAATTGAAAGGTTGCTTTCAGCCGGCTTCCCGTGCATGGTTTTGAACTTGGTCGCTGAGGCACTCCTCAAGAAGGTTAAATGAGGCACCTGTAGAAGAACGCCTGAGCCAGCGCAAAGCACGGCAAAACCCGAAGTGGTGCCGTTATATCCACAAAGTCGCCCATCACCTCAATAAGGTGGCCAACAGGCATGGGACTCGGATACTGTTTTCGGCGCCGCGTAAGCTGGCCCAACTTTGCACGCGCACTTCTTCCAATGGGCGCAAAAAGCAAGGATGCGACAAGACGCATGCTAGGCAATTTGTGGACTGCGCTACAGGCGTCTTATATCAGAGTCCACTTAAATGTGGGAAAGTCTATGTTGGCTAGACCGGCCGATGTATCAACGACCGAGCACGGGAACATGAATTGTCGGCAAAGAATAAAGTAAATGCTCATTTCCCGCGCATTGCGATGCATGCAAGTGTGATACACTTCTGGGTGAGATTAATATTCTGGGTAGGAGCAGAGATGCGACAGCACGGGAACTCTTGGAAGCTTTTTAAATCAAACAAAAAGGCGATAAGTGTATCAGCGATACATCGGTGGTCCTGTTTAACTCTGAGAAATCTTTTTTCGAGCGTTTCGGTGATCGACGCATATGCGTCTTTGTGATACTCTTACTATGGCGCATGGTGCGCATGTTCCAGTTGTTTCTATATTTACCGGCTCCGGCGGTGAATAAAGTTCAGTTGAAAGTTGGTGCTTGTCATTTTCCTTTCTTGTTTACTCTCTTCGGTTTTTTTGCCCTAAGTATTTTTTAAGAATCGTGAACCAACCAGCGCCCCACAAAGTTTGGTTAAATCATCCCATATGTTCTACGACTATACATTTTAAACACAAGCTGACTGAACCACACAACTTAGTTTTGGAGCTTTTTGGCCAAATCGCCCTTGCGCCATGAAGATCGATATATAGTAGTACTACAAAAATATTTGGGCCTTGGCATCCACGCTTTCTATTTGGAAGGAAAACCGCGGCATGAAAGAACACATATTGAAAAACACGAACTTTTAAGGCACACGCCCACGGGACCTGAAAAAAAGGTACAATGAACAATGAAAACAGCTCATGTTTTTTTCCAGTGAGTGGTGCAGGGCGTCGTGCAGAGAAAATAAGAGATGATTATACTTATATACAACGACCACACTTTCTCACATCCTCACCATCAACATGTGATTGATTGATTGTAGGATTTAACGCGCCGACGCAACGCAGGCGATGAGGTTCGCCGTAGTAGAGGGCTGCGGATTAATTTTGACCACCTGGGGATCTTTAACGTGCGCCGAAATCTCGAACACACGGGTGTTTTTGCTTTTCGCCTCCATCCGAAAAGCGTCCGCCGCGGCCGGGAATCGAACACGCGACCTCATGCTCAGAAGCACAATGTTTTAGCCACTGAGCCACCGCGGCGGGTGCCATCAACATCTGCTTACGGTGTACAGCAGTAGTTCTTGGGAGTGCCGAAAGAGCCTTGGATTTGCCGTGAAAAGGCCCCATTGAAAATTCCACGTGGAAAAAAAAACAGAAATTTTCCTTTGAGTTTTTTATCACGCTGGCTCTTCCTCTCATTCAAAAATGTCCGCTGAGAACAGCGCAACATATCCCCATCACCTAAACATTGTGTGTGCACAAAATGGGCCCAAGATTTTAGCTATTTTATTATTCATAAAATCATTCAGAGTGTGCAAGCAGGAATTTGACGTGGTACTTTATCGGTAGCTTGATGTTGGTGTGAAGAAACCTCTAACGTAGCTTCAAATGTGCCCTTTCTGGAGAAGCTGTACTAAATGTTATTTCTATTCCTAGCACTTCGAAACTGCGATGACGTGAAAACTCCCTTTTCTATGGTTCCAAATGTGTTCACATTCTTTTCATGAAATGAAGGCCAGACGATACTTATTCCCTAGTCGATGGCATCAAATATCATTGAATAGTCTGCAATAGCGCATTGGCATATTTATACGCAATTTCTCATGGCTGCCATTGTAGTGGTATCTCTTATGTTTTTTCAGGTTTAGTCTTTCCGAATAAAACCGTCCCACAATTCTGCATGGAGGACCTGTACGAAGAAAATTGCACAGGACACGATAAACGGTTTTTTTATAATTACACATCAAAATCATGCGAAAGGACTTATGGGGCTGTCTGCGAAAATGAAGAAAATGTTAACAACTTTCACACTGTGTTTCATTGTGAGAGGAATTGCAGAGGTAGGTCTTCAGGTTGTATTGTTTGTATGTTATTGACTATGGCTTAACAAACGTCTAGCCTGTCTCCAAGATTGGTTGTGCCTTGTTCTTAATATTTTTGCAGACCCACATTACGGAAAATGTTCTCAAGTACCTTCGTATTATCTGTGCAATAGAAACAGATGGTTCTCTGCATACTTTTTTGACACACGAAGAAGAAGGTGCAAGTTGATTCCTTACAAAGCTTGCTTTACACGTACAACGGTTTTCAAAACTAAACAGGAGTGCGATCAAGAGTGCGCTGGTAAGAAAAAACTTATTGATAAACGATAACGTCTCGAATTTTTAAAGAAAATAGATCGATTGTTATATTTTTTACTGACCAACCGTTATGTATGAGCTCTGTGATTGACATTACCTCCGGCACCGCGTATATATCATGTCCGAGCAACTGTCCCATGTTGAACTGAAGTAACCTTCATCTTGCCGCACCGGAGAAGAGCTGAGAATGTTTTGTCTTCAGCGGTATCCGGCCGGGCTGCAAAAGCTAACAGCGCCCGGATAAGAACCAGTTTCTGGAAGTTACTCCTGACGTTTCGTATTTCTCGACGCACTCGCCCCTTCTCACCGTTATAAAAAGTCAGAAACTACGCGAACCACAATAACACTCAAAATGTCGCTCGGAAAGTCATTTCAAAGCAGGTGTACCAGGATGAGAGCTTCGAGTTATCCTCACTCCTTCCTGTGCGTGAGATACGCTAATTTGTGTTTTCCCAGCCACGCGCGCGCGTCTTCAAGAACCACTGACGGCAGCGGAGGGCGGCTACGCCGGCCACAGTCGCTGTGGCTAGGGAACTTTCCCCCAAGACGCGGCTTCTTATTTTTGCTTTACACGCGGACACATCAGTGGAAAAGGCAATCAAGATCTTCGTAGAGTACCGCAGTCACTCGCGGTACACACTGCGGCTGCGAGAGTAAATCGTGCAGTGGTGCTGCCGGTATTCTTACACAGCCCGCATAATGGGATACATGATTTACCCCTCACGAGCTGATAGAACAACAATAATCAAAACACGAGCACAATTACACACCCCGGTGCAGTTTTAAGATAGCTTGATATTTGACAGCGGAGCTTTCTTGGTATCTCCGATGCTGGTGCTGTAAGTGAAACGCGCTGCAGGAAAGCAAACTGCACACAATTAGAGGGCACTTAATGATGAGATGACGATGATGGTCGGATGTTAATGGCGCAAGGCAACTGGCGCAAAGAGCACCAAAGAGGGGTTATATAACCGTTTCAGTCACCGGGTCTTCATATGGAGACGCGACTTTCTTCGTCATTTTTTTAGTGAAAACGGAAAGAGTTCACGCTACCGAGCGGTGCGGCTGATATTCGAAACCTACGGAAGTGAAAGGTAGCACCATGTGATGTGGAATGGCGGAACCGCACTCATAAACATCGTTTCAATATGGACGCCACCAAGTTTTGTGGGAGCTCCGGTGTGTTTCCGTCCTAAGTGGCGTAAATCATTTAAAAGGCTAAAAACACCTCTTTCATGTGCAGAAATTATTATTTCACCTCCTTGTTTGTAAACTGCCTCAGGATATTTAATATTTTGATAGGTAAAAGCAGGATAGAGTAATGGTGTCTCCGTATGTGGACACGACGCCATTTGCGTAATAAGTATTCTAGAGAGATTGAACCTTTTTTGCTTACCTCTAGACACTTGACACTGCTAAACCTCCAAGTATGTAAATTTTCTGCAGTGAATATAATAATTCGTGACTGAAATGGATAAGGGAGATACAGACTTAAAAAATTAAGGTCGGCCAGAAAGAACGAGATGAAAATCAGTCAATGACAATGAAGATGGCTTGTTAGAAGGCCAAGTCGTGATTATGCATGATATGAAATTATCTCTAAAACTTTCCTTTCTGCTAAATGGTTGAAATTGCGCGTGACAGACAACTTTGCATCGTCAGACGGGAACAACACTGGGTGTGGTGGGATGTGTCGTCTGTAAGGTTGGGTGAAGTGTTTGTGTCGTGTTATGTCGAGTCCTTTGAATTGATGAAGTATGTGGGTCACGGATAGGCCTTCTCCACACCTGCTACACAGGGGTCTTGGAAATCCCGTGAATGGATGGTAGTGTGTTGCATGTGTGCGGCCTACCCGTAAGCTAGCCAGCGTAACTTCAGTGCGTCCGTTGTGTGTGTCGGTGGTGTATGGCCCCAATAGTGGCTTTATTGTGCGTAGCTTTTTGTTTGTCTGTTCATTCCA
This sequence comes from Haemaphysalis longicornis, assembly GCA_013339765.2. Classification (NCBI taxonomy): domain Eukaryota; kingdom Metazoa; phylum Arthropoda; class Arachnida; order Ixodida; family Ixodidae; genus Haemaphysalis; species Haemaphysalis longicornis. The sequence continues at coordinate 77,966,036 of CM023452.1, read as the reverse complement.
GTCTGCTTACCATGTTTCCGAATGTGTTATCTGATGTGGAGATAGAGGTCGTTGTGAGATATAGTTGTTATGTCCGCTGTGGCGAAATGACCGGCGAAAATGTCCGGCGAAAATGTCGTTCGGAATGCGTTCCAAACTTATAAATAAATATGGGCTGAAGCCGGCGTTCCAACTGGCAAAGAGTCTCTTCTGCCGGCAGGAATTCGCAACTACTTGGCGAAGTGAATTTGAGTGGAAACGGCGATGGCGGGATTTGGTCGTTTTAGGGGGAGCCAATTGGCAGCCGTTCCCTGGGCTTCCCGGGAGCGGCGTTTGTTTATGTCCGCGTAACCGAGAGAGCTTACGCGGCAGCAACGACAGAAAGAAAGTGGAGTGGAGCGTCTATCGAAGGGTCAAGTGGAGTACGACACGTGCGGCTAAGGCGTCATCTGTGTCACTGCATATCCCTCCCACATCTTTCATGTAACTCCACCAAGGTTGTGACTCCACCAAGACGCTGTTCCATTCTCCGCTAATCCAAACCACGAGACGTTTGCGCCAGAGGTTCAACCACAATATTCAACAGCAAGCTCGCTGCTCCCTTGTGCGGGGCCAATCCTAAACACGTGACATTTGCGCGGCAGGTTCAAACACGATTTGCAACATGCTGGTCGCCGACGGCGGCGCACTGCGAAGTAGCAGCAGAGTAGCGCACGCCATCCGAACACTTCCTGAGACGCAGCAGAAATGCGCCGTGACCGAGAAGACTGCAGCTCGCGCTGCGCACAAGTTTATTATTAGAGAGTGTAGTAATCGTCAGTGCATTTTTACGCCCATCCGTGCTTCTGTTTATTTTTCCCCATCACCTGATAACCGCACTACCGCCGTTACCTTCCGGCTGCGCAACTCGCCAAAGGGGCATCGGTGGAGGAGAGAGGGAAAATAGTTGTGAAAGAGGTGTCAGCGGTGGTGAGGAGGATCCCCGGAGCGGTGCCGAGTAAATCGATGACACCGCAATGAAAACTGGGGGGGGGGTAAGACATACTGCTTGGCAGTAAAACTAACAATAAACCTAATACGTGACACGATATATATTCCTAAATTAGGAAGCCTACTTCACGCGTTAAAAGCTGGATTGAGGGGGCGATAATGCAATCTCCCTCCACTCCTGACAACATTAGAAATGCTACAAAGATTTCGCGGGTAATCTTGTCTTTGGAGCAGAACAAGATGGTTGTCCCCTCAAAATCAAGCGAACAACTCTTATCGCAACTCTTAACATGCGCGGCAAATTTCTATTTACCGCAAGTTGCGCGCAAGCATTTTGATGTTCCCGTAACCTGTCGTTGCGAGAACGGCCTGATTGCCCCCCGTAAGACCTACCACAGGAGAGGGGGATCTTGTATACAATACACTCTGCACAGTTGACGAACTGGCGCCTGTGCCATGTGCCAGATTCGAAACCTTTTTTCTTCTTCTGATTTGCAGTCTTGCACAGTCCCTTTAGTTTCAGCGGGGCATAAAATACCACCGGGTTATTATGCTTGGCACACACTTTTTTAGCCGTGGCGAAACTCTGTGAATATAGTTAATGACAACTGGTGGAGTCTTAGGTCTTTCCTTGTTCTTCTCTGGGCTCTTGGCGTTTTCGACCTTCTTTTGCACTTTCTCTGCAACCGAAACAAGGACATGGGTAGGGTAACCACCCTTTTTCAGCCTTGTGCATTGGCGGTCTAGGCTGTCCATCACGGTGTGCGAGCACGATTTTGTGATTGCCAGCGTGATGCAGGAATAATTCCAAGCTTTATCGGTTTGGTGTGGGAAGAGATGCATAAGGCAGCAGTCCCTTTTCACCTCTCGTGCGGTAGGCCCAACACGTGTGAAATTCGTCTTCTTTTAGAAACAGGTCCAGAAATTGCAGGCACTTTTTTCTGGCTTTTCAAGTGTGAAATCATCTAGCCCCACATGCAACCGGTTGAACTGTTTCATAATTTTAAGGATGGCACTGTCGAGATTTGTTCGTGAAGGCTGAAGGCATGCATACTATTAGTCGTCCACCTAGCGGAAACACCTTGTTACACCAAGTGGTGCCAAGTCCTAGAGAAGATTCACTTCCCCTTTTGCCAAGTAAATGTCTGTAACACCGGAGCTATGCATCAACCATTCGTGATCCCGCCTTGCTAGGAATGAACTGTTCCCTGGAATTCAATGTACACTGACTGCAAAGAAATCCTTAGCAGGTTCAAGAACGAAGGAACACTAACACACGTTTCATTCCGAAACTTGACTGATCCATAGGCGAGTACGCAGTCCTCGACTCCCAACAACACGCGTTCTTGCGGAGCACTGTAAAACAGGTCTTTCACATCTACCGAAAAACAAGACACTGGGGGGGAACTGTCCAGAAAACTGATGATGTACTCGGAGTTACGCATCAGGAAGGGGTCGTTGACATGTAGTTAGTTCGAGAGGGACTGTAGGTAAGGAGCTGTAGGCCTGCTGCCACATTGCGTTGCCTTCGACGATACCCCTGAAGGGTGCGCTTTACTTGTGGCTTTAGAGAGTGAAGAAAGGGCGCGGGCACAGTTCCTTAGCGGACTTGATTCGTTTAGCCAACCTCTCAAGTCCTGCCTGCTCACAGAACTTCCATGCTGATGTGCAAACCGCTTTTAAACCTTTCTGACACATATATTCCGCTCTCTGGAAATTCTTCAACAGAATATCATGAGCTAGTTCATTGTTTACAATGACAAATTCACCGGGCTTGCCGGCCTGCACCAGCCGCAAGCTGCTTTCTCGGAAAAACTTTTGCGTCCGTTTGAATGCCATTTCCTTCCTATTACCTTGGCATTTCACTGACGTCACACTTTGAACTGCCTCTGAGGTGCACGATTCTTGTTCACTTTCACTCACAGCATTTCCTAAATGATGTAAGATTGCCAGAAGACCTGAATATCAACAGGCTTTGTGGCAAAAGGAACATCAAACTTTGTGGCAAGAGGAGCACAAGTTCTCTGAGGAGGCAGGACTTGATAGGTTGGCTACGAGAATCAAGTCTGCTAAGGAACTGTGCCTGCGCCCTTTCTTCACTCTGAAAAGCCACAAGGAAAGCGGACCCTTCAGGGTTATCGTCGAAGGCAAGGCAATGTGGCAGCAGGCCTACAGCTTCTTTCCTACAGTCCCACCTGAACAAATTACATGTCAACGACCCCTTCCTCATCCGCAACTCGGAGGACATCATCAGTTTTCTGGAAAGTCCCCCCCCCCTCCCCGGTGTCTTGTTTTTTAGTAGAGGTAAAAGACCTGTTTTACAGTGTTCCGCAAGAACGTCTTTTATTGGGAGTAGATGACTACATACTCGCCTATGGAGCAGTCAAGTTCCAGAATGAAACGTGTGTTAGTGTTCCTTCTTTCTTGGACCTGCTGAGGATTTCTTTTCAGCCAGTGTACATTGAATTCCAGGGAACTGTTTATTCCCAGCAAGACGGGATCACGATTGGTTCATGCATAACTCCGGTGTTCGCAGACATTTACTTGGCAAAAGGGGATGTGAATCTTCTCGAGGCCTTGGCACTACTTGGTGAAACAAGGTGTTTCCGCTGTCACGAACAAATCTCGACAGTGCCGTCTCTAAAATTATGGAACAGTTCAGCCGGTTGCATGTGGGGCTAGATTTCACTCACGAAAAGCCAGAAAAAAGCGCCTACAATTTCTTGACGTGTTTCTAGAAGACGAAGAATTTCACACGTTGTTGGGCCTACACACAAAACAGAAGTTAGCCTAAATGGGAGTTTTTTGGCAGAAATACGTATTTAAACTCCTCACGGCGTGCGGCCTGCTCCCAGGTGTGGTTGTATGATGGTGGAAAAACTGCCACTTCACACCGGTGGCCCCGTGCCGTCGTAAAGAGGCGCATTTACCCCGATTGTACCTCTTCACAAAACGCAATATCTAGCTGTGAATACTACGTTTGTCCTAATGGGAGTTTTAAAAACTCCCCTTCCTCCTTTACGCCTCCTTACAAAATGGCTGCCAGTTGGTGTCGTGTGTCCTGTCCGCTCTAGCGTTCCCAAAAATTTATTGTCGGTGTGAACTTGCGGTCGCACGAATGGATCTGGAGTGCTTCCCCACAACCGAAGCTTGTTGCGAACATTGTGGAACCAGCCTAGAGTATCGTGCGACACACTGCAACATCACCTCCGAGTCACCGACCTTCCAGCCGACGGAGTACGCCAGTGAGCCGACGCGAGGCTTAAATGCAGTGATCGCTAACGGAGAGTGACTCGTTAAAAATAACGCGGCTGTGCCTCTGCAAGGAGGTTGAAGGTAAGATTTGCAAGTTTTTTATTGTACATAGCATTTTGGGAGATCGACTTATGCCCCTTCTAGTGTCAAATAAACTCAGTGTGTTCCCCGTGTCACTGCACGGGTGATTCTCCGCCACTGGAAGTGAGCATTGTGCGTGAGGGAGGGTGCCATGCTCGGAACGTCATTGGAGAGGCCGAACGGTGTGAAAGTCATTCACACTCACGAGCAGAATGAAAAGTGTCCGCACTGTGAACGGCTGTTAGGTGTTTTTCTTAGCTGTGTCTGTGGCTTATTTGCAGGCGAAAGTAAAGTTGGCCGCAGGGCCGCTTTTCTTGAGAAGTCCGTGTTGTGCCCGTCGCGCCTGCTACGAGGAGGGTGACTACCGCGTGCCGCCGGCGATAAATTGCTTTCACTTGAAAAGGGAGACGGTCGGGGCCCCGCGGGAGCTCTCCGTATACGCTAGGCGTGTGTAACTCTATCTTAAAATAAAAATTGAATTTACAACTAAAAAATTATTACGGTTTCTTTATATGCATTGCGGGATTCCAAATTCAAAGTTTAAACAGCAGTTTAATCAATTGGTACTCCCAATCATAACAAACGCGTTCTCCATACTTAAGGGAAGCATTGAAATCTGTGCAGCGAATGGCATTGTTGGCCATGTCCGGGGCTGTTCATACGGTGCGGACGCAAGCCTTGGATGTTCTCACTGGCACACTGCCGATCTGCGAACGGCTAGACCCCCTCCGATTCCAGTTTCACTAGTGCCGAGTTGGGCGGGATATTGTGTATGGAAGTTTTGAGTTGAAGGTGGCTGAAGTACAACGGCGTTACGAACCGTGGTCTGTAAACCCTTCAAGTAAATTGCAGTGCCCATTCGAAATTCTATCAACGGAACGAGCGGAAGCCATGGCCAGGGTCCTCAGCGTTCACATTTATAGGAATGGCTCTTTTTCTGGTTTGTCGGCGGGAGTGGCGTTTGTCGCATTCTCTCAGACGGGTAGATTATAAATGGCCAAGCGTTTCAAAATCGTTCCCGCTACCGGTGCCTATACGACTTAGGTGTTCGCGCTTCTGGAGGCCTTCATCTATTTCCTCGGCTTCGGTAGCCATTCGACACTCTTCTTCTATACGGGCTGTTTATCATTGATGTCTGCTATGAGTTCCCTCATTACCAAAAGTGAGGACGTGCATAATTTAAAGCAACTATTTCGCCTGACATCTCACTCTTATATCTAGACCTGCAATTCGGGTTTGGATCAGGATATTTGTGGCTTGCTGCTGTGTCTTGACTTCAACTAACACTTTGCCGGTTTTTATTTATTTATTTAAGAAATACTCCAGGCCATAAGCCCGAGCAGGAGGGGTACATACATCGCACACACAAAAAAAAACATCAAAATCATCTTAGTTCTTAGTTCTTTAGCATCGTATGTCATGCTACGGATGCTTTCCAGGAACTTTAAGATCAGGAATACGCATTGAGAAGACAGGTTTCGCTTTTTCCACAAATTCAACTATCAAACAACGGGGGTAGTTTTCGGGTTGCGAGTGAGCCATGTTTGGAAGAGTTGGAAAGGATACTTCAGTGCAGCCCCTTTTGATGAACCGATCATGTTTGCTTGGGTCTTGAAAATACCATACATATTAAAAGCAGGACATCAGGGTACTTATGCAGCCTTATCCTGATAGCTGAAGAGGTCCCGGAGCTCCCTACCTGGTAAAGAGACAGAGCTTGACCACGACTCCGACCGTCACCATTCGTGGTAACTCATCGTCATGGTAGGTTAAAACTTGTTCGGGGGTTCGGTGTCTGCGGTGCCGCCAATACCGCCACCATGATTACTCAAGGTGCCCCGTGCGGGGTTATCTCTGGCTTTACCCTGATAGAGAGGTCCCGGAGCTCCGTGCATGGTAAGTAGACAGGAAGCCCATCGGCCGGGCCTTGACCAGGGTTCCGATGGCCACCGTTACATGCTAGCCTTCAGTTCACAACTTATTGCCACGGTTGGTTACAGAGTGAGTATGGGGGCTCGGGGTCCGCGGTGTCTCCAATCCCGTCACCTTAATTACAAAAGGTGCCCCGTGCGGGGACTCAGTGGTTAGGCTGCTTATGAAGCAAGAAAGAAACGCTTCCCGTAGTGGGAATCCAACCTGGGACCGTCGCGTTATAAAGCCCACGCTGGTGGATAATGTTGAGCTTCAAACACTTCTACGATTACTCGGACACTTTGGCAGACCAGCACTCTGCTCGGCCTTACATCAAGATCATTGCGGTGAGCTGCCATTCGAGATTTCCATATGCTATGCAGGGCCAGTAGCATCAAAAGGCCATAGGCAACGCCACCATCACAGGAGTAGAAAAGTTAGACTCACTGCTGCAGCTGGTCCGCCGTCTTGCATGTTGAGCTTTCCCGAAAAGACCACTTTAAAACCTTTGCGTCGAGTGTGAGAAGTGGAGCTTGGAACAACATCGAACGTACAAGGACTTGCTTTAAGATTTTTTAAATCTTACCAGTACTTTATCAACCTTTTAAATCTATCACTTTCGATACATTCACGTCCAATATTTTATTAAATCGTCCCTCCATTCCTGCCCACTCGCACACAAAGTGATACAGAACATTATGTGCTTGATGTCTCCTTTCTAACCACTTTTCACACGTTCTTTACCGATCTTTGCACCTTCTTTCATGCGACTTATCTTTCGTGAAAATTGATAAAAACCCACAGCCAAGATCCGCAGGTTTGCAGCACTTCTCCGTCCAGTATAAATATCAACAGCCAGTTTTTAGCGATGCATTCAAACCTTCCGCTGTGGTGTCTCGCGCTGCTCGTGAACCAACCTTAAATGCGAGCAGAACCATGAGCGTACCCATCCCGATTTTCTCAGCAGAAACACAGGCCATTCCACATATTGTACAACACATTCTTTAACATCAAACTTCTAGTACATCATCTATACAAACTTCTTGAGAATTGTGCGGGCATTGTCAGCTCACGAGCCCTGCAAAAACCACGTAGTCAGCTTGGATTTCAACACCATCGTGCCTCTGTAGGACCAAAAACTTTACCTCGTCATTTGCTGGGTTCCCGGCCACGCTGGGTTCCCTGCCGACGAGGTGGCCGATAAGAGAGCCAGTGCTACTGCACTCAGCGACAGAGTGGACATAACAACAGTGATGATGATGATGATAGTTGGGTTTTATTGGCGCAAGGCCGACTATGGGCAAAGAGCGCCAAAGAAGAAGTTACTGAATTATGATGAGACCATAAGTACTAAAACATGTGACTAAAAGTAAAGGTGATGCAAAACAAAAGACAATGGAGATGGCTGGTGTATAGGGCCAGGGTGATTACACATGATATGACAAGAGCTGCAGAAAGTTTACTTCAGCTAAAAACTTAAAAACACGTTGACTAGAAAACATTGGTTCGTCGGCTAAAAAGTATGATGGGTGCAAAGGAATGTGTCGTCTGTATAATTCAGGGAAATGTTTGTGTCGTGTTGTGTCAAGTGCCTTGCATGTGATTAGTATGTGGACTACGGATAGGCCCTTTCCACACCTGCTACACGTGGGTCCCGAAGTTCCAGTGAGCAGGTGGGAGTGCGTAACATGTGTGTGGCCTATCCGCAGCCTAGCCAGGGCGACTTCAGTGTATCTGTTGTGTGAGTCAGTTATGTAGCGTCCAAGTTGTGGTTTTATTACGTGTAGTTTGTTGTCTGTTTGTTGACTCCAGTGTAATTGCCATGTGTTACGAAGCTGTCGTCTGATGTGTGTCTTTAGGTCGGTGTAAGGTACTGTTGTAACGTCAACTGTAGTCATGAGAGCAGCATCACCAGCCATTTGGTCGGCGGCCTCATTGCCAGGGATTCCACAATGCCCTGGTACCCAGCATATAGTTATTTCAAGATTTGAGGCATATGCAGACATTAGTACCTTGAAAAGAGCATTTATGACATAGTTTTTAGATGACTTTCCGGATGACAGTGCCTGTACAACGCTTAGAGAATCTGTGTAGATGATGGACTTTGGAATTTTATGTTCGAGGATGTGGTTTGAAACGAGTAAAATGCCATAGGCTTCTGCCGTGTAAATACTGCTATGAAAATTCATTGTTTTAGTTACGGTAAAATTTGGTCCGTGCGCTGCACAAGATACAGTAAAACCAGTTTTCGACGCGTCGCTATAGAATTCTGCGCACCTGTACTTGTCCTGCAGGAACAGGAAGTGCTGCAGAATTGCACTTCTGGGTGCCCTATTTTTTTCTACTAATGTGAATGATAAGTCGCATGATATAGGATGTAGATGCCATGGTGGAATTAAATTATGGATGGGTGTCTTGTGCGTGTCTGAAAGAGGGACCGTGAGTGCAGAAGCCTCCTCCCTAACTCTGAGAGAGAAAGGTAAGGAAATGGATGGCCTGTTTAAAAAGAGTTGCAAGTTTGATGTATTGTTCATGATAGGATTAAAAGGATGGTTGGTAAGGGATACAATCTTAGATGCATATAGCAGATCAACATACTCCCGCTGATGCCCTAGACACCACTTGTCGCACTCCGACATAAAGGCTTTCGACAGGGCTAGTGCGGAAAGCGCCGCATGAGAGGCGAAGGCCAAGATGCAGCACTGGGTCGAGCATTCTCAGTGCGGGTCTTTGTCGCCGACCCATACACGACGCTGCCGTAGTCGAGCCGAGATCCCCACCAACGCCGTGTACAGGCGCAGCAGGAGTTGTTTGTCGGCCCCCATAAGATTGATGTGAGAGAACCTTAAGAATGTTCATTGATTTTAGCATTTACATTTGAGCTGTTTGATATGAGGGATGAATGTAAGTTTTTCATCGAATAAAATGCCTAAAAACTTGTGCTCCTTGTTCACAGGAATAGGCACATTCGCAAGAGTGATGTCTGGGTCCGGGTGGACCCACGCTTCCTGGAGAATACAACACAAGAGCTCTTTCCAGGATTAATTTTAAAACCATTCTTGTCTGCCCAGCTGGCAAGTTTTTTAACACCAAGCTGGACCTGACGTTCACAGATTGACATATTACAAGATTTAAAAGATATCTGTACGTCGTCTACATACATAGAGTAAGAAATGGTAGGTGGCAATGCCTTCCCAAGAGAGTTCATTTTAATTATAAAAAGAGTACAGCTTAAAACTCCACCTTGGGGCACGCCGTTTTCTTGCACATGAATCCTTGACAGTGCGCTACCAACTCTCACGCGAAACGTTCTGTGGGACAGATAACTAGCCAGAGTGTTGAGCATATGGCCCGAAACACCGAAAGACTTCAGGTCACTGAGGATCCCGTAGCGCCAAGCGGTGTCGTAGGCCTTCTCGAGGTCAAAAAACACAGTCACGACATACTGTTTATGCACGAAGGCATCCTTAATGTAAGATTCAAGAGCTACGAGTTGATCATTCGTGGATCGCCCCGCCCTGAAGCCTGCCTGGCAGCTCTCGAGAAGACCGTTGTACTCAAGGAAGTACACGAGCCTGCGGTTTATCATCTTCTCGAAGAGCTTGCACAGGCAGCTCGTCAAGGCAATAGGACGGTAACTTGAGGGGGACGACGGGTCCTTTCCCTCCTTCAGGAAAGCTACAACTATAGCCTCCTTCCAAGAGTTTGGAATGTGCCCCGAAAGCCAAATCTTGTTATAGAGGTGTAAGAGTGTTAGAAGAGTGTCTGCGTGCAGGTGTTGTATCATTGTGTATGTGATGTTGTCTGGGCCTGGAGCTGAGGGTTTACACGTGCTCAGAGCAGCCCTCAGCTCATGTAGTGAAAACAGAGAGTTGTAAGAAGTCTGTGATTTGTTGTTGTCGTGTAGGGACTTCTTTCACAAGAGGCTTTATGTTTCAGGAAAGTGTTCGTGTAGTGTGCTGAACTGGACACGTGCTGGAAGTGTTGTGCGAGTGTGTCAGCCTGGTCTTCCAGAGTGTCCCCTGTTGTGCTAACCAGGGGCAGGCTGTGTGTCTGTTGTCCTTTTAGCTTGCGTATACGTGTCCATACTTTCCGTGTGTCTGTGTAGGAGTTAATTGATGTTATGAATGTACGCCAACTATCGCGTTTTGCCTCACGGCGCACACGTTTTCCAAACGCCTTGGCCCGTTTGAACAAGAGGAGGTTACTCGACGTGGGGTACCGACGAAGGATACCCCACGCCTTGTTCTGGGCCTCTCGTGCCCGCCTACAGTTCTCATTCCACCACGGCCTCCGCTGGTTGCGCGGGGCACCAGAGGTGTGGGGAATGGACCTTTCGGCGGCGTCGAGGATGTGCGCCGTGAGCAGTTGGGTAGCTTCTTCGACGTGTAGGTGTCCTATGGATGTGTGGTGTAGTTTGGATGTCTCTGTAAATGTATTCCAGTTAGCTCTTGCTTCATTAAACCTTTTATGGGAAGATGGACTGCTCGGGCCTGTACCTATATGCGTTAATGAAGTGGGGAAATGGTCACTACCATATGGGTCTGTGCCCACGCCCCATTCAAGACATGGAAAGAGAATTGCAGAACCAATAGCCAAGTCAAGACATGAGTCTGTGTTATGTCCTATGTTATGGTATGTAGGCTGTTTATTGTTGAAAAGGCATGCTCCAGAAGATGTAAGGAATTTCTCTATCAGGCGACCTCGGGCATCCGTTCTGGAAGAGCCCCAAAGAGAGTTGTGAGCATTAAGGTCGCCTGTAAGGATGTACGGTTCGGGCAGTTGGTCAACCAGCGCCTCGAAGTCAGAGCTCGAGAGTGAGACATCAGGAGGAATGTATATGGAGCATACCGTTATCAACCTATTAAATATTATTGTTCGAATTGCTACAGCCTCAAGGACAGTGTTCAAGGTGACAGGGTGGCATGCTAAGGATTTGCGGGCAATTATGGCCACACCGCCAGAAGAGTGTGTGCAGCCATCCCTGTCTTTCCTGTATACCAGGTAACTATTCAAGAAATTTGTGTGTTTGGAATTAAGATGTGTTTCCTGGACACACATTAAACTTGGCTGATTGGCATGCAGAATCTCATGCACGTCGTCAAGATTATTCAGAAGGCCTCTGCAGTTCCATTGAACAATGTTTTCTCTTCCCATTATGATGTGTTTAGAGCTACTGGAGTGTGATTATTTATGTAGGGTCTTTCGGGGCTTGCACTCTTGGAAGGGGTTTTCTGACCTTCTCTACTGACCTGGACGTCGCAGCCCGTTCCTTCCGCTGCGATGAAAGCCGGAAGGGCTCGACGTCCATGTCGTCATCTGATGGCAAGGGGGTGGCCAGCGGACTGGGCCCCCTTGACGTGGTACCCTTTCGGGTGTTCTTTGCCTGCGCTGCCAGTGCCGAAGGCGTGGGGAGCACGACAGGTGGCACAGGCAGTGAGGCAGGGGAGGGGGTCGCTGCGACTGCCTCCGTCTCCATCTCGTCCGGGCCCTCGCGTGTGCTTCGGGCCCGTGGAGAGGGGGAAACGGTGGGTGCAGCAGCATCCCCACCGGACGTGGATGCCACCACAGCCGCTGCTGGCTCAGCGAGCGGTGCGGAGGCGGGTTGGGCTGCCAGAGGCAACCCAGGGGGGGGCGGGGGCGGGACCAAGTCCGACTCGCGGTACTGGGTCCCCGCTGAAACCAGACGCCGCTCCGCCCCCCGGCGAGCTGCGTCGGCGTACCTCCCCAGAGGGAAAGAGGCGAACCTCTTCCGCGCCTCTGGGAAGGTGATGTTCTCAGTTACTTTCACTTGGATAATCTTCTTTTCCTGGTTGAACTTCTCACATTTTCGAGAATAGGCGGCATGGGGTCCCTGGCAGTTGGCGCAGGTGAGGGTTGATGATGGACAATTGTCCGATGGGTGATCATGCTGGGCGCACTTTGCGCAGGTCAGACGGCCACGGCAGGAGTTGGTTCCATGCCCGAACCGCTGGCACTTGAAGCAGCGGCGCGGGTTCGGAATGTATGGCCGAACCGAACATCGAATGTATCCTGCGTTAATGAATTCTGGTAGTGTTGATCGATCAAATGTTAAGATGAGATGTTTAGTAGGAATTTCTTTTGTCTTCTCTGCGTATCGTTATGCGCCTCACTGCTGTTACGCCCCTGACTTTTCAGGCCCTCCAGCAGATCGGTTTCAGTTTCGGTCATGAGGTCAGGATCTGAGATCACGCCCTGTGAGCTGTTAAGGCTTCGGTGGGGCGTGACCGTGATGTCAAGATCTGCAATGCGGGTCTGGCTCAGGAGATTTGTTGCCTGCTGCTGGTTATTGACTTCGACCAACAGTTCTCCCGTTCTCTGTTTCTTTGCTTTGTAGGATTTTCCTATTATACCTTCTATGAACTTTGTGACCAAGAAGACGGACAGAGAGGCAACAGGCTTTTCTTTTTCAACGGATTGAATAATCAGGAAGCGGGGATAGTTGGCTGGCTTTGGGGTTGAGATCGTTGGTAAGGACGGAAATGATACTTCGGTGCGGCCCCTTATCAGGGACCGATCACGTTTGGAGGGGGGTTTGATAATACCATACAGCATGTATAGAAGCAGGGGACGGGGGTACTTTCTTCCACAACCTTACCCTGATAGCTGAGGAGGTCCCGGAGCTCCCTGCCTGGTAAACAGACAGGGAGCCCATCCGCCGGAGCTTGACCTGGGCTCCGACGGCCACCGTTCGTGGTTTCTAACCCTCCACCTATAAACACATCGCCACGGTTGGATCCAGCTTATGTTTGGGGGCTCGGGGTCCGCGGTATCGCCAGTACCGTCACCAAGATTGCTCAAGGTGCCGACATAACAACAGTACCCTAGACTGACCGGTATCCACACATCAGACAACACCTTCAAAAACATAGCAAACACACGTACGTGAACATACACACAAGAAGCTACACGTAATAAAGCCCCACATTGGGCGATAAACAACTGATACACACCAGAATCATGAAAGTTGTCTTAGCAAGCTTCCGGATAGGCCACACTCATATAACACACTCACACGTGCACACTGCTTCTCCAAGACCGTTATGTAGCAGGAGCGAAAAGGGCCTGTCCACAATACGCATCCTGATTCAATGGAAAGAACTCGATAAAACACGGCACAAACACTTCAGAGACCTTTACAGACAGCCCATTCTACAACACCCATTGCACTTTTTAGGCGACAATCCCATGTTCCCGGTCAAACTCGTTTTAGAGTATTTATCAGAAGTGAAATTTCTAAAACTCATGTCATACAACGCATAATCACCACTTCGCCTTCTACACGAAGCATCGTTATTTTCCTTGATGTTACTTTTGTTCTTGCTCACAGATTTTAGCATTTACGTATTTCTCTCTGCTAGATATCCAGTTCATTTGCCGCTGTTCTCACCAGTACGCCTTGCGGAATTACAATCAAATTATCATAATCATCTTGACCAGACCTAACCAAAACCAAGTTAAAGCTAGTGAAGGTCATTCACCCCGCTGTTTCCCCAATCTTCGTTTCTCAATAGCGAAGGTGGCCGCATGTTTTTTCTACCCTTGTAACCAACGCTGTAACTCGTCGCTACTCAACCCGCAACTGCTACCCTTGTCTTGAAACTATTGTTTTAACTGTTTAAATCTGTTTTTGCAGAGTTCGTGGTAGATCCATGTGGCTTGCCTATACTGCACAGTTCCGAATACCATTGTCTGGATGGAAGGCAAGTAATACGCTATGGCTACAATAACAAGAGCAAAACGTGTGTGAAATTTACTGCCTCTTCGTGTGAAGAAAACCCAAACAACTTTCTCACTAGAAAGGAATGTTACATGATGTGTGCAAGTAAGGTTCTTTTCTCTACATAGCACTCGTAATTCGGCAGTAAGAATAATCTGAACCCCGTTCATTTTTGGCACACCGTTGCGATAAACGAATGGAGTTTACACCCTAATATCAGCTTGTTTTTACAGCGCCCACCTTTAAACTGCTTATATGTATAGTGCGGCCGAACCGGAAAATATACCGGTTCAGTCATATTTCATGTTGGGATAAATTTCTTTTGTTCCGGTTCAGTTTCGGTTCGACTAAATCACGCACCAAACGGGTTCGCGAACCGGTTCGATCAGTTAAATTATTAGGAAAGCGCGAACAAAATGCAATTGTGGTTCATTCAAATTACTCATTTTTTCAAACACGGTTGCGCAATTTTCAAGACAACAATAAGCAGTGAGGCCAGATATTAAAGACCGCATATGAAAGTGCAAATACTTACCAGAATTTTAACGCGCATTCCGCATGTTGTCCTAAAAACCAAGAGGCGTGATTGTGGGATATATTTTCTACCGCTTCCTTCTTAAAGCTACTGCTGAGCACGAGGACGCAGGTTCAATTGCCGGCCGCGGCAGTCGCTTTTCTGATGGGGGCGAAAAGCGAAAACGCCCGTGTGCACGAGATTTCGGCGCACGTTAAAGATCCCTAGGTGTTCAAAATTAATGCGGAGCCCTCCACTATGGCGCGCCTCATCACCAGCGCTGCGTCGGCACGTACAACCATACAATCCATCCATCCATCCTTTTTAAAGCGGATATTTTTACCTGTACCCCTAAAGGTAATGTCGCAACCGTTGCTGTCAACAGAATGCTCCCGCGAACAAATAAAGAAAGTTGCTGGCACTGCCAGAATCGAACCTGGGGCGAATAGAGCAATGGAGCGACAGTCCGTTGCATTACTGATTGAGCTACGAGCCCACGCGGAAATGGCTGAGACAGACGGTGCACTCACCGCGAACATCTGCGGGGTTACCCCCCCCCCTCCCCCCCAGCGTTCTCGCTGAATGCGACGTGATAGAGTCACGCGACCTCTCGCGGCTCTCGTATAGCCGCCGTGTGTGCGCCTTCCACATGCCCTAGGAGAAAGTCCATAGTCCATATAATTGTTAAAGTTCTGTTTTACTTGTTATCTTCCTTTATCGTCTGCACTTTATCTTTACGTGTCTTGTCTTCGTTTTCCGTGCATTGTTTTGAACTTGTATCCCTTTATGCGTCAGTAATAAAGCCTCAAGGCTGTGTCTGAGCACAATAAATAAACATCGTTGATTGAGTCATTGGTTGGTTTATTGATTATTTTTGCTTCAAGCTTCTTTCTGAGAAGCTTGTATTCGAAAGCCTCAAGCCCATGAAACCTTCTGTCGTCTGGCCGCAATGGTATTCCTGCGGCCACAGTTAAAGCTTTTAAAGGCATTCTAGTTCCTGTGTTAACATCTATATATTTAAAGACTGCTTAACTGCTAACACTTTTCTTGCTACATGGAAAATTTCTAGAATATGTCCTAACTTTACGTCAGGCAACAGCAAAGATCCGATGAACTACAGGCCGATTTCAATACTGTGTGCCGCGTCCAAACTTTTTGAGTCCGCATGACACACGGGATTGTCTTCGTGCGTAAAAAAATCCGTTGTCGCCTGAACCAAAGCAGTCACAGACCGACGCCAGATCGACAGAGCTTACTGCGATCTAAGTAAGGCTTTCGGCCTTGCCGCTCATCCACTGTTGCTCCAAAACATGTTGCTCTATGGCGTCGATGGTCCTCAAGTCCTTACTAGGCACCTATCTTCTTAACAGCACTGTTATGTAAGTGTAAATGGCTATACATCTGTGGACTACAATCCTACCAGCAGCGTGCCTCAGGGGTCCGTGTTAGGTACTCTTCTGTTCTCTGTCTTCATTAACGACGTGTCTACCTCTATTAAGAGCTCAATTTTCCTTTTCTATGCTGACGATGTAAATGTTTACAAACTAATGAATTGCCCGGAGAATTAACTCGCCCTTCAACACGGCATCTACTCTTTCACACGCTGGTGTGCTGAGCAGGGATTAATTCAAACCCTTCAAGAACTAAAGTTATCACCTACAGCCGAAAAACACATCCATTCCAATTCTTCTAGACGCTGGTTTCCGCGGTTACAGACCTTGGGAGTGCTCCGGAATAGTCACCTCAGTTTCAATCCTCATATAAGACAGATGGTTGGGTGGGCACTGCAGGGCGCGGTGTTCAGAGCGGAGTTTTCTTTTCTTTTCACTTTCACTTCTCGTGTTCCTTTTTAAAGCTTTATTCATGAATTTGCCTTGCCCAATTAGAATACTCATATGTCGTTTGCAATAGAACCTGACACTCCATCCATCAGTACCTTGAAAGGCTGCAGAACACATTCTTATTAATATATAAATATCGCCTCGGACGCAGTTCTGTTTCGTCCTCTAGTTAACATCAGCTACCAAAACTTATTCCTTTGAGTTCTAGGCGCGATCGAGCTGAGCTTCTTTTTCTGCACAAGCTACTACACGGAGTCATATCCTGCCCAGACGTTCTGTCTCAGCTTATGCTCCAAGTTCACCAGAAGTGTGAGCGATCGCGTTAACAATTCCATACTGGCGCAGCTAATAGTCGTCACTCGCCAACCCGCCGACTGCAAAGGCTACAGAACTTTGTGACAGATTAGACGTTTTCAGTGGCTCCCTGAGACAGCTCCGTTCAGGCTGAGCAGTGCTGTTTGTAGCTGGAGGTATATGTCTTATTCCGTACATAATCTCGCGGTCCCACGTACCTGTTTGCTCGTTACTACATTTTCTTCAACTATTTGTGTTTAGAAGTTTTTATCCTTACTTCGCTATCTTCTAATTGTTTCTGTGCACTTATCTATTACATTATTTGTGAACAACTCTTCCGTTCATAGAGTGGGATATCATTGCTATTACCGTTCTTCGTGCTTGCATTAGTGTAGCATACTTTTAGTGATCCGTGTAGTATGTGTCATGCCATTTTATGTTTTTTCTTATGCTCATTAGTGCACCAGCACTAACACATCACCGTCCGTCCTTGGCCCTGTAAAAAATTGATGATATTGATTGATTGATTGATTGATTGATTGATTGATTGATTGATTGATTGATTGATTGATTGATTGATTGATTGATTGATTGATTGTTACTAATTTTGAAGCTTTTCCTTCGGCAGTTTCTGACGTAAATGCACATGAGTACCTGAAGTTTAAAACATGTTGACTAAAATTTTCCACTGTATTTTCAGGAAAATCGGGCTGCTTAGCGCGACAATGGACACCAGAAGTTGGAATATGGAGCATGTATGTTTATAATGCTATCGCCGACGCATGCGAAGAAACCAAACTATGGCATTTCTGGGAGATGAAGAACAGGTTTACCTCTAAAGCTAGGTGTGAAATCACCTGCATGCCTAATTTTACAGTAAACAACTAACACAGAACAGTTACGTTTCTGATATTTGTGGTCACGAGCGGCATCTCCAAAATAGACAAATTTGGCCAGTGAGCCGTACATAGACACTTCTGGAGACTATTAAAACAAACGTTTTGAGTTCAAATGTTTCCATTTTCCTGTCCTAAATGTGGTTTTCAAACTGAAAAAGCCAGCTGCAGCAGCTAGATTCATAGATTTTGTGCCATTTCCGAGCGCCCTATGCCTATAATATATATGTATATATATATATATATATATATATATATATATATATATATAACACAGAAATAAGGGTTGGCAGTCAAGAAAACCTCGGAAAGCAAAGGGAAGGTTGTGGTAGGTCATTGAAACAAAAAAAAACAAAAATTAAATAAACCAAGGGGTACAATGGTGAAATCGATGTACATTCGTGCCTATACGGTGTGGCAACAATACACAAGCAGTGCACTGACACAGTACAAAGTACATTACGTACACAGTACACTAGACAAAGATTTGAAAAAAGAGAGAAAATAAGAAGTAAAAACGCTTCTCTTTAAGAACAAAGTTTCTCAATTGTTCGTTGCATCAGCCTTATCCGGTGCCTGATTGGGCAAGCAAGACAATCGGCCTTTGTTTTCATTTATGCCGCTCAAGACAGTGTTAACCTTGTAAATAAGGTACGATTCCCGAGCTTCACGGTCATAATACGTTATGAAATTGGACTGAAGCACCATGGCTGTGAACGCGTGGAAAGGGGGTTGCCTAGATTATTTACATGTTTAGAAAGGGGAAGGTGTAGTAGGGACTTTATGTGTGCTCGGTGGTTGTTGATACTCATTCTAAACGGATTCTCAGTTTGACCAACGTACTGGGCGTGGCATATGGTGCATTCAAGAAGGTAGACAATGTTTGCGCTGTCACAGTCAAAGTTTCCTCTTATCTGGAAAGAGAATGAAGACGTGGTGCTGGTGGCGACAGAGGCTTTAGTCATCATGGGGCACAGTTTGCACCTAGGCTTATTGCAGGGACCGCTGCCTGTGAAACGGGGGGTGTTGACCTTAGATGACGTTAGAATATCTGTGATGTTCCTCGCACGTCGGTACACGAGGCGGGGAGGCTCAAGGAAAACACTTCGCAACCTTTCGCTTTGAAGTAAAATGTTGTGATGCTTTCTCAATATGCAGCTTACGTTGGAGGACGAAGCGGCACATGTTAGAATAAGGCTGGGGGTCGTATTCAAAGATTTGGCTTTTGAGTTGGTTATCAGGGGGCGGCGGTCCTGTTTTTCAGACTTCCTAATGGCATCACTGATGACAGACGGTGGGTATTGTTGTCGTGTTAGGTCATTAGTTAGTTGTGGACAGTTAGAGGCCAAATCAGCTGGTTCAGAGGATATCCTTCTAAAACGCAGAGACTGACTGTATGGTATGCCGAGTTTACAGTGTTTAACGTGTTTGCTTTTGAAATGCAAGTATTGATGTCGCTCTTTTGGCTTCCTGTACACCGAGGTCACATGCTTGTTGTCTGATGTTCTCACTGAAACATCGAGAAAATTAATGGCAGATGCGGAATATGAGTGGGAGAATGAAATGTTCTCGTGGGCGTTGTTGAAAGCGGTTATAAATTTTAGAAGTTCCTCTTCCCGATGGCCTCAAATGAGAAAAATATCGTCAATGAACCTCCGATAGAAAAGAGGCTGAAGCTGTGCGGTGCTTAGAAATTCAGACTCCAATGTTCCCATGAAAATATTAGCATAGTTGGGTCCTAATTTTGTTTCATCGAGGTCCCGTCGATTTGCACGTAGTGCTTATTGTCCAACTCAAAGTTATTCAGCTCCAAGACAAGCTTTAAAATCACGCCGAGAGTTTCACCATAAATTGAATTCTCTTGGGAAGCATCACCGTACGCATAGATGACAGATCGGGTGCCGTCCGAGTGTGGAATTTTTGTATATAGCGAGGCGACGCCGAGAGTGACTAGCAGGCTATCTTCCGCTATAACTAGATCCATAATATCAGCCAGAAAATGGTTTGTATCCTTTACATACGAAGGTAGTGTGGGAGGAATGTCTTTGATTAAAGGGACACTGAAGTGATATGTAAACATTGCGGGATTACTAGCGCAAATTGTAGTCCGGAGTCCCCAGGCCATGTTTCGACCACTCTAGGCGCGTTTACGCGATTTTATTTAGTAGAAAAACTAATTCGAAAACGCTGTCCTCCTCTCTTTACGCTCGCCCATTTTCTGTGGCGTTTTCGTGTGACGTCAGGAGGGGATGAGCTGGCAATTGGCTGCGCCACGGCTGCGCTACTGCACGGCTCCCCGGCCGACAGAGTCAGTCGGCCCAGCGTTTCGTCCGTCGGCCGCCGGCGGGTCGTCGCAATCAAGGAGGTTAAAAAAAAATTGCTTGGTCGCAATTCGTTCACTTAGTTGAAACGAAGCCAGGACACGTTTGTGAATGGAAGAATGTGCCTTTCTTTACTTGGTTTGTTTGTACACTGTATCTAGCTCCAAGTCAAGGTCGCTTCACACAAGCGCTGCACATGCGACGCTTCGCTGACTGGTACGCCAGTAGGAAAATATAAGGCCTCTTGAAGGCGGGAGAAGAGTCAGCGAAGTCAATATAGGTACTAAGCAAATAAAATCAACTGATATTTTTACCGTACAGCGTAAAACTAGGGCGCGGGAAGCACTTTTTTACGCTGGGCGAACAAGCACAGCGGTCAGCAGCACGACTACGCATCTGCGAACGCTTTTCTGTCTACGAAATGCAATTGCTAGACGTGAGCTACTGTGGAAACTCGGGCGACGCTTACTGCACGATCGCAGTACAACAAATAGTCACCTAAGCGGCTTGAAATGCCGAAACTAAATAAAAGTGTAAACCGGTTGTACAATATATACCGTATTAGCAAGGCTTTCGCGTCCCGCTCCGTAGCCCAGCAGTCTGGGGCGCTAGGAATTCACCGGACATGTTTTGCGAGTCACGAGTTCGAATCCCCGCGGGTGCGTGCTTTTTTTTTTTTTTGTAAGTTAACTTTTTTGTTTTCCGCCGATGTTTTCTCTATTGAGTTCACCTTTTTTGGGGCCGCAACGTTCATGCTACACGAACTAGCTCACAAAACGCGCGCAGGCTGGCACTGGCGCGCTAGCGAGTTCTCGTTGGCGTGCTGTTGCCATAAGCACCGACTGCTTGCAGGCAGTGGGCACAGGCCAGAATGAACAGACCCTTGGCCTGGTGCGAACACGCTTTTTACGATACAGGCATGAGGGAGGCAAGCTCCAAATATGGGGGAAAAGCGCATGACATTTGGGCGTCTGCGGGTACGCGGAGGGCGTTCATGCACTGCGTAGGTCTCGGCTAGTGAATGCTACGACTGACTACAAGCCGTCCTGGGAGGCTTATCTTGTGCATTTTACAGCCGACAACATGGCAGAAGCGCGGTACGATGATTACTGAGATATTGAGAATGCCCATCCAACAAAGCCATTGGTTATGTTTTACAGAACCGAAACCGAAACCGAAACTTCTGTGATTGCTAACCTTGGGCATCGTCCAATCACGGCGCCCCTCCTCTCAACGTCACAGCCTTAGTTGGTGCGGCCGCCGCAAACCGCGCATGGTAGTTTTTCTTCTTTCGCGCTTTGTAAAATAATTACCAATTTGTCAACCGGATAAACGATGAAAAGTGTGCTAATTTGAGCCAGTCTACGCAGTGCAAGCAAAAACGGGAGCTTGACAAATTCACTTCAGTGTCCCTTTAAGCTATCGATTAAACTAGAGATCATTTCTGTTACCGTCCCTATACCGGAGATGATTGGTCTGCCTGTATTTCCTGCTTTATGTATTTTAGGCAACATATAAAATCATCCTGGAACTGGACTTAAAACTTGAAGTGAGGCTGCAGTTTTTTCCGGAATTATTTTGTCCTTGACGAGCGCCATCAGTGCCTGGCTTACCTTGGTCTTAAATTGGGAGGTCTGATCGGTGTCGGTCGGTTTATAGAAAGAAGTATCGCTGAGCTGCCTTTCTGCGTCAGTGATGTAGTCCTGCTTATTCATAATAACAATTGCGCCACCTTTGTAGGCGGGTTTAATTGTGATGTTGGAGCGCCCGCTTAAACCTTTTAATGCCTCTTCCACTTTCTGTGATTGGATTAAGAAATTTTCTTTGGGGCCTGCGAATTCTTCATGATTTGGCCGGAGTCGTCACAGCAGATGTAGCCAACCCGGCTAGCTAGGGGTCCTCCGCTCCTCATGAAAGGGTCGCCGGGGTCCTCCTGCCTGGCCAGCGCCACAATGACTCGCTGGACAGCCTGGAGTTGAAGACTTCGGTCTTCAGTCCGCACCGCCTCCTCGAAGGCAGGTGGCATCGTTCTTGTGATTGATTCGTCCGGGTGCGCGAGGCAATCCCAGACGATTTGCTCGAGTCTTGCTGGAGCTTTGCGACACACCCGACAGGTGGCATCAAGGTATGTCTCCGGGTACATGTTGTGCTTTAGGTAGAGGCTCGGGACCGTCTTTGTTTGGAGTTGCCTATTGACGGTGAGATGTTTGAGTGGCGCCCTCTGGCTCTGACGTCAGCTTAGGGAGTCGGTCCGCTGTCGTCTGCTACACTCCGCTTGTGAGGGGCAGCAATGCCTGTGCTGCAATCGCCCGCTTTGTTGCTTTAGTGCATTAAAAAGCGTATTTCTAGTAATTGAGTTGTTTTGCTAGCTTCTGACATCTCTGAATAATTTCAAGCTGTACCCCGCACAAGTTTGCAACACACGAGGAGAGAGAGAACGACTTTCTTCAGAGCATCGGTCAGAAGATCGTGTGTAACTCGTCCTTTCTATCTTATTTGCGAGCTGTAGAGCTCAGGGCTCCTCGATAAGTGTTCAAAATGCGTAGGCTTCGCTAAAGTATTTTTTGAAATTCTCTCGTGAAGACTCAAGAGTATAATGCTATCAAGCAGCAAGCCCCAACACGCGCATCGCACAGCAGGAAATAAAACGGCTCTCCCCTATTTTTTTCGCAGTTGTTGACTTGTATCAGATGGATGTTTTTCTCTTCCCAACACATTATTTCTTTCATCGGGACAAACCTGTTATTAGGAGGTTTGGGGATGTTTGGGGGGTTCACAGAGTTCGTGTGATATTTTCTTCAGTCTGTATGGCATACATTACTTCTTCACAAATTGGCTTATGTTATGGCTGTGTGAAAGAATGTGCATATCTAAAGCTTGCGTTGTTTATTTACATGCAAACGCAGTGAGGTTTGTGCTACGCCATAGCGATCGCGCCTCTGACAACGTTGTCCAGAGTACTCGAAGGTGGCGTTTGGGCTACCAGTTTCTATCGTGACCATCGGTATCATGACGAACTGACTCACAACTAGAACAGTTATGGCATGATTGCGATGTTGAAGGGTTGATATATTCGCTAACGAATAGAATGAATAGTATACGTGCTGGTTTCCAGTATAACAAGAACGGATGAATATTGCCAAGTAGCTCTTTGTTGTTTTCCAACCATCCAGGCGTAAAGAACAAATCCTGGAATACTCGGGACGTCGTTCTATGAATTGAAGAAAATTACTCTCTTGCTATGGACTGAAGATGCGGCCCACTAATCAGCTCGATTTTACTGTTGAATAAAGTTTTCTCCTCCTCCGGCTCCTCCCCCTCTCGAGTGCAGTTTTCCTGTTACGCATATCTGAAAATTGAGAAGATATGGCTGTGGGAAATGTACGGAAATATCCCTCCAGGTCTGAACAAACATTGTGTCACTGTATTTTTAACGTAGACGTGACTCGTTTGGCTCAATAAACCTCCACACTGGTTAGAAGCCTGATATAAAAAAGCGCGCGCTTATTCACAAAGTGGATTATTTGGAACTCAACCTACCGTTTTTGCAGCCCATAATGCATGTCGGCATACTTTCATGCAGTGACAACATCAAGTGATGTGATACAATACTTTCGAGCTTTCGGCAAGGTTGCCAAAACTATTTTACTTTACGTACGATTAAATTCCTTCTGTCAAAGCCGAGAGCCCCGAAGGGCTGGAATTTGTTCTGGTGTTGCATTTTAGCTGCTGTCGGTTATTAGCAGCTGGCTGTTCCCCTTTGTTCCAAAGATTGCTGAATACAGAGGCTAACGCCTAGCTCCGACTCTTCGCGCTCCGCGCAGGACCCGCTTCGCAAGGAATGGGGCGACGCCGGCAATGTTTCTTCCTTAGCGGTATTCAAAACTATACTTCAAATCACGCCTTGAGCTAGTGTATGCGATTTGAAGTGTATTATTCTGATAAAAAGTTACGTACACGCAAAATCTACTGCGGGCAAGCATCACACGTCAACCGAGAGCAAAGAAACAGCAGGGAGAGCAAGCCCGAGTGAAGCAGACGACAAATGCGAGAATCCCTAAGCCGACGTAACAGAGGCGCGCTTCGCAGCGCCGCCTGTGGTCGCGCTCACCGCCAATAGATGACCGCCTGCTCCCTGTTCAATCCTTTGCAGGGCGGCGGGAGCTTGCGTCTGGCACGTCGATAGGCCTGAGTAATTTCTTTGTAGATAGTCATTCGGTCTCGTGTGCTGTGCCACAAATGCTCACCGCCACTTTGCCCGGCGCGTTGTTGTTGTTGTTGTTGTTCCTGGCGATTTGGCGCGGTTAGTGAGTTCGCGCGCACGAGCGTGTGCGGTTTCATTGCGGTTCTCAGCACGTGCCGACAACGTACCTGCGTGTGCCGCGAACCACTTGATTCTCGTCTTCCCCATTTGGTTGTCTTCGCAGTAGTTTCTCCGTTACGGTGGAAACCCTGCCCCTTGGAGAAGTTTTTGACAGCTTGCCTGGAATCACTCAGGACCGTTGTGCAGCCTGGATCTTTGAGGGCCAGCGCGATCGCCACCTCCTCTGCTTCCTCGGGTCTCCCGCTTGCAACGCTGGCCGCCGCTCGGAGGTTGCCCTCGGCGTCGACCCCCGTCACCACGAAGCCACGTTCGTTGCAGAATTATGCTGCATCGACGTAGCGGGCTCCAGCGTCCCCGGCGTGGAGCTCCGTCAGCGCCTTGGCCCGTGCTCGCCGCCTGCCCTCGTTGTACTCCGGGTGCACGTTGCGCGGGACTGCATCCACCTGGATTTTGTCCCTGGTGTCGCCTCGTAGCTGCGTCTTGGTTCCCTGCTGTTCATGGTAGTTGTATCCCAGCTTGTCCAGGATTCTTCTGCCCGCTTTGGTTATGGTTAGCCTCTCTAGCTGCGCCACCCGTTGGGCCTCGATGACTTCGTCCAAGGTGTTGTGTACGCCCAGGATTAGCAGTCGCTCGGTACTTGTAGACTCGGGTAGTCCGATGGCCGTCTTATACGCCCTTCGAATGAGCGATTCCAGCTTTTTCTTCTCATTGGTTTTCCACTTGTGAAACGCCGCCACGTATGTTATGTGGCTCATTACGAATGACTGCACTAGTCGTATGAGGTTCTCCTCGCGCAGCCCCCTCTTCCTGTTGGTAACTCGTTTCATGAGCCGAATGGCGCTGGCCGCCTCGCCGGCGATCTTCGCCATTGTTCCCCCATTGTTGCCCTTCTCGTTGAGAAGCATACCCAGTACTCTGATGTCGGATACCCTGGGGATCGCCGACCCGTCCTGGGTGTAGATCTTAATCTCGTCTCGTTCTCTTCGTTGTTCACGCTGACTGTCTGTGGGCTTGTACAAAAGCAGGTCAGACTTACTCGGTCAGCATCTCAGGCCAGTGCCCTCGAGGCTCCCCTCGACGGTCCTCACTGCTTTCTGCAGGACCTCTTCCACTTGGGCATCGCTACCTCCCTTCACCCACAGGGTGATATCGTCGGCATATATCGTATGCTCGACGTTCTCCACCTCTGCGAGCTGGTGGGCGACCCTGATCATTATCAGGTTGAACAGGAGCGGCGAGATCACTGACCCCTGAGGCGTGCCTCGGCTTCCGATCACCTTGGCATTCGTCTCGAAATCTCCGGCAATGAGCACAGCCGTTCGCCCCGTCAGGAAGCTCTTGATATACTCGTGAGACCTTTTACCCATGTCCAACCTCGAAACTTGCTCGAGTATTGCCGAGTGGTTAACGTTATCAAAAGCTCCTTGTAGGTCGAGCCCCAATAGCCCTGGTGTCTCGCGTGTCTCTGTCGATGGTTAGGTGTCTCAACTGCAGCATGGCGTCTTGTGTGCAGAGATGCCGTCGGAATTCAATCATAGTTGCGGGTAGAGGTCGTTGTCTTCGAGGTAATTTTGCCACCGTGCCATCAGGACGTGCTCGAACACCTTGCCCACACAGGACGTCAGTGAGATTGGTCGGAGGTTGTTTATATTTGGTGATTTGCCCGGCTTGGGGATCAGGATCATCCGTGAACTCTTCCATTCTTTCGGCACGATTCCCGTACTCCAACAGTCATTGTAATATTTTTTCTGTGAGAGATTTTTGTGATGCGGTGATCGATTTTTACATTGAGCTAGAATGTCACGTTGTACGGCGTTGATGTACATGTCTAAGCATTTGTCTCTTTGTTGGGGAGGAGTACAATGGCGTAGTGATGGCAGCCTAGTGTCCATATTAGGGTCTTGTGATTTGCCATAGTAATATTCGCTGAGCCTAAGCTGAGTTCGGGAGAAGTTCTCTAGATCCTTGTAATTCGTGTAGTCTGCCGCTTTCAGGGCAAAAACGCAAGCCTCTTGATAGCACGCGTTCTTCGTCATCAGTGAGGGGGGTGTCGGAAAGATTTACTATGTGGCACTCTTTGAGCTATGAGGTGTTCAGGTCAGGAATATTTTCGGGGCTTGCAAGGGAATGAAAAAAAGCAGCTTTTTCTGTTTTGTTAGAATTACATGGCACTCTTTCTTTTCTGCAAACACTTTTAAAAGGTTAATTTAATGGGGCGTCAAGTCTACCTAGTCAGCGAGTTTTCGTTCCTCACTGAGGATGTGCTCTAGTTGTGAGTTATCATGGTCAATAACAATATTCAAAAGTTCCTTGGATGCTCCACGTATGCATAGCTCCCACCTAGCCTTAAGCTCTTGAGACATGTCGGAGGTGGCGGCTTTAACGTAAATGCGCAGCCCTTCCGGAACGTCACATCTGCGATAGAGAATGAGGGTACTAAGATGGCACTGATGTCTTTTTCTTTTTTCCTGATTCTTTTTTTGTGTGTGTGAGAGTGTGTTAACGCTTGCACTAGGCGTCCGTAATTAACTCTGGTCTCCCCCACCCTTTTCCCCTAACCAGTCATTTTCCAGTTAAAAAACGGGCAGGAAACGAGCCCCTCCTTAGTACCTCACTTTCTTGGTTTGCCGTGGTGATTTCAGTGCCACGCAACGCCGTCCTTTTATCCTATAGCCTCGCCTGCCTTGATTACAACCCCCTCTCCCCTGTGTTCGCCGGCACCACTCCAACGCTTCCCTCCCCCCCTTGGGTTCAGCGGCTTCGCATACTTCTGTGTCGCGTAGAGCCTACGTTTTGCTTGATACATCTTCTTGCCCCGCCCACAACTGAAATGTATTTAAACCCAACTGATCTGCACTGTTTGTATCTTTGAAAAAGACCGGTCCCCGGTCGAAACGTTAGAATGAATGTTATGTTTTTCAGTTTGACTTCTCTATCGTACAGCTAACCTCATAGCCAGGAACCTTTTCTCTTAACTATATATATATATATATATATATATATATATATATATATATATATAATATATATATAATAGCAGAACAGAAAGACACGGGACGAGGGACTCGGTAAGGACACTTGCCAGTGCTATTCGGCTGTTTCCGAAATATTTAATAGGGCCAAATGACGTGTGTTTGTCATGTTTCTTTGATACACTGATAAGTCGAGAAAATGAATGAATGAATGAAACTTTATTGACACAAGGATGGCGACTCGGCCTATGTGGGGGCGGGTGGGGAGGGTGACGTCAATTAGGGAAAACTTTACATTCTCAGATGAACGCCAGTAGCGAGAGCGAAGTCCCACAAGGAGGCAAACACCTGCTTGGCTGTGGCTGCGGGTGGGTTGAGCCAGTCCGTCAAACACGTAACGCTGCTGTGTTTGCAAGACGTGCGCTCCGCGTGCAAACCCGGACACGTCCAAAGGAGATGTTCAATGGTCGGTGTGGCTCCTAAAGAGCACGTGACGCACGTGGGTGGTGTCATGGCCGGCGGAGCTAGTGAATTGCTTGCGGTAGCGCCGGGGAGAACGGGTGGCCGCCCTTTTTTTGGTATGTAAGAACGCCACTTGAAAAGGCCTATGTCCTCTGTAAGCGCCGCCCTAGCACGAGCCTTGTGGATCAGAACCTGAAGGCCACGTGGCAGTCATGTAGGTAACGGGTAGTCATTGGCAGGGATGCGGCTGCGGCGTCGAGCTCTAGCACATCGCTGGTAGGTGGCACGGGCTTGAAAGGGGTCAAAGCTTGGGTCGTGATGAGGCAAAACTGGGTGGGAGCGGGTGGAAAGAACATCGCTCGCCAGGGCGCGCGCGGCCTCCTTGGTGGAGTTAACGCAGTGCCGTGGCACCCAGTCTACCCGAATTTGTAGTCCTGTTGTACAATGTAGCCTTCGGGGAAGCATCTTGATGGACGGACAGATAGAATTCTGATAAGGCACCCGGCGCAATACGCGGAATGCCTCCTGGCTGGCTGTGAAGATAGTTGCATGAGGCTGGTTGGTAGGCCAGTGAGAAATTTGAAGTTGTCGGACAGCCAGTAATACCGCTTCGAGTTGGAGGTGGGTAGACGATGGCGCTGTTGGATATTCTTGTTGACAGGCGACTTGAAATGTCGAGTGAATGGCCGCTAATCCGGAAGTATTCGTGGTGGGGTCCCAAGTGGCGTCGGTATAAACAGAGCTATGTGGAAACCGCTCGGTCATTTCAGCTGTGCGTCTGTGTTTGTTGGAGTGGCGGAGCGTAGGACCGGTGACTGGGAGTGGCTTTGGGTTAACGACGAACTCGTCCCATGGTGGAAGCGGCAAAGGGATGGAATGTTGTGGTGCCGCGCATTCTGGCAGTAGCGCGAGTAGCGCACGGCCGGCGATAGTGGATGCTCGTCGGAAGTCGTAGCCTTCCTGACGGGTTCGGGTGATTTCTGTGAGAGGGGGGAGTTGAGCGTGCTTGTAGAGCTCCTCGAGTTTGGCATGTTTGGGAAGGCCAGTGATGACTCGAAGGCTCTCCCGATGTAGCACCTCCAGCTGCTGCAACTGAGCCTTAGTGAAGTCGAAGCATACTGCCCCATATGTCACTTTGCTCGTGAGGACAGCCTGGGTCAACAGTTTGAGTGTCCGTTGTAGCCCCTCCTAACCGGTTGCTTATGCGTTTATGTGAAGCTGTTGGTGCCATGTTTTCTTGATTTGTTCAAGCCACACTGCAGCCGCCATCCTCAGGGACAGGGATGCCCAGAACTTTAACCCACTTTTCGGGGGACGGCTTAAGGAGCGATCGTACAAACTGAAAAGTGTAGGCGTTCTTCTGTTGCTGTGTGCCACCAAACACCACGTATGTGCTTTTGCAGGCGAGGGCTGCATCCCAGTGTGTTGGAGGGCGTCGGCGAGTGTCGAGTGCAGTTTGAATATGTACCTGCACCTGCTGTTGGGTCAGGTCTGTCTTACGGGGGTCAATCCAAATCATAATATCGTCGGCATATGTAGTACTTTGAATGTTGGGAATTTGTCGGGGTTCCCTGGCAATTTTTGACATGATGAGATTGAATACATGATGATGATGGTTTGATTTTATTGGCGCAAGGCCGACATGGGTAAAGAGCGCCAAACACAAAGTGATTTGATGAGGTGAGAACAAGAAATAAAATCAGTTAGAAGCTATGAGCACGGCTGGTATAAAGGGCCAGGGTGAAGAACAAGAGTGGTTAAAAATAAATAAGGTGGCTGGTGTATAGGACCAGGGGTAAAACTATGGGTGGTATGAGATGAGTTGTAAAAAGTGAACTTCTGATAGGAACTGAAAGGTGCGTTGAACAGAAAACATGGCACCGTCTCCTAAGAAGTATGACGGGTGTGGTGGAATATGTCGTGTGTGTAGTTGAGGGAAGTGTTTGCGTCGTGTAGTGTCGAGTGCCTTACATTGTATGAGGATGTGCATCACGGATAGGGCCTCTCCGCACCTGCTGCACAGAGGTCTTGGAGACCCAGTGAGAAGGTGCGAGTGTGTTGCATGAGTGTGCCCTATCCGTAATCTGGCCAAGGCGACTTCAGTGTATCTATTGCGTGTGTCGGTGGTGTATGGTCCCAAGTGTGGTTTTATTACGTGTAACTTGTTGTCTGTCTGTTCACTCCAGTGTGTTTGCCATATTTTGCGAAGTTGTTGCCTGATGTGTGGTTTCACGTCGGTGTAGGGTAATGTGGTTATCAAGGTTGCAGTCGTCATTGCCAGGGCTATGCAACCTTGATATGTGTCCTTACCGAGTCCCTCGTCCCGTATCTTTCTGTTCTGGTACATGCATTACGAGGGCTCTGGCTCCAGCAGTTCGGATATGCCAATTGCTAACCCCGACCACGTCTTACGTGGTGGCCACTGGGAAAAAAGAGGTTTTACGTCTCCCGCGGTGGTCGAGGGGAGGCGCTAGTTGACCGTCCTCAGAGCACTTGTAAATATGAAGCCCCGCTTTAAGGCACATTCCCACTGGCGATTTGTCTCGTCGCGCGATGAGCCTTTGAGGTGGTGTTCGCACTTGCGATGAGCGATGATGCGACTGCGTTCAGCGCAGCTGCTTCCCGACTTGTACGACCTCGTTGGTGCGTCAACCATTCGCAGTCAAAGAAAATGATGTTACGCGACAAAAAAAAAAAATGCTACTAACCTGGAGCAATGCCGAAAACATTTGCGGGTTGCGGGAGGAGCAGAAAATAACAAACTCAAGAAGGCTCTTTTCAACATATTATTGCACGAAGAAATGCACACGCTTGCTTTCACGCCACAACACCCGCATCACGGCCCACAAATGTCCTTCTTTTCACAGGCGCAAAGTTCTGACGCCACCGAACTCTACGCGTGTTTACCAGTCGCCGATAGAACGATGCGGCTGCAAGTCAACCTACCGTCTCGCTGTCCACCTAGCTCTATGCGATGATTACTTGCTTTTACAATCCATACACGCTTCTCCACACTGATGAGTTCCACGCTATTCGTTGATTAGTGCACGCATACACTGAAGCCACTGACCAAAGAACCGATGCACACGGGAAGTTGCTTGCCGGCCCGACCCGGCGGGTACAGCGATAGCGGGCCATGGCCTGGCCGAGCGAGCCAGCGGCGGTGGAGGCGGCGGCATAGAGGCGGCGGCGGCGGCGGCTCGTCCTCGCCCGCCCGCTCGTAGCGTTTGCATACCGGATGTAAAGAAACGTTTCGTTTCCGGCTACGTCAGCCTACTCCGCGGCCATGATTGGCTTACCGGTTTTGCGGGGCCGTCGCGCGACGAGGGAATTCGGACCGAGAGCGATCGGCTCCGCCGTCGCAAAACGCCGAAAAGCGACGGCCGGCTCGTCGCTTTTCGTCGCGCGACGAGGCGCATCGCCAGTGGGAATGTGCCTTTAAAGTCGAGAAGGGAGCCGCTGCGGGAGCACAATTGGTCAGTGCACCGCACGCATTATGCGGAGATATGGGCTCGACTCCCGCTCTCGGAAAAAAACGGCGGATTTTTTCTCGACTTATATTTTCGCTTATTTATCACTGTATCAAAGAAACATGACAAACACACGTCATCCGGCCCTATTAAATATGTCGGAAACAGCCGAATAGCACTGGAAATGACGACTGCAACCTCGATATGTGTCCTTGCCGAGTCCCTTGTCCCGTATCTTTCTGTTCTGCTACATGCATTATTACGAGGGCTCTGGCTCCAGCAGTTCGGATATGCCAATTGCTAACCCCGACCTCCGACCACGTCTTACGTGGCGGCCGCTGGGAAAAAAGACGTTCTACGTCTCCCGCGTTGGTCGAGGGGCGGGGCGCTAGTTGACCGTCCTCAGAGCACTTGTAAATATAAACCCGCGCTTTAAAGTTCTCATTCTGGGGCAAATAATTACTCATATGTTCTTGCTCACGAGCCGTCAGCCAAAGCTTCAAAGCGCAACAGAGTGCATTTAGCATTGTCGTAAAAGTTGTCCTTCTTTATCTCTTGTTTGCCTCCTTTATAGACTTCCAATGATCCTTTTTTTTTTTTATTGGTTCAGCCAACATAAGCGTCTGTTTCGGTCAATGCCTTTTTAACTGCCCCAGATTCCTATTCACAGCAACTACAGCCGTTTCTAAAACATGCTCGTCCCACTGAACCTCGTGTACACTGCAGACCACAATATGCAGACCTTCCAAAAGTGGCAGTAATTCGGCGACACCTCTTACAGCTTTGCTAACCTTCCACTGCCTCATTGCAGCACATCGTTTCCTCCCTGACGCCCCAAAATTGGAACTTGCATGTTCAATTACAACTCGTTCTGTTTGTCAGGAAGCATGCTGACCACCACTTCTTCGTCCGCACTCACTTTCCCACTGATCAGCACTCCACCCTGCCCAAGTTGGAGTCACCGATCATGAGGACCTGTTGCACTTTTACACGTGCTGAAAGTTTGTGTGCTTGCCTTGCATTTTTCATTGGTGGTAATCTGTTTGAAATGGACCTGTGCAGTGTCGCGTCGGCGACAGACTTGAAGGGCAGAGAGAACAAACGTGCACTTGGGTTGAGTGAAGCCAAAGTGAAATTTATTCAGACAGGCGTCACATATAAACCATGGGGTCAGTCTTCCCACGGTAGAACCACTGACATCAAAACCAAAACCCCGGATACCACATTCTTCCCCCCCCCCCCATTTAGAAAGAAGACAAAGCCAGCAAAGGTAATAACACTCACATACCCAAAACAGACAAGTGACAAAATCCTATAACCCACATACTACATTCTTCCCCGCCCCCTTAGGAAGGAAAACACGGATACATGAACTAAAACTAGCAGATCTGAACATCATTCAAGACCCATACAAAAGAACTCACATTGCCCTATGCACAACATTCCTAAACCAAACATAAACCAATTTGAAGACCATACAACACTGCCAGATACTGATGATGATGATAGTTGGGTTTTATTGGCGCAAGGCCGACTATGGCACTGCCAGATGCTACGCATTTGTTCACATGATTGTTTTGAGTGAAACATGTCACTGTCAAGAGTACTGAAAGTTGGAAGGCACGGAATTGCACTACCCTTCACTGGCACTTTACTTTCACGGCCCACACACAGCACCGTCACCTTCCTTTTCCCTTTTTCTTGTCCTTGTCCGCGGGGCTTGTCATTCTCGACGTTCTCGAACTTCTCGTAGTTTCCCTCTGGCTTGGCAGCTTCGTCAACCTTATGGGTGTTTTCCTCGGCCTTGTCAGCTTCTTTCTCTTCCTGTGGAGACAACCCGTCGTTGAAGAACGATGTGCTGATTGGGGGAGGTGCCATTGGCCTGATGCTTGAGGGAGGTGCCGTTGGCCTGATGCTCGAGTGTGGATGCTGGTAGTGCATTGACCTTGTTGGTGGTGGTGTGAGTAAGTTTGAGCCATGGCTGTCATAGGACGTGGGATATTGTGGTGAGGGATGCAACCCTTGTTGCTCAAAGTACCCGAGTTACTTGCGCTGTTTTTAAGTTCAGACAAGTTCACTCGTAGTTACTGCAGATCTGCTGTTGCAATTTTAGCAGCTGCATTTCTTCGGCCAGCTGCGATTCTCTCCGTCTACTTTCTGCTAGCTCAGATACATGACCCTGTTGTTCAAGGCTGAGTTGTTCAACCCCTTCGTCTAGTTGGTCAATGTTGGACTGGCTCTCTGTAGTTGTTTGCCAGCATTGGAGCTGGTCTTCTGTGAAAACTAATTGGAGAGCTGAAAAAGCATCAATTTCAAGAAGGGAGCTGCCTGCTGGCACCACATAAAATAGTAGGGACCCTTGGGGATTCTGATATACGACTGCAGCTGTGAAACATCCACACACTGGTTTGATGCGACACGAGTAGTTTTTCAGGATCTGCAGTGAAGCCTTAAGCACTGTTTTCGCAACAAGTAACGTTGAAATATGTTCTCAGCTAATATTTGAGACAGCTGATCCGGTATCTAAGAGAAGGAAAAGCGAAATTCCATTCACTTTGATGTCAACGTAGAATCCTTGCCATGATGAACTTCTTGTGTGTTGGCCCAGCTAGTTGACGACTATTTCCTTAGCAACGTCGGGTGGGGTGTCTCAATGTTTCACACCGGTGGCCAGTGTGTTGTTTCACACAAGGTGACGACAGGTGTGGCTGCAGGATGCAGCGTACGGTAGGCATTCCTGAAGTCACCTTCTTTACCACACCTGAAACACGTTTTTCAAAGGGCTGGGCACTGTTGAAGTGGATGCCGTGTCCTGTCACAATGGCCACATGTCAGCGGTGAGCTTCAGCTGCGGGTTCTGAAGGTAGCGGATCGAAATACTTGACGCGGAAATTGTAGCAGTCACGTTCCTTGAGCCGTGTTGATTGCTTGAACTATTTCTTCTTTCCCTGCATGATAATGCTGAAGTCCTGAACTTCGGTTATGTCTTGGATAATTAGGATGGCTTTGCCAAACCGTGAAGGTGCTGCATGGCTTCCCATTCTCCTACCTAAAAATATGCTGGGAAAAAGTGTCAGCAAGCAGGGCACAAAACCATAAAAATAGCTAGCACGATCCTACTCAGCAAGGGTACATCTGAAATAGTTCAGCAAAACAGATGTGACTGCTTTATTATTAGCATATATATTCAGTAGAAACCTCAGACATGGTGTTAAAGTGGGCAGTGCATTTAAAATGCAAATGTACAAATGGCCCGTGGAATGTCACTAATTATGACACTTATGCCATGCCTTTGAATGTCGCAGATACCACGAGACAAAAAGTACACACAACTTAAAAAGCAGTCAACTTCTGCTCAGCAATACCAAGAAGGTAGCCACATGCACAGTTTCCTGAGTGTGTTAGCCTCTACAGCTGTGTTCACTATTAGGGGAAACTAAGTCAGGCTGCAAGCACACCACAACAGTTTCTAGAACACACTTGTTTACTATGCACCATGAATACCCCATGCAAGCAGGTGTCTTATTTGCCAATACGAAAAAGTAAATAACAAATGCCAGCTTCCACTAAGAGCAGTACTGAACTGAAAATTGGGACATCTAGCATGCAAAAACAATCGTGCAAACAGCACATGAACTGCTGGACAAGGCCACATGCCTGTGGGGTGTACTACCACAGCAATGCAATACCATTCCCACAAGTGGGGTGGGGGGCACACTTGTGGAAATGGTAGTGCATTGCTGTGAGTTTCGGCCCTCCCGTGAAGCAGCTGTTAACCTGTTTTCTGATGCTGCAGCAGCTGTGCGCGAGGTTTACCAAGAGATGGACCCTGCTCTCAACATTATCGTGGTATTTGATAAGAAATGGCTTAACACGGGGCCATCACATCCCACATCGGTGTCGGCACACTCAGAGCTTCACACAAGACTGGTCCTTGACTGTGCCGTCTCCTCAAATCGGTGCCATGGATCACACTAGGCCCAAAAGGAGATAGCTACGACTCTTGGAAGGCATCGCACATCTGCCAGAAAAACACTCACGTGAAGTCTGGCAAAATGGAGGTAGAAGCTGACCAGTTCTTTTCAGAAGATCACTTGAGAAGCACGGCTTCTGCTACACAAACATTGTGTGTGACGGCAACTGCAGGACCTACCTGGCACTGTGCCAAGATGAGACTATGGATTTGTACGGTTATGAAGGAAGACTGCATCAATCATGTAAGAGTAAATTTCTCACTGTGTGGCTGCATGAGCTAGTGCACTGTAGAAGAAATGCAGAAGGTCGTGATGGCAACATGTCATCGCGTCACGTCGACACGAACTTTGCCAACAAGGAGTTGGTGCCGATACCAGGCTGCAGAAGCGCAGGGGAAGCCCCCACAAGAACGAGCTCACCAGGCATGTTGCCTCGCCTTGCTGCCTGTCTACCAGAAGCTTTCTGAAGCACAGCTCCTCAGCCGTTGCCTTGGAAAGAAGACTCAGAACGCTGCTGGTCCCTGCTGCCAAAAGACAAGAATGCTTCGTTGATTGCAATAGAGACAGCGATCAACGAGGCAGTGTGGAAGTACAATGCTGGAAACTGCCATGCTTACGCAGAGTACTGTGCATCACTAGGTCTCCAAACTGGGCACCACGTTCTTCGCAGAGGAGCTGAAAAGGATGCCTTGCGAAACAAAAAAGGCTGCAAAAGCATTCCAGCTCTGAGGCAAGGCACCCAACAAGCCCCGCGTGCAAAAGGACACAAAAGACTGCAACCCTGGTGCCATTTGTTGTAAATAAAATCTGTCATGACCTTATCCACTCTTTTGAGAGTGCTAAGCCGATCAAACACAATTTCTGTCACGTCATTGAAGATCGGTACAAGGCGAAGAAAAAGAAATTTCTATTAATAAAACATTGAACTATTGAAACATTGAAAAGATGTAGCACATGCGCCAAACTGACCAAACTAACTACTGTAACTGACAACCCTGTGAGCATAGCCCGCCTATCTATGAAAACTGCCAAAGGAGTTAATTTCAGATGAATACTGCGTAAACCTGACTAAAGAAGAACTTATTGAAATGTTGGTGAATAAAGATCCATGGAGATGGGAAGGAAATCCCAACTAAGCACGTTATTCCCACTTTTTTGACAACCGTATCCCGGGAATCTGTCGAGGCAGGTTGCGTCAACATTCGGGTTTAGTCCATATATCCCCAACACTCGCCGGTGCAATGACTGCCAGAGATTTGGCCATGGCTCTTCAAGGTGCCGGGAAAAGGCAGCACGTGCAAAGTGTAGCCCTTCCTAACAATACATCAGAAAACACTGAAGCGCTGGTCCACTGCATACACTCCGAAGGAGAGCCCACCGTGTACTCTTGCTCATGCTCCCAATAGAAAAAAGAGAAAAAGATCATTGCTCTTCAATTGAAAGGGAACATTACATTTCAGCAGGCACACCAAAGACTCTTCCTAACACACACAGCTTTTCCAATGTTGCTCAATGTGGGACAGTGTTACATACGGCTACAGGGAGTCTCCGAGCAAAGCCCTGAGCGACACATATGCCCCAACGATGTCCGAGAGGAATTTTTACAGCCACTCCAGATACAGTAATCAGTTACAATGGAATTTGCCTGGCTTTTTGAGTATCCTTATAAGTGGACTGTGCTGTACTCAATAGTTCCATGCCACTAAAAAGGAACACAAAGACAAATTGGTGGTGTTTGTTACTGCGGGACCCTGCTGCTTTTATGATTGATGATTCAAGGGCAGAGGACAGCGAGGTGTGGCCGTCTCCGCAGCTGCTGCTTTGCCACTTTCATGTTCTGCAGGCAGAGTGGCGCTGGTTGATGTCTACAGCTCACAACGTTTGAAAGGACGTGCAATGCCAACTGTGGCAGCGCCTCAGAATGCAAAGCAAGCTCGCCGTTTAAGAAGCTGAGGGTGGTTGGGTTTTTTTGGCGCAAGGCCGACTATGGGCAAAGACTGCCAAAGAAGTTATTTATTGGTTGATGAGACTAAATACTAAAACCTGTGAGTAGAAGTAAGGGTCATGCAATACAAAACACAATGGAGATGGCTGATGCATAGGGCCAGGATGATTACACGTGATATAAGAGCTGCAGAAAGTTTACTTCGCTAAAACCTTAAGAACACTGTTGAGTAGAAAACATTGGTTCGAACCTTAAGAACACGTTGAGTACAAAACATTGGTTCGTCGCCTAAAAAGGTATGATGGGTGCAAAGGAATATGTAGTCTGTATAATTCAGGAAAATGCTTGTGTCGTGTTGTGTCAAGTGCCTTGCATGTGATTAGTATGTGGACTACGGATAGGTCCCTTCCACACCTGCCATTTTACTAACACTTGCCTTGTATCAATCTCATTTTACAGAAAGAAGGGAGCCACACCTCAGCGCTGACCACGCTTGGAAAAAAAGTGGCGCCACGAACAGTTGTTGCGTGACAAAGAGAACGCCATAGAAGAGAAGAGGTTGGAGCTTGAAAACAACCGGCTTGCCCTAGAGAGGGAGCACATCCAGCAGGAGGCTGCCATACGCTTTGAGGAGCTCAAAGCACGAGAAGAAGACCACCGCGACCAGGAGGAGCAGCGATGCCACAACGCTGCCATAGAGTGGTAGGTCCCTCAAACCCCTTCAAGCGAGGGTCTGGGACCTCTGGGCACCCACCAGTTTAAGGGTACAAGTTCCCCTGTCTCAGCGGGGGATGAAGGGCTTGGACACGCACTACCACTGCGGCAGACGTGGTAGG
Organism: Haemaphysalis longicornis; assembly: GCA_013339765.2. Taxonomy (NCBI): domain Eukaryota; kingdom Metazoa; phylum Arthropoda; class Arachnida; order Ixodida; family Ixodidae; genus Haemaphysalis; species Haemaphysalis longicornis. The sequence goes on along the minus strand of CM023452.1, from coordinate 77,928,230 downwards.
TTCCTCTGGAGCCGCTGGTCACCCACCAGAATAAAAATGGGGACAGGCGCCCCCCGTACGGGGGATCCAGTGTACTGGAAACCGTTCCACCACGTCAGTTTGTACCATGAGGTACGAGAATGTGGGAGGTACTTCGGTACCGCTGTGCACCAACCAGTGAAAAATTGGTACAGGCACCCCCTGCACAGGGGATCTCGTGCTTGGGAAGTTACCTGACTTTGTCGGGAAATGCCCCGGTGGAAGGGGTCTAACTTTTGCCGCAGCGATGGCTCAGAGGTACAGCACTCGCCTCATATGCGGGAGGTACTGGGTTCGAATCCTGGTACCGCCGGGCACCCACCGGTTTCTTTAATGGGTACAGGCGTCCCTGGTCGAGTGCAGACCCTTGAAAGGGGAATACACGCCTGGAAAGCTGCCTTTACCCTATCGAGGGGCCCCTGACCCTTGTCCATCTGGTGGGGCCCCCGGCAATCATGCCGTGTTGCGCCATTGCCGGGGGTGAAAGAGTCTGGCGGCGTGTCCTGCTACAGGTGGTTGCGAGTTGAGCATCCACCCTGGCAGTGGAAGGCACCATGTGCATTCGTGTGCCTTGGTGGCACCGGGCACCTGCCGGTAAAATAGGTACAAGCGACTCCCCGGCCTGGCACTCGACCCTTGTGTGGGACTACAACGCTTGGGAAGTTCACCCGGCTTGCACGGGAAATCGCCCCTATGGAAAGTGGCGGCTCGAAAAACGCAGGAACTTTATATACATATACATATACATTCAGAAGATCCTTGTGAATTTAGGCGTACCATGAGCACCTTTAAATTGCTCGTTGAAATTGCTCCAACTTTTTTTTCACCTCCTAAACCTCAAAATATACTCGTCTTGTATGTCGTATGCGTCTTTTACGGGTACGAACCCCATGCTGTCGTTGTTTCGGTATAGCTGTTTGATTGCAGCGAGATTGTATCTCACACGATAATTGAACTCCTGTCCTTGGACCCACTCTTCACCTTCGATCGGTTGGCCGTATAATTTCGGCTGCTCTATCCCTAAGGGTGCCGGATCGATTGTCATTCCAATGCAAGCCTGTAGAAACAGTATCGCGTTCATATTAACTTTGAAGACGGGTGTCCTGGGTTTGTGACGCGCGGTTTCCATCACTTGTTGAACCACAGAGTAAAGTAGGCTCCATAAATAGTGCCACGCTTTTCGCCGCATTTAGAGTAGCCGGGGATCGTCGTCGTATTCAATTGTTTCTGAACCTTCAAAGATGCTCCTTAACTTTCCTTTGTCTTCGCGTTGCATCAAGGTGATGAAATTAATATTTGTACGCTCTTCAGGAACAGCAATGTAAGGTATTTTGATTTCCTGTTCGATCACCATTAACATGATGTGTATTTTCGTGGGCACTGTAAACAACGCAGTGTTTATCTGGCATCGGTCGGCCACAGTTGGCATTCACACACCAGCCACACTGTCGTGTGTGTGTGAATACAAAAAGCGTGCCCTGCTGCTGCCGTCGCCTGTCGGTTTCACGTCCAAGCACCCCACCAAAAACCACCCGGGCCTGCCTGCGTGTAGACTTGAGGGCCTCCGCGCACCGCACCAACCAACCCCCGTGCCTGCCGGCCAGCCGGCCACTGCCAGCCACTGCCTCCCTGCCTGGCACCTGGGCCATCTCCAAAGCCAAACACCCTCCCTGTGGCCGAGCCAAACAACGTGTCAGCGAGCTGCCCTCCTCGCTTGGACGAACCGGTCAGCCAGCCGCCCTGCCTCGCCGGCCCCAGGACCCCACACCCTCCAAAGAAAAAAAGTGTCCAAGGTCAACCAAGCCAAAACATCAACAGTGGCCCGATTTGACCAAGGGTATGGATCTCCTCCCGGACATGTCGAGTTGTGACGGTTATTACAGCGAGTGCGAGTGCACTTTATTTGCCAAATTGACTTTTATTAACTCCATTTTGCTACTGTACACTCACTTTGTGTTAGAAGAGTTGCCGTACTTGTACCAGCGCAAAATGACACCTTGTTTGCGTCTAGTTTTCAGACTTAACACTCGAACCGTGGGCATGCGTACTTGTAGCCGGAGATTTCGTAGAAGAGTGATAAGGTGGTTAGTGAGAATACTCAGTTCGCACAGCTGCATAGTTTCGTCTTTCGTCGAGTCTAGCGATAACAGCCGCGACTGGTTAGAATATTTCTACATAGATGCTAAAATCAGAAATTGCATTTTCGAAAAGATGTGGTGGTTGAGAGAAGTGTGCATGGATCAATCCGATCTCTTCCTCACAAGTCGGTTGATCTGTTGGACGCGTCTCGTGGAACTTCGAATTCGCAATATCCGTTTTCGTCCCCTGCAACGCGCATCGCACAACTACTCCGTCACCGCGGAACCGCGAGACGTTCTTCTCACGATGCACGCCAGACTGAACGGTTTGTTTCGTCAATGCCGCGACACGCTCAAATCTCTGGTCATTGAAGATCTGTCTTACGACGAAGTGATTTGGAACACGGTTCCGCGTTACCGCATGGTGTGTTTTGCGCACAAAGTGGAGCAATTTAAGCAATTTAAGCAAAGTGGAGCATTGCTCGTTGAAACATTCCTACCATATACCACACTAAATCCCTTGAGCGAAGAAAAACGGCCTGTGTAAAAGTTATCTGAATTGAAGCTATGAGGTAGCTTTATTTAGAGGGAAACCAAAGACAGCATGCAACTTTGTTGCATTCAAATAACTGGGGACTCCACACATCACTTTGTTCTTGTTTGGCCTGAAATTACACTTCGATTACGAAAGAATTTGCTTTAAGAAGACACATCTGAAATTACCTGCTTTTTGCTTGACGTGCGAAACATTCTTAAAACAGCCTTGGGGAAGCAGGCAAGTCATTACAGCAGCACCACTCTGTAGTGTAGGAACAGCTGACATACTGCCGTATGTCAGGTTCTCTGTATGATTTAGCCTATTCAGGTTGAGGCACTCCATGTGCTCTTTATTAACATTCACATTTCAGATCCTTTTATGCTATGGACGAAGAGCAGCCTGCAGCTGCAATTAGAAACCTGTACACCCTCCCTCACCAGGAGTACATCCAGAGGGTTGAAGGGTTCCTTGACTGCAAGGAGTGGGTTCCCATGTATCGACCTGGACTAACGACTTCCGGCCACAATACGAACAATTACTCGGAATCCTCAATGCGGATTTTAAAAGACATTGTTTTCTGCCGCACAAAGGCGTACATAGTTGTCACCTTGACTGACTACATTGTGGCTGAATGGGAGGACTATGTCGAAAAAAGGCTTCTCCACCATGCCAGTGACCGGGAGGCTCTGCTATGAGCACCTGCTCAAAAAGCTCACTGGTGTGAGCGCTCAAGCCATTGCCCCGCTTAAGGAGAACCCCTACAGCCTACAGCATGCCCAGCTCCTACAATGAGACGTGGTGCACAGTGCAGGCTAAATCTGGTATTAGCAGCTGTTGGGCAGGCGGTCTTTTCCAAACACTAGGCTCATGTTCAGGAGACCTTTGGTGGTCTGAAAAGAAAAAGAAAAGCAGACTTGGAAACATTTCCTGGAAGTTGTCGGCATGCAAACCATTGCACCAGTGGGGAATGTGCAGTGAAAAAGCGGCAATGCATTCTTCATCAGTGAAGGTGGGCAGACAAGAACATTGCACATAAACCAGCACAAGTGCAAAATGGCAGACAACACTGCAGCCATTTTATCCACCGCAATTTCATCGTTTTTACCAGAGAATAAACCCCAGGTGACATCTAGTATTAAAAAAATGTGACGACTGCTTGCGTCGAGTGATGCACAAGCCATGCACCCATTGGACGCTTGTGAGGACAGATTCCTACAAGTTGCCGACAAACTGATTGCTATCAGTGCCAAGTATGGGAGCCTCTCCATGAGAACCGTGATTCCGCACCCTGCGACAGTCTCGCAGTGTGTTCCAAGTTGAAGACAAAATTCGAGAAGCAGTGATGCCCGAGACCGAGTGTGCGATGAAGGAAGGCCGCTGCTCGATGACCCGTGACATGTGGACTGACGATAAAAAAGTGGCCTATAGCACTGAAACCGTGCATTAAATTACCGCACAATGCAACTTAGAAGCCTTGTTCTGTTTACTAGTGACTTTTTCCCAGAGAGCAAAACTGGAAAAAATGTGCATAAGGGGAAGGTGCTACAAGAGCTGTGAGCATCAGACATGGCTTCATCCGCTCCAGCCAATTCACTGGATTTCCCCAAATTTGTGCTTCCAGCCACCACCTCTACCACACATATGGTGAACACGACTAGGGACTCCATTGACACCCCCATCCTAGTGTTTAGAGGTGCAGAGAGGCAAAGGGAGGCCCCTTGCATCAAAGTTGCACCACACAATGTGACAAGCTAACCCAACCATCGAGCTTGCCCCAGCCAGGCACTGGTGCTGGGTTTGCTCGAGCCACAGATCACAGCCCTGCGCACAGCATGACATCTTCAGATGCTGAAGTCATGGATACCACACCGGCCACACATTCTTGAGGAGTGTGTGCACCAGCCGTATTGCAGACATAAGGGATCTCGCAAAGCAGTACCATGTTGCCAACTGGACCACATGCTTCAACTCCACCCAATGGGTTCTTCTACTGCCTCGACCAGCAAACAGGATGCCCCTATCGAGCTAGATTACCAGGGGGGGCAGTGGATAAATCTCGTTAAAGCCTGCAAGCCCACACTCCCTGCCCCCCCAGCATCGACCTACATGCTGTCGGCTTTCACCTACCAGCCATGCAATCTGACCCACCAGCAGAGTGGCTTGAAATTCTTCCCACCGTCATCCAAGCAGTGAAGCTACCGGCGCATGCGTTCGGTGATATTTCACTTCACCTGCACCATTGGAACCACCCCGTTGGACTCAAAAAGCACCACATCATAGTCAACCACATCTTCCGCATCCAAACCACCACACTGGCCGGACTCACTATCATGTACCTCCTTACTTCATGGCCCCACCAACTCATTCTGTGGAGTAACACACGGAATTGCTCCCGATGCCATGACCGACGACCTTATACGTGATTTGGAATGCTACCAATCCGACATCCTCTCTGTCCACCGCATGGGTAATAGTAACTCTGCCATTCTCACATTCTCTGATAGGCACATCCCATTTTGCGTGTACTACTGTGATGACTGACAACCCCGGGCCGTGACAGTGCGCCAGCAGACGACGGAGGCGAGCCAGCGGTGAAAGAGAAGACGACGACGAGCGGGACCACGCGGAGCAGGGAGCACGAGAGGGAGTGTAGCGGCGGTGGGTAGCGACCAGACAGCGCTAGAGGAACGGGAGCAAGGATTCGTTCGTCTCGGGAGGCGGTTTGAGGTCATGCTAGGAGCATGCTTGTGCTGCGCTCCGAGAATCGTCTCCGGGAGCTGCTCCGGGGGTTCCTCTGCTGCAACGCGGGGTGCCTGTTCTCGCTGGCGGGATCCAGAGGCGTGTTCCGGGCCAAGGTTTGAGGCGAGGCCTAGAGTGGCCAGGCACGAGTGCGGGCGTCAGCGTTTGGACCTGCAGTCACTGCGTCTCAACAGGCGGCACAGAGAAAGTGTCCCGCCATGTTTTCGGACCACCGACACCGTACACGGGGAGCTATCAACACGTTCCACCGACGTCATCCCACCCAGCGTCGAGTAGACTGGAATGTGAGCATTTCGCCTTGTTTTTCCTTCCGCTAAAACTTTGGTTCGGACTTGTGTTTTAGTCTTCCTCCGCATTGCACGTGCTACATTTTGTTGCCGTTCACGTCCCTAGTTCTTTTCCCAGGGTGTCTGTGTGTCCGCAAACGAATATATGCTTTTTAGTTGCTCTCAAGCCATGGCGTCACTTGTCAATCCTCCTCCGCGGGCCACATGCCCGCCTGCTTAACACGCGGCCTCACAACTACCAACGGATCGAACTTCGGTGACGTCAAGACAAGCCATGTTCCCACCACTGCACAATGTCCGTAATAAGGACACTGCATGATAGCATGTCCCAGCAATCAGCAGCGGTGGCAATCATGCAATCATACAGTCCCAACAATCATACAGTCGGACGAACCGCATTCCTGCGCAAGCTGGTGTCCTCATTGTGAAGGCCGCCCTGCTGTCCACCACAATCAAGAGCACCCAATTTCTGCACGAGTCACGCACGAAAACAAAACCAGTACCATGTCCTTCTCGCCTGCTCACTGTCACCTGGTGAACTCCCCCGCCAGCAACTCTGTGACTTACTCTCAGCCGCCTGGTACTTTCAACATAACAAGGGTGGGGCAGCCTCCACTTCAGAGAATATAAGCTGAGGTGTAGCAGTGGCCGCACCAACTGCTTTTCTATGGCAAGAACAGTGTGTTTGTAACCACTTCATCCAATCTCAATCAGTTTACTCAAGTTCTGGTATAAACTCGTCCGTTTCGCCCATTAACTACCAGGACGGCAGGCGTGCAAGCCATAAATCGAATGCTGCCTGTGAAGCCTGCATAGTCAGCCCGCCCTTTTCGCTGGAGTACACAACATACAAAAGACCCGGGATGTGGGTTGTGCCAACAAGGCCCGAAAGCCGGCCCTACAGTTTAGAAAGCAAGATAAGAGCCTTCAAACCACGTTACTACCAGCGAAGCCATCCCCTCATGCATCATCAAAGCGGTTCACTTTGTCTGTGCTGATGCTGCTGTCTGCTACCTCGGGAAGTCAGCGATGGAATCTACCCCCTGCACCATCATCCCCTCCACCTCAACCCGCACTGCATAACAAGGTTGTACAAAGGTGTGCGAAAAGTTGGGGATTGATGAAGGCATGCTGAGCAATGTGGTATTTGTCATGTACTGCGCTCTGTCAAGCCCCAAGCGGACAAGTACCACCACCTAGTGGGGCCCACTTCAATAGTGACTCATTTGAGATTGTGCGGGCCTGGAGTGGCAGTGCGCGCCCAAGCATGGACGACGCCGGTCATCTTCCGGCTAGTTCTTAATGAAGTACCTTCCTCAATTAAGCTATTTTGAACTGTGCGGATAGTGGCCTGTGTGCAGTGTGGCGTTTGGTTTTGACAGCACAATGGCACCAAACAAGTGGTGCCATTATAATGCCGCTTTTAAAAGAAAAGTTGCTTTAGCCGCGGAGTTGTCGTCGAACGTTCAAGCCGGGCGGGACTTCGGCGTGGATGAAAAGAATGTCCTGATCACTGGAGGAGACCTCCTGTCCGCCACCCGAGCCGACAAGCAGCCCGCAAGAGCATTCCGCAGGGACTCTGCCGAGAGATTCTGCCCTGATCGGTTGCACCGGATGCCTCCCCTGCTCCCGCAGCAGTGATGGCGGATACCGAGGTCCGAGTCCCACGGCTCGGGCGGCGGCCCAACGGCCGAACACCCGTCACTACTGGTTGCGCAAGCGCGCATAACCACCTCCGCAACCCCTCCGAGGTAAACAGAGCGCTCTGCCTCTGGCACCTTCCCCGCGAGGAGGAGCACGGGTGGTTCGCTTTCCTCGCTACTCGCGCGGTCCGGCGGAGGGCCCTCGCCCTCCATTTGCCTCCGAAGCGGTAGGGGGAAAGGGGTATCTGCACGACAGGGAGAAGGGAGAACGGGGGAACCTTCTTGACCCCCTCACCTACTTCCGGTCAGTCGATTCCCCAGTGGGAAGTGAGGCGCCACTGCGCCCCCGCCAGGTAGCGTACGCTCGTTTTTGTTGCGTGGCCCTTCCTCGAGGTTAAATTAAGGTGGGAAAGCGGGGTAGGCCATTCCGTCCTTCGCCTTCGACCCACCGACATGGCACCTGCTCAACCTCCTGCTCGCCCGGACCGGCCGGCACCCAAGAAGCGCCGCCCGGGTCGCGTCGTCTGCGAAGCCTGCAAGACCGGCCGGCGTTACGGGCGATCCCGGCTCCTCCTCGAGGCCTTCCTCCCAGCCCGGGTATTCCCTCTTGCCCGGGGCCTCTTCCCAGCCTGGCGTTCCGGCGGGGTCCGGGCTGCCAGTGCCGAAGCCGATGAAGAGAACAGTAACCACCTGGACGTTCCAGGAGGGCAAGGAGCCGCCGGTGAGCTTTTTCTCCGCCCGCCCTTGGAAGCGGCAGCGGCGGCCGCGGGTACGGCAGTCCCGCTCCCTCGGCATGTTCGAGGGGCGGACGGTATCCGCGGCGGCGGCGGCGGCAGGCGGCGCATCCCTGGCCCCGTCTCCGGGGGCGCAGTACTGCGCGGGCTGCGGCGGGCTACGCCTAACGGACAGCCACGACCAGTCAAAGTTCCACCAAGTTCACGCCCCGCCGCCGCCCTCGAGCTCCGCTCCCCGCAAGACGGCACCTGCGGCTCCCCCGGGGCCCCTCCAACCTGGTCCTGCGGCGACTTCGGGCCCGGCGGCGCCTCCTGCCCCGTTCCCGGCTCCTGTGGTGGCTGCTCCACTGCCAGCGGCCCCCCCGGTCCCTCCTGCTACTTTGGCCCCGGCGTTGGCCGAACAGGTCGTGAGGGCCGCCCTGCCGAGCCTGATCAACTCGGTGGTGGAGGCCCTGGCGACCGACCCGTCCTTCACCGCGGCCATCACGGCGGAGGTCCGGAGGAGGACGTCCAGGGTGGCCAAGGCAGTGTTGTTCGAAGAGGACGTGCCTCTGCCTCCAGCCCTCTGCGCAACCCTGGAGGCGGCCGCGGCGGGAACACCGGAGGGCATGGAGGTGGCCGACGACGCCACTTCCAGTTCGAGCGCTGACACCACCGACAGCGAGAACCTCTTGAAGTTTTAAATAAAACAGGTCAGAGGAAGCGGCCGCGTACGCCTTTATTTTTTTTGGGTGGGTTGCCCGTCGGCGGGCTCGGTCTTGAGGAGGGGGGTGTTGTGGGGATCCTTGTGCCCCCATGCCTTGTCCGCACACGTGTTGGGGCGAGCTGGTAGCCGCCATTTTGGGTAGCCGGCGCGTCACGTAGGTCATGCTCTCTTCACGACCCCGCGCGACGCGCCGAACCGGCCGCGAACGTGTGCGGGGGCGGCAAGGGGGAGGGACGACCAGTTCGTCGCCTTCTCCCTCGCCGCCCTCTTCTCGATCGCCAGAGGAGACCTCCTCTCCTCCACCTCGAGCTGACGAGCGGCCCGCGAGAGCGTGCCGCAGGGACCCTGCCGAGAGATTCTGCCCTGATCAGGTCGCCACGGGATGCCTCCCCTGCTCCCGTGGCCGTGATGACGGATATCGAGGTCTGAGCCCAGCGGCTTGAGCGAGGGAAAGGAGCCACTGTCCCCCCGCGAGCGATAGTCGTGTTGCCTGGTATATGCCCTGTATCTGCCAGGCAATAAAGCCTCACTTTGGATTGCCGGAGCCTGTCTACCGCATGTGAGTACCCGAACCCGTGCGTGAGTCTTCGGATTCCGCAGGGCTAGTGTACGGCGCGTAGCGTTCTCTAGCAAAGCTAGCCGGAGTCCTCTGCTATCCCGTACGTTAGCCCACAAAACGCAGCAGCAATGCCCGCAGCTGTAACACTTATATAGCTAAAAACAAACACTTTGCTGTTTTTGCTCATCTCATTATTCCACATAATGTCCTTGGAGCAATTATTACTGAACACAGTCATACCAGATGGATGATGCCTATTCCCAGTTGGAAACAGTTACGACCAGCTGAGATCAACTGGTACCAGCTTCTAGCTAGTCCCAGCTGGGAATTTAACCATAAAACATCTCAGATGGGACCAGTTGAAACCAGCTAGGATATTTTCTCCTGGGAAACAAGCTGATCTTGGTACCCAGTCTTGAGACAGCCAACATGCATGACAGTGTGAAGCCACCGAAAGCTCGGAGTGAGGGCCGCCGCCTCGGCTTCGGCGCCAGCGCAACCGCCATTTTGACGCCTCCGGCCGGTAGGTCGTGCTTGGCATGTCTGGTGTTGTGGGGCAGTGTTCATTCCCTTCCAGTTTTATGCACCCATCTCCGCATCACCATGCCCGGCTGCTGCGTGCCGCAGTGCACGAATCATTCGAGAAACGGATGGAAGTTGTACCGGTTTCCAAAAGACCCCAAAAAGAAGGCTTCTTTGGACCGTTAAAATCAAACGAGACAAGTGGCATCCAACCAATACGTCGTACCTTTGCAGCGTAAGTAAACATTTTTTTTTTTTTTGGAGTGCGTCGTAATCTGACTGGTCAGCATTATTTAGGGCGCCGTTGTTTTTTACCTTACCTTTACCTTACTTTACCTTAAAATACATTTTGAGTAGTCGACTGTAAGTGTTGCAGGGTCCCTTTAAGTGCGAGAATCATCTGCTGTGCGTGTATCGCGGAAACAAGAAGTCATCGATGATGACGGCACGCCTGTTTGAAGAGTTTCTGTCGCTACTGGACAGAAGGATGGCCAGCCAGAATAGAAGAATTACCTGTTTCTGGACCAGTGCGCTGCCCACCCTAAGCAAGTAACACTTTAGAACATTAAGCTTGTATTTCTGTCTGCCAACACGACCACGCACCTACAACCGCTTGATGCTGGACTGATACAGAACGCCAAGCATCATTTCAAAGACCTTCTTGTGCGTTGCCTTCTAGCCAAAACTGATCCGAAGGATGACGACTTGCGGCTAAGCCTGCTGGACGAAACCCACTTCATCGCCATGGCGTGGGACCGAGTCACGCCGACAACCATAGCAAACTGCTTTGCCAAGTGCGGCTTCTTCAGGAGCCCCGCACACATGGCCCCCTGAGCCGGAAAATCCGGAAATTGAGGACTGGGACCGCCTTGATTCTAGGTTCACTGCGGACAATTTTCGCTTGGCGGATAAACATTTTGCCACTTGTGGTGCGCGCACGTGGAGCACATTGTGGGAGGCCACATGCGAGGCAGCAGATTCCAGTGATGACGGCGACGACAAAAATGGGGGCAACAACCACCGACAGCTGAAACGCTGCATGCACTACATTCTTAGGCGTGCTAGGGCCCACAAGAAATCGGCGAGGACACGTGTACACGTTTTTATGCGTTAGAGCGGAATTTCTTGGAAGACCTCGCGAAAAAAAAAACAGGAGGACATTTAAGGTTTCTACAGGTACAAAATAAATAGAGCTTTTCTGTGTGCCTAGGTAAGTTTATCACCACTGATTTTTTCTTAATTTAGCTAGTTTCGGATGTTTGGGTAATACGAATTTTGCCTAGTACGAATATTTTTCGTGACCCCGCGAGATTCGTATCATCGAGATTCCACTGTAGACAGCAGTTAGTAAGGAAGACATTGCTCCAAGGCACTAACCTCGCAGCCACCTTGCACATTATTAAAAGAGTTGCCCTGGCCAGAGAGCGAAATACCACCGCATGTAACCACCCAAGCCTGTACACCTCACTTTAGTACGTTTTTTTGCGAAGTACTTGCTGCATTTTTCTGAGCTATCTGACCACCATTTTCTTTGCCAGAGCTTTCCCAAGCGTGCTTTTTTTCCATGCATATAAGCATCAGGAAACGCTGCCTATATTGAACCATTTTACTCTTGATGGCAAAGTTCTACGAGCATGGGAATTAGTTTCATCTAACTACGACGACGTTTAACACAGAATCACGAGTGAAAAAATCTCATGAGTTTGAAACAGGCCCATGGGCAGCCCCATTCTATGGTGGAAGTATCTGGCCCCGTCTCAGAAGTCATGAGAAAATAGAAACGAAAGCAAGGCAGCAAAATTTGGTCGGTTAACAACGTGCGTCTCCCAACATGACTTCGGCAAAAAACAAAAGGTACTAATTTTTCTCAGATGCTGAAAGTTAACCAAAGGTCCAAAGGCATGTGGGTCTAAAGACATGCTGAACATGAACACCGAGCCTCAGTGACAGCGAATTTCAGCTTCCCGATTGAAGCTCCCGAAACTATAACTCATTTGACTTGACGGCAAGAGAACAACTGGCAAGCAATGTCAAACAATCTGAAAAGACAGCGCAAGAAAATTCTGACTTTACACAACTACTTCAAGTCCCTATTCCCCAAAGATGACACAGCGGCTATTGCCACACAGTGATACGCAGACGCCGTCGATCCTCTCCAGCAGTGCATTGGCAGGCCAGCTGCCTTGCTCCAAGAACACACGCAAGGCCTCATCAGGTGCACCCATTGCGCCCACTTTGTGACATTTTTATGACAGCCTGCAAGTTCACATGCGGAACTTAAGGCACTGGGTGTAACCTACAAGTCATACAGTGCTATGCTATGCTCCATGCTACTCTGTGCGATACTGGATTACCATCGTCAGAGGATTGCTATCCTCAGTAAGCCATGCAGACCTATGGGAGTGGCATGACCGAACAAGGGCAACTCTGCATCGACCGGGTCCTTCAGCACCACCTCAGATGACCCCCCCTCCAATCACTGCTGCATTTCTGCCGACAAAGACTGGAGCACCACGAAAGAGACTCGCACAGCCAACTGGATGAACAATAGGCGTCTGTTTCATTGCGGCAAACACTCAAGGGAGTCAGAGGCCCCCTCAAACCCCAGCAGCCGCAGCCTTGCATGGTATGCCGTCCAACATGCAGTGCCCACTTTGCCAGTCAAAGGCAACGGAAAGAAAAGGGAAACCAGGTCCACACTTGTGAAGGAACAGAGCAGCTGTTGGTGCTCTCTGGCAAGTGCGCGCTGATGTACTAGCCCTTCTGTGTCCGCTGTTTCCATAGCATGTGGGGGCTGGCGTTGACCAGGAAGCACACTGGGACTTTCCAACTGTTCGGCATCCACGGAGGGAACGCATGACTGATCACTGCGCTATCTCTTACATACCACTTTTCTCCTCCTCGTCTTGAAAGTACTTGTCATTTTTCATCTATTGAAAAATGGCAAGTACTTTCACTAGTACACCAGACAGTGTTAATACCTGTCCCAAAGGCTTTGTCCGAGCTGTAACCCGCCCTGCAAAGTCTGAGTTGCATGCTACGCGAGACTCAGCCGCCCGTGCTTACGAGGCAAAGAAGTGGCACGAAATCCTGGAGAAAGCAAAGCAAAGAAAAGTCTGCTTGGGATGCGATTTCTGCTCCCCAGAAGCCATAAGCTCCGAGTGTTTCATAGACTTCGCAGACTCAGCCGAACTACTTTTCAGTGATACTCTTATCACTAGAAAGGTCTCCGCATTGAGTACAGGTTCCACCAGATGCTGGAGAGTTTCAGCCACCTTGGCTGACCGATTCTGGTTGAGCAATACCTCAGATGAGCATGTCTTGAAAGCTCTCTTTGGGTTCCTTTCGATCCGGATACACAACCTCGCATCGATCAGGAACTTTGCCCGCAAGACCGACGGGTTCGGTAACTCACTTTTTGTCTTCGACCTGATGCCGCCGGAGAGGTGTCCGCTGTGCCGTCCAAACTTCGCTGAGCGCGAGATTGGAGGTTTGCTGCCTAGCACAACCCGATCTAAGCAGCTCGCAAGAAATGACCGCCCACTGAGCTCCAAGCAGTTTCCACCCACTGCGAGAGTGAAAACGAGACCAGAGGCAGGAGAAAAGCGTTAACCTCGAAAGGAAGGCAATGCCCCCGCCCGAAGTACAGCATGTGTTTGTCTCTTCTTGAGCTTTGTGCCTAGCTTAATGTTTGTTAGTACAGTGAAAGCTTGTTAATTTGCACCTCGTTAATTTGACCTTTTGGATAATTCGAACTGACTCTTAGGGTCCGGCCACACTGCATAGGCGTCTATGGGTAAACCAACTCGTTAATTCGCACACGCATCGGCTCCTCCATCGATAATTTGAACTGCGCGCCGCCGCGCGATGATATTTTATACTGCAGCTGCAAAGCTTTCTTGGCGCAACGATAGGTGGCGCAAAGATTCAAGGGAGCGAAACTTCGGAGCACGCGTGCCGTCAAATGTGATATACGGTCAAGCAGCAGCCCGGCGAGCAGTAGCACGGAAATGACGGCCCAAAAGACGAAAACGACAAGTTTTTTTGGTTTTTTTTTTTGTTCCTTTTTTCCTTGTGCGAGATAATGTTGTAGAAGTAAAAATCGGCCTAATTAATAGAGGTAAACAGGTAAAAGGGCAGTTAGCGTGAGTAAGTGGGAACCTAAATGTAACAAGCGGGATAGCCACGTAGTAGTAGTTAGTGTTTTTTTTTCTTTATTTGTATTAACGCAGAGACAGAAATGTTTTGAGGGTTGAGAGCAACGTGTGTGACCGAAGGGTGGCGACGCGACGGGTGCGTTAGTGTTCAAGTGGGGAAAACAATTCTTGCGAAGTAGCAGGCTTTGTGTGACGGGGCGACTCAGGCCTAGGAGTTGGCCGAACGATGGCCCCGAGGACGAGAATGGGCACTGGGGACGAAGACCAGGTGCAGTGCCAAGAGTGCCCGCGCTGGTGCTACTTGGGGGAGACGACGCTCGAGCACATGGCCAACGCTAAGAAGGCGCCCTTCGAGTGTAGGCCTTGCAAACGGGCAAGACAGGGCTTTGAACGCCTTGAGAAGGAGCTGAATGCTAGGGTGGAGGAGTTGGAGGGGTACCTGAGGGAGGAGAGAGAAGCGCGGATGGCTCTCGAGGTGCGAGTGGCTGAACTTGACAAGGCGGGGCAGGCGAAGACCGCTCAGTTGGTGCGCACGGTGGCCGAACTGGACAAAGCTCAGGATAAGCAGGCCCAGCTAGAAAAGCAGGTGGAAGAGCTCGTGACTCCGGTGGCAGGAGACAATGCCAGTGCGTGGGCTCAGAACGACGAGCGGCACGCAGGCGAGAACGAAGAGCCGCAGGGGGCGACTGATGCTGCGCGCACGAGCGGTATCTGTCAACACAGAGCGGACTCGGGTAACAAAGAAAGCCCCGAGGCGGCGCCGGGAAGTGGTGGTTCACCAGCCAGGTCATTTGCTGCAGTGGACAACCACAGTAGACCCCGAACACCTGCTAGAGTTCCGGCTAAAGACGAGAGGAGGTGCCAAGTCATCGTTGTCGGCGACTCCAACATGGGCAGCGTAGGAGAGGTGATCAAGGGGACGGTGAGAGACGACAAACGCGTGAAGGTGAGCAAGCTTCCTGGAAGAAGAGTAGGGGAAGTGATGGAACAAGCAAAGGGAACAAGCATAGTTGTTAGCGATGGCGATAAACAATGAGAAATTGATCTCTTGTGTGGCCAGCCGGACGTCCTTGTGGCTGGCCACGCACAAGGACCACAAGAACCGACAAGTGAAAGGTGCCTTGTGGAAGGAAGTGTGCAAAACTGTGTTTCCAGGAAAGGTCAGCCAAGGTACGTACGGCGCGTCTCCGCCGGCTTGACAGGTTGTGTTGAAGGCAGCAGCTGATATTTCATTTTGTCTACGCAGAGTGCATCACTTCGCTACAAAAACGGTGGAAATTCTTGAGGGACAAGTTTAGGAGGCTGCTCGTCTTAGTCCAGCAACATAAAAAAAGCGGCATGGGCACCGAAGACGCCGACGACTCCGACACACAAGACGACGACGACGATGAAGAGAACCCGCCAGCCGACAGTACAGTGCAGCCAGCTTCGTGGCCGTTCTACAAGCAGCTGCTGTTCCTGTGCGACACGATGACCACCCGCAAGTAAGTTTATTGATGATTTTCTGTGGAAACAAGTAACCCATCCGCGGTCATGCCTCCCGCAATGGGAAGACTCTCTTCCAGACCCTCCAGAGGAGCCCAAAGCTCCGATTGAGTACTTCCGGAACTTTTTTGAGGACGAGCTTCTTGCTGCAATAATGGGGCAGTCAAACCTCTTCGCCATACAAAAGAATGCTAACAAGGCATTATGCCTAACATGCAGTGAGCTGGAGCAGTTTCTGAGCACCACGATGTATATCTATATACAGTTTTCCGCGATCGCGCATGTACTGGAGCCACGAGACGCAAGTGGACAAGGTTGAAGAAGTGATGTCACGTGACAGGTGGCAAACCATAAAGAACAGCCTGCATTTCCATGACAATAATCTGCTGGAAGCGAACGCTGGCAAAGACAGGCTGTTCAAAATACGACCACTCATTAGCT
Organism: Haemaphysalis longicornis; assembly: GCA_013339765.2. Lineage (NCBI taxonomy): Eukaryota > Metazoa > Arthropoda > Arachnida > Ixodida > Ixodidae > Haemaphysalis > Haemaphysalis longicornis. The sequence goes on along the minus strand of CM023452.1, from coordinate 77,912,302 downwards.
GCCCAAATTTGAAGCACTTCCGAAGGCGCAAATGCCGGTGGCCGACAAGCGAATGATCCCGTTCAAAGGCCGTTCATCACTCAAACAATACGTCCTCAGCAAGCCTCACAAGTGGGGATACAAAATATTTGTTCTTTGCGATATCCCTGGGCTTGTTGCCGACTTCTCCATTTACACTGGAGAGATTCGCCCTGTTCCAGGATTACCTGACCTTGGTGCAAGTTCTAACGTCGTACTTTGGCTTTTGCACTCTATTGCGGAGAACAAGAACTACGTACTTTTTTTTGACAACTGGTTCGCATCCATAAACCTGCCTGTCAATCTACGCCAGCGCGGGATTTCTGCCATGGGAACTGTGCATGCCAATAGGATTTCTGGATAAGAATGGATAAGATAAGAATGGAAGAGGTAGCCACATGGAAAGGCAGGAAACGATTCAGTTGATGTGAGAGTAGTGAAGTGGTATGACAGCCGAGGAGTAAATATAGCCAGCACATTCGCGAATGCTGAGCCCCTGGGAAGCTGCCAGCGGTACGACCGCAAGAAAAAAGAAAGATGTCAAGTTGAGCAGCCCGCCATTGTGAAGACATACAACACATTTATGGGTGGAGTTGACCTACTAGATGGACTGATGTCATATTACAGAATTTTCCTCAAATCGAAAAAATTCTACCCGAGATTTTTTTCCACTTTGTTGATATGGCCGTTGTGAGCAGCTGGCTGCTCTACGGCAGGGATTGCGATGCTCTCACGATCCACAAGAAAGAGCAACTGGATCTCTTATCATACAAGATTTCTGTTGCCAGCTGCCTCTCTGCTTAAAACAAGGACATGATGAAGAAAAGGGGCCGGCCTTCTCTTTCTGTTAACCACAGCTTTAAAAGAAGAGGACCACCAGCTCCTACTCCTAATGTTGAAGTACGTCACGATAACGTTGGACACTGGCCTGAAGTTGCACCGCAGCGAGAGCAGTGCAAAACGCCCGGCTGCAAAGGTCAACCTGTTTCTTTTTGCACAAAGTGCAAAACCCATCTTTGTATTAACAAAAATTCAAATTGTTTCATTGCTTTTCACAAGGGGTGAACGCCAAGTTTCCTGAGCACGAAGAAATGACTTGTGAAATGTGTTTGTAAATAAACATTTTCGGACCTATTGTGACGTGTTGTTGCATTTTCGCGACATAGCCATACCTTTGTTCCAAATAGTCCAGCATGTGTCACATTTACCGTATTTACTCGCGTAATGAACGCACTCGCATAATGAACGCACCCCCAACTTTAGTCGCCAAAATTTGGATTTTTTTTTCTCCCGCGTAATAAACGCACCACCAACTTCGATCCCCTGCAGTCCCCGTCAACAACGCTTTCCACTTCACTCGCTTCGGCTGATGATGATAGTGCATGTAACAGAGCCATCTGTCGGAAGGAAAATGAACGCTCCCACCGCGGTGTCAGTGGGACAGCCAATCAAAGCGACGATGTTCTAGCCCTACTTTTTTCTGTTATCTGTTTGCTCGTTTCTCTGCTTGTTTCTCTGCTTGTTTCTATCCCTGTGTTGCGTTCTACTGTGGGTGATGGGCCGAAACGTCAGTTACACGGCCGGGTTTAAGTTAAAGGCGGTGGAGTACGCCCTGAAGCACGGTAATCGTGCTGCCGGTAGGCACTTCGGAATTGAGGAAGTCCGCGTGCGTTACTGGCGTAAGCAAGAGGACAGCTGCGCACTACAATCGGGAATCGTCGTGCCTTCAGGGGACCGAAGACCGGAAAGTTTCCTGATGTGGAAGAGGAAGTGCTACAATACGGTCCGGGACCTGAGAAGGAAGGCTGTGTCGTTTCTCACGAAATGATCCGTACGCAAGCGCGAGCCACAGCCAGGAAGCACGGCAACAATCGCGTCCACCGCTTTCAAAGCGAGCAATGGGTGGACAACTCGCTTCATGCGGCGCAACGGACTGTGTTTGAGGAGGCGCACCTCGCTCTGCCAGCGACTGCCTCCTTGCTACGAACAAAAAGTTGTGGACTTTCACGGGTTCGTGATATGTCTGCGGCGGGACCGACCGTTCATTCTGTCACAAATCGGGAACGCCGACCAGACTCCCATCAACTTTGACATGCCCATGAGCAGGACGGTGATGAAAAAAGGAGCACGCAGCGTGCTCGTCAAGACGACAGGCGCTGAGAAACAGCGTTTTAACCGTAATGCTGGCCATTCACGGCATACGGAAGGAAGTTGCCTCCGTACGTTATCTCTAAAAGAAAAACTCTGCCGAAGGCCAACCTTCCAGCCGGCATACACGTACGAGCCCAAGAGAAGGGCTGGATGTCGGCCGACCTAATGGCTGATTGGGTCCGCACAGTCTGGGGACGGCGACCTGGCGCCCTGCTTCTCCCGTCTCTCCTCGTGCTCGACAGTTTTTGCAGCCACCTGTGCAAAAACGTACGCCGGGAACTGGAGGAGCTGCGCACCGAGATCGCCGTCATTCCGGGTGGCCTCACTTCGGTGCTGCAGCCCCTTGATGTCTGCGTCAACAAGCCCTTTAAGGACGGTGTGCGGCGCTTGTACACTGACTGGATGGCCGGGGGAGGGCACGCTTTGACGCCGACCGGCAAGGTTAAGAGGCCATCCGTCGAGCTTCTGTGCTCGTGGATTTTGGAGGCTTGGCGCTCGCTGCCAGCCGACTTGATCTCCAAGAGCTTCAAGAAGACCGGCATCGCAAACGCACTGGACGGCAGCGAGGACGACCAGTTGTGGGAGCAAGACGCGGAAGCGGCCAGCGACCTGGACGACGGGTCCAGCGACTCAGACGAAGAGTGAGCGTCCAGAAACGATGAGTGACGTGCAATAAAACAGTGTCTGTGTGCAAATTGTGTACGCGTATATTTCCTGCAAAAGGTAGGTTGTCTAACGCATTTTTTTTAGGATTACTGCCTTTTTTTGATCATCCCGAAAAATGTTTCTGAAAATATACCCCGCGTAATAAACGCACCCCTAACTTTGCTTAAGTTTTGCCTAAAAAAAAGTGCGTTCATTACGCGAGTAAATACGGTAGGTCCATGCATTCACGGTGCATCAACATATGACCACCGTGCCACATGGGTGATGATGTGGGATAAACTCCTCCCACTCTGCCAATTAACACCACGGTAATACTTACACTCAGAATGCAGTTCCAGGGAACCAAGGGTGCCCACTTTCCCCATTACTCTTCGTTTTAGCAATAGAACCTTTCTTAAAAAGTGTAGAAAATAACACACACATTCTAGGTTTACAGTTACCAGGGAGCCAGACAGTTAAAATAACAGCATATGCTGACAGTGTTACTTTGTACTTAAGGGATGAAGACAGTCTAGTACATGCACTCAATTGCTTTGAGGAGTACTCCGAGCTAGCTGGTGCGAAACTGAACTGCTCGAAAAGTAAAACTTAAGCCTAAGTTCATTAGGAAAACAACACACATACGGGATCCCAGTGGTCACATATGTAGCAATTCTTGGGGTTACTTACACCTCAAGCGGGGTATCGCTTAAGACATGGTATCAAGCACTTGAACAACTCAGGGAGGACGTAAATGAAGCTTTGGCGTTCGACTTGCCATATGCAGCTAGAAGGTATCTGGCACTAAGCGTGTTTACAGGGAAGCTATGGTATATAGCAGGGACAGTCGCCCTCCCTCGACACATAGCGGTCAAAATCACATCTGAAATACTACGCCTGTTCTGGTCGGACAAAGCAGCTTTAGTCAAAACCGGGAAACTGGGCTTGCCCAGACAATTCGGAGGGTGGAACATCACCTCAGTAACGAGCTACTCTGTGACCTACGCATTGAAAAGTGTTTTTAGGGTACTAAGCCAGCAGACTGGGCATCCAGCAAGACAGCCAAGCGTATATTTCTTGGGGCCACAGGCTAGGTTATTCCTTCAGCATATGCCGAGCGGGCCTAAGGCAAATCAGGCACCCCCCTCTTACACCAAGGTAATAGCACCATATAAGAAACTAACCGCTCATAATTCACAAAGGGAAATAGAAGATAAGAGGAATGTAGAACTGGCTCAGAAACTTGATGAGACAACCCCTGACAACCTAAACGAGAAACAAAAGAACTTCCCCTGGCGCACGCTGATCAACAGAAACGTACCGGGCGAAGCCCAAGATGTAACATGGAAATACGGATGGTCAGTCTTGACGACGAGAACGGTCTTGAGGAGATGGGCATAGCAACCACAGACAAAGGTGTACACTGCAACCAGAAGGAGACAAATGAACACGCAATGATCCAATGCACAGTGGCTGAAACATTCTGGCTTATAGTGAGCAGAGCATCCGGGATTTCCTGGAAGGCAGGAGATGTCCGAGACACACTTTAGCAGCACTCATTAATTATAACGATTGGTTTTCCCACCTTGTGGATAAACAGGTATATCGCCGTCAAACAATCGCGCGCCAGACGAAACCAGTGGAACTTGCTGATCCACACGCACACAAAACTAACAGAAAATCTGGAAGCAGAGCTCTTCTTCTCGGGGGAAGAAGAGTTCCTGAGAAAATGGTCTTGTACGTTCATTGAGGTCCTAAACGGGCGAGTGCACCTGAGTTGCACCCCGATACACGGGTTACGTTTCACGGGAACATAAGGGTAGGCTTGTAAAACGCGCAGGCACCTCTCACACACGTGGGTGCTTGACGCCTCATTCTATTGCAAAGTGTACGTGTTCGCAGATGTAAGCCGCATACTTGTGTGTTTGCAGGTGTTAGTCACGTGTTGTGAATGTAAACAGCGTGCTTGTGTTGCCACTGCCAAAGGCAGTTTCAATTGCATTCTGTAAATAGAGGCATTTCTTTAGGTACCCAATAAGTTGTGGTGCCCCCAAAAAGAAAAGGTGGGCTAAATAAGTATACGTGGTAAAGTTAACAAACCACGAACGCTTTGTATTTGCGTACCTTGCAAGGTAAACCCAGTGTAAACGAAACATGTTGCGTAAAGGGAGTGAGTGCCAGGAAGAGGGAAAGGTCCCCCCCCCCCCCTCAAGGACACCAGCTGCCCTCGTGGTGCAAAACACATGTACCAAGAAGTGTGTGTAACCGTTCTTGCCTCATTTCGTGGAAATTACCTGGTTTGTTAACAGCAAAGAGTGATGTCGTCGTGGAATGTAACGGACGGACTGAGTGTATGTAGGTGGGAAAGTGTAACCACAAGTTTTCTGTACCTGCTTTTGTAACAGGAGAAAAATAAAAATTCCTTAGATAACCAGACCATTGCTGGGTGAAGGACCCACTGAAGGGGCCATACTGCCTTGCCAGTGTTCTGGTATAGCGCCTTCAGAACGGCAATGCTCTCAGAAACCCTAGCGAGAAAGAAAAGAAGAGAAAAAAAAAAAAAAAAAAAAAGCTAAATGCCTCGTCATCTATTAGTGACGCCGCGCATGAATGGATTAACGAGATTCCCAAGTCCCTCTATACTATCAGCCATTTATTCACTTTAATGCCCAGCATGGCACAGGAAACAAACATTGGGGCAGCAGATAAGCTGCAGGAGCGCTGATTGGGCCTTGGTAGCAAGGAAAGTAAAAACACTGGGCTATTAAAAATTGGTTTGTTTGTTTTTTCATGCTTACTTTCACTTTGTGCAGGACACACAGCTGTGCCAAGACGAAGCTCGACACCTTGAGCTGAGCTCAAAGCAGCAACGACACCGCAAACGCTGGAAAAAGGCATGGACAACCGTCCGAGCGCGTTGTGTTTCGGCCAAGTGATCAAATGCCAGGAATGGATAGAGACGAGCCTCCATAACCTGATTGAACTAAAGTACCTCACGCACATCCGTACGGTCCAACACGGGCTACGAAATGGGAGCCTGGCCAAAGACAGGTATGTAGCTGTCATTTACAGCCACGGGCACAATGTGCCAGCCTGGTTGTAGACCCTGCGTGCCCTTCACTGGGTGCAACACCGGACAGACTAGCGTACGACCTTGAGGAACTATTTCGTTTGGTGTGCTAGAGGTTCAAGCAGCCTCATCCCCTCAATAACACTGAACCAGGAGGAGGGAAGTTTTCATTGGTGCATGCGGAAAACAATGAGCCACACCCAAACAGTGACCTTGAGAACTATGGCCAGGTTCTACACCAATCGACCACTTGGCGATGCCGTGCCCCAGGGGAGTGTGCTGAGCCCGTTCCTGTTCAACTTGCTGCTGGCTCCGCTCCCGGCCTGCATCCCCGCTGGGCTCTGGTATCCAGTTGGGATAGCAATCTACGCGGACGACGTCGCCATCTGGACGCTCAGGTTTACCAGATAATTGGGCGAGCATGCGAGGGCGTGCCTGGAGGACGTGTTACGTTTTGTGGCTGCTTTCCTGCCAAGCCGTGGCCTGCATCTCTCAGAGGCCGAGACACAGGCCATGATGGCGACACCCAAGAGGCGCTGAGACCCACAGGGCAATGCTACCCACCACCCTCAACGGCCAGCCCCTCCCATGGCGGCGCCAGGTGAAATACCTGGGGCTGCTGATCGACTCCCAGCTGTCATGGCTGCCAGCTGTGTGAGCACGGTGTCTGTGCACTGCGGTGATGCAGCAGGGCGTGTGGAGACTGCTGGTGCAAAGTAACGGCTGCTCCCACCAGGTTGTACAGCGCGTCTTCCGCAGCATGGCCTCCCCGGCTGTGCTGTATGCGCTGCCCCTGGTCCATCAGAAGCAACTGTGGTGGAATGAGCTCGAGCTGGATGAGTGCCGGACCATCCGGCTCCGCATGGGCCTCCCGCGCCGATCTCCCGCGGCAGCCACCTGGCCAATCGAGCTGCGGGCCTTCCAGGCAGGCCTGTGCCACATTGACCGCCTGCAGAAAAGCTGTCGGGGCGGCCTTGCTGCAGTGGTTCCATGGCCGCCCGAACTCACAGATGGGCATACTGCTGCACATTTACGAGGAGGACATCGTGGTGCCGCAGGGACCCCCCCTGGCGCCTCCCACCACCTGGCCTGGGAGAGGCCCTGGACATCACCACCAAGCTGCCTGGGGTGCGCAGCAAGAGGAGCACTCCGCACCAGGCCATCTACCAAAAGGTGGCCGCCCTGCTCCACAAATGAGGGACCTGACCACAGCCAGCACTCACACAGCATGTTTGCTGAGTGTAGATGCATTCGGCGAGGGGAGTAAGCAGTACGTGAATATGTTTTGCCCTACACCCTTTGTGAGCTCGTTTGCTGTCACCCTTTTTTCATTTGCACATTTCTGGTCCGGGCTCCCAACCTTGGGGAGCCCACTCATTCAAAGAATAAATACTTAAGTGCCGATCTATTGTCTATTTGTGGAGTGTCGTGAACCTAGTCTTACATGCATCAACCTCTGAAAGCACTGCAACGAAGAAAAGCATGCAGAAGAAAGCAGAGGCCAAGAAATCTTGTCTCGGAACGGAAAGCGCACTGCTCACACTGAACAATGCAGCTTTTGGTGTTGATAAAGCTGCCCATACTAGGGGCGTTGCCAGATGACACGGTAAAGTTTCCTCGTGAATGCTGTAAACACAGTGCGGTGCCTGGAAGTGCTGCAGCAAATAAAGTCTTTCCAAGATGTTCAAATAGTTACCCTAACTGATTGACAGCGCAAATGGACATGAAAATTGGCATACTACACACTCCAAAATGCAACTTTGGTGTCTAAAGCAGCCAAGAAGAAGCTGTAACCAGAACAACAGAGTTCGATCAAGCCAGTTTTGACTGCATAAATTTATGCGAGAGCACTCTTTACGAGTAGTACCTATATCAAAGAAGACTTCACATGCCTCAATGAGAACTATTTGAACAACCATTCCCAATATTTCACCAGAACGTTATCAACTCCTGTGAAAAATAATCTGGTCTCAACATCAAAATTAAAGCTTTTAAGTGCTCAAGGCAAGCCTGTGCTACGGAGCATCATAGTGGACAGCTACGCATGAACCTAGGGGTCTTTAGCATGTGCTGAAATCTCGAAATGGGCATTTTTTATTTCTCGCCTCATCTAGAAAACAGCCAGTCTGGATGCAATTTAACACCCATGCTCACCGTCTTGCTCACACCATGCTCACGTAGTTACGTCTTGCACCTGCCCCCCAACTCTGGAGACCACGCTTTCGCGGAGCAAGCACGTTACTATGGCTAGCGATAATGCGCAAGGGAGACAACGTTTTATCTCTAACCAGACCAGACTCGTTGAACACAAAAAGCATTCTTCACAGACAATTATTTCTAACATTGTTTACTCCTAAACATTTCATTATGATTTTTGAATATTTTCGTTTGTTTGACGAGCTTCTCTTGTCCTATCAAGGCTAGAAATGTCCTAGAAGGCTAGAACATTGGCAACATTAGGCTTAAACTGATCTGCAGCATCGCATGCGCAAGAACGCGAGCGGGCTGGGTTTCCTGGCCCTTCCTAGCGCTACCGCGTGCCATGGAGGTTGGCGGAAAGTTCCACCTCCCAAGCTGTGGAGGAATCCGTAAAGATGTACAGTGCACAAAGCTTGGCCAGGCACTGTAGCAACACAAAAAGGCATTAAACTGTACATAAATGCAAACATAACCATGTATCAAGTTCAGTTCCACTCTTAATTTATTTACAACAATACTTCCGATGCCTCAAAGGGCCTTACAGAAAGGATTGGGTGAGCAAGAATTACTGCATTAAGGGTGGCCGAAAGATAGCACCTGCAGCAAATGCTCCCCTTGAAACCGCCCACCCCCCTGGCATTCCCAGAAGCCTCACTTTTGGTCACGCCACGTCACTACTGAGACACTTCATACTGTAATCCCCCCAACCATACACCACCCCTCAACCTTCGAAGAATTTCGTTCAGCCCCTCCTCTTTCGTTAGTGGCTGTCACGTCTCAGGAAATACAGACCGCTTCTCTCTCACTGGTTCACCCCTTCACCCCTTTCAAACAAATCCTGACCTCCCACTCTACTTCCCACTTGCCAACCCATCTTCTTTGTAAGAGGACCTATCTGCTACAATGTTGCTGAAAAGCAGCACCACCACACAGCGCTGCGAGTTTTGTGTGTTGTGCAGGCCTGGCACAGCCGCCGGTGGGTACGAAAAAAAGAAAATAAGCATCAGTTCATTCCGGGCAAATGGCTTGGGTAGTGTGGCGTGTTCTATGTGTTCCTAGCTTCTTGGCAGGCCTGATGGCTGTAGTGTAGTGGGCCAACTAAAGACAATCCGCGAGCTAGCAGTCGGCCAAGTGAAGACAAAGACGGCAAAATAAAGCACGGCCGTTTCGAAAATGATGGCGGTGTCCACGGCCTCCCTCGCTCTGTAGTGCACAACACAACAATAGCCAACCTCTGTTTGCAGTAGTCAGCGCCTACTGCCTGGCCATCCCCACCTACACCGCTATCTCTGCAGAGAGTGAACCAAAGATGATCTCATACACTCCATTGAAGACAAGCCTGCTTGTCCAAACTTGGCAACTGATCTGAGGTTGCTACCTTGTATAAAATTTCAATTCTTATCTGCACACCATCTTCAATGTTTCAGCATTCTCCGGATTTCATGTTTCAAAATGACAGGACACAGTAAGCCTCCACTCCTTTCCTTGGCAGATGTAGCTTTTATCGGTGACAGTGACATTAAGCATGTACAGGATCACTTTACTCCTAGACAACTTGCACCATACACTAAGGAGGGGCGCTGCGAGTGTGCGCAGCGGGCGGACGCTTGGCACATTAACTCCGTCGATTTTTGACAAGAGCCAAGGACCAATTGACCGGACCCCTTCAATACTGTGTCCTCCGGACCCAGCAAGTTACCTAGACAACAAAGACAGCTGCTTTTTGTCAAGGTGGGCCAATCTGACATCAAATTCAAAAGATGGTTCCGTCCCACCCTATGGCGCCAACACATAGCCTCACGGCTTGGCCGACGCCTGGCCAAGGGAAACCACCGCTCCTAACAACATGGCCGCCTCTTCATCTCAATGCGGCTACGACCCCGAGGAAATGGCATGGTCGACCACTTCGCATGCCGGGGGACAAAGTTTCGGCAGCAGCGGAGCCCATCTGCAACAAAAATTTGTTCTGGCTTGTGCAGAGACACCCTGAACGACGGAAAGCCAAAATGGCAGCAGCCACCACCCCAGCTGCTCCTGGCAAGCAGCTATCAAAGCGGCAAGCTCCTGCCTCGCACAGGGACAAGGAGCCAGCCAAACCAACATGGAAACCAAAGCCTCTTCCGAAATTTCACCCGGACAACTTTGTGGTTGTTTTAAAGCCCTGAAGCGCCCTGGAACTCTGAGCCATTTTCCAACCTGGTGAGCTTGACATCTCTCTGCGCACTTACCTCGGCGTGCAGTCGACTGCAGACTTTAGCTTTGTGCTCTCCCGAGAGCAAAACCTCATTCTTGCAAGCACCCGGAATGCCTAGGTGGCCAACCGCACTCTTGGGGACTTCGCGATCAACTCGGCGAAAGGAGATGTGTCTCTCCATGGCTGCCTCAAACAAGGCGACAAAGAGGTTAGCTATGGCGTCGTCTCCGTAGCTAATCATGAGACTTCTGAAACACTAAAGGGACGTATTCAATGGAGAAGGTACTATCCTCGATATTCAAAAGTTTGAAATGCTCAACAGGGCCCGACTCTCCTTGGCGGGAAGATGAAGCCACGGACTGTCCTATACAACCCAGAGATGATCACAGTCCAACCCTACCTCCGGACCGTCCCAGCCTGCGACTTGTGTGGCACCGTGGGACACAGGGCAGACACACGCCCCAACCGCGACCAAGATCGCTGTTGTGGCCTGTGTGGCCAGCACACGCCTTTTGTGGAGGAGATGCGGGCCCCTTACGGGTGCAACGCAAAATGTGCAGTGTGTGGTGGTGACCACGCCACAACTTCAAAAGACTGCGAGGCGAAATACCACACGCTCACCAAGCTGGACGTCAAAAAAGGCAAAAACAAAAACCCAGCGGGGAAGCCGGCAAAACGTCAGCCGGCAAACATTACCGACGGCGGCGGTGACTCACCACGGCACAGTGACATCAACTCGACGGGGGCGGCACCCAGAGGGCACGCTGAGAAGCAAGGAGCAGCGGCAACACCACCGCCCCCACACAGCGGCCAAGGGCACCCGAGCAGCTCCCAGCAGCAACAAACCAAAAAGCAAAGCCCTGGTGACTCCTGGGAAAACAGCGTCAAGAATGGCAAGGACGGTAGCACAAACACGGTTGCCTCCACCCCCACCTCTTCCCCCTCCCGCTCAGCAGCTGACACTGAGCTCCTCAACCTAGTGGCATATCTCAAGGCACAAAACGAGATGCGTTCAGCCAAAATTGAAGCTATTGAAAATCAATCCACTCCCCCTCCAGAGACTGCCTTGCATGCAGAAGCCATGGAGAGCGAGGTGGCGGCGCCAACAACTCTGGAATCCTCCATTAACACCCTTCAGACCCGCCTTGAAAACAAATTTGCAAAGAGTTGAAAACAAAGAGTAGGGGAACGCAACTCTTGTCTAAAATCACTAAACGATTTCACGCCCAGGTAGCGGAGGCCCTTCCCAACATGCTCGCCCAGGCTACGAGCCAAGGTAACATGAAGGATATACCTGGCCGCCCAAGCAAATTTTCTCATCGTTTGATCATCCTAGACGATGATGAGTACAGTAGCACCCTTTCTGGGACAGAGGTACAAGCCAGTGAGCTGGCCCCGGAGCTACAGCCCACTCAGTCGTAATTCTCAAAACCAAAAATGGCGGGACACCCTCCATATAGGCTGTCACATGAACAGATGGTGCGGTTGTCTCGACCAGACTGGCCGAAATTTAGGCTTAACTACAACGACGCAACACCAATACTCGAGCGAGGCTACAAAAAGTGGTCTCAAGATCTGGTTAGTAACCTTCACTCCACTGAAACCAAAATTCAGCTCTCAGAGGCAATCTCTCGGATGTGGACAACAACCTCCTCCACATATGGGAAGCGCGGAATCGCCTTGTTCGTTGATGGCACTTACAGAAGCATAACTGCAAACTTAAAACTCAAATCAACAAGCTCACCGAGACGGCGGCCGAGTATGCGGCCCAACTCATGGACGACAACTAGGTGAATAGATGCAACACGGCAGCTCGTCAGATGTCCAGCAAAAACACTTGACGGCTATTTCGCGCGCTCATAGACCCAATGCAGACCCGCACCGAAACTAAAAAAACTCAAGTTTTGTGTTTTGTGCAGGCCTGGCACATCTACAGGTGGCTACGGAAAAAGGAAATGAGCATCAATTTTTCCTTGGCAAACAGCTGAGGCGGTGCTGCTGGTTATTGCCACATTGCCACTGGTCTGAGGTTGATACTTCGCATAAAGTTTCAATTCTTATCTTCAGACCTTATTCAAAGTTCCACCGTTCTCTGGATTTCCCGTTTGAAGATGACGGGGCAAGGTAAGACTCCTGTTCTTTTCTTGGCACACATAGCTTTAATCGGTGACAGTCACTCAAAGTACATTCAGGATCACTTTCCTTCCGGGAAACAGGCACCGTACACTAGTTTGCAAAGCAGCACCATGACTTACGGCATCAAGAAGCTCGTAGATGCCGTCCCACGCAACATCACGCCCTTCATACTTCACTTTGGAACTAACGGCCTAAAGTACAACCGCGGCGAAAACGCTTTCAAGGCCATGAAAACTCGTACAGCACGTTCAGACCAACCAACCCAACGCAAAGATAACCCTCACAACAGTGTTTCCCAGGATCAAAAACAAACACCAGCCACACACATCCCAGACAACAGACTCGTAGCAGACTACGAGAGTAAAGCTAAGCTTAACGATTCTCTCCTCGACCTGGAACCCAACCAACGAAACATTGACATCATCCAACACGGATTTTCACCACGACCCCCAGGGAAGCGTGGCCAAAGATGGATTACACCCTAAGTTCAGGTAATTGCTGAAAACATCAAGTACAGGCTGAGGAACTCATTTAGTGTGACGCTCCCCACTACATGCATCATCGTCCCGTCTGCAGTCAGCACAGAACAATGGAACCAACCTGACATTATTTGCACCAGTGCCGAACTACCACGTCCAACCAAGAAGTGGAAGACGAGGGCTCAGGCACGGTGAACTAGAACATTGCCGTAGCTCGGCCAATCAACCATACCAAGATGATGGCACCTTGTGGTGTCATTCCTGAGAAACAACGCACAGAAAATTGTTTTTCTCGCTGTCGAGGTTTTGCCTGCCAGGACGCCATGGCGACAGGGGGGGCGGGCGTAGAAGTGGCCCCGGGAGACGGGGAGTGAAATAACTGAGGGGCTTCCGGGCCGAACAATGGCAAAGCTTCACGTGCCAGCCTTGGCCCGCGGGGGCAAGGTCGAGGCACCCAAATTCTTAGGAACTGTTTCGCTCGGCCTTGCCAGCGCTCATGGGATTGTTGTGTGGAGCGTGTTTGTTTGTTCTGGTGGGGTGGGGAAGACGCAACGGGCTGGGGGCGCCGGAGCGGAGGTTGAGAGCCGGACGCCGACAAGTGAGGTGGTCCGGCGTTTGAGACGGAGAAACCGACATGTGGCCGAAAGGGTTGCAAGTGAGGTCTGCAACTTTTGCTGTGTGTTGTAGAGGAAACCAGTGTGTGGTTGGAGAATAAACAGCCAAACAACCTTTCATCTTGCAACGAGTCCCAGTGTCCCCTCACGGGTTGTCACTAACCCGAGCAAAAACGTGACTCTCGCCAACTTGCGCAAATAGCTCGTCACATCAGCTGACAAGTATTTTTCAATGGCACTTTCCAATTGTCTTCGCCGGGAAACTATAAAAACGTGCAATCCAAAAATGTCTAAAAAGCGACCTTCGGGGCATTTTTTGCGATCTATCTCATGTTTTTTATTGATGGATTGATCAGTCGATTAAGCCACTAAAAACATCGTCGCCTTGGGGCTGCTTGGAAAATCATGTTGTGAAGTCCTTCATTTTCCCCACTGAAACAGACGTGATCGTCAAAATCCTTGCTTTTCAGGCTGTTTTGGAGCAGTTCAGTGCAATTTTCAGAATTGGCATCGTTTCGGAGCAGCTTAGCACAAGAAAACGGATTTGTATCAAAACTACGCGATATGCGCAGCTGTCTCACCTTTGACGGACCATGGAAATCAAACATTAAATCACGGCCACGAACTCAGCGCTCGTGAACTGTGCTAAACAAGTTTTGGAACTCTCAGGTCGAGAACACATACGATACTTAAAGAAACAGATCTACCCTCAACGAGACGCGGAAATTGCAGCAACTCTTGGTGTACTGCAAAATGAATAATAATCTGCAAGCCATACAACATCCCTTAATCGTATGGCAATGGAAGTGTCGTTCATTTCAAAGCAAACATATTGCCCTTCTAAATCTCAGTCAGGCAAAAAAAAACCCAGATGTGATTGACTGATTGTAGGGTTTAACACGCCGACACAACGCAGGCGATGAGGCGCGCCGTAGTGGAGGGCTCCGGATTATTTTTGACCACCTGCAGGGGATCTTTAAGGTGCGCCGAAATCTCGTACACACGGGCGTTTTTGCTTTTCGCCTCCATCAGAAAAGCGGCTGCCGCGGTTGGGAATCAAACCTGCGACCTCGTACTCAGCAGCGCAATGCCTTAGCCCCTGAGCCACCGCGGCGGGTAAAACCCAGATGTCATTGCCCTCCAAGAAGTTGATACTTCCTCTGTCACCCTACAAAACTACGCATCGTACGTCTCACCAGCCTCCCCTTGCATAGCAATTCTGGTTGCACGCGATCTCACAACACAGATTATTGACATTCACTCCCAAATTGGCCATAAATTTATCGAGATTCTTCCCAGTTCTAGAACCACCTCTTGTATATTCGTACTAAATGTGCACAGCACCCCACGAGAACCACTCGCTTCGCTAGACCACCTCACCCAACATTTCCGTTTCAAAAGTGTGACAGCAGAGGATTTATACTTTGGAATGGACCCAATATTGAACCTCATAAAGGCTGTCAAAATGCTTCTGGGTGGAGCTAAATAAAGTGTAAACAATAAATATGAAGACTTTGTGGAAACATATTCAATCCCCTTATTATGCTTACCAATGTTGAAGTTCTCAACAAGGATCCTGTGTGGACTGACAGGTGTTTTTTCTACAAGTGGAAACGCCTCGACCTGTGGCAGGACAATGCTGCTAAACCGCACCCGTTTGTTTCGCGGGAACTTGTGAAGAAGTATGTACTGAACCACGAAAAAAATGTTTGAAATCAATTTGTCAGCCTCTTTCATGAGATTGACGATGCCGACCAGTCTCCTCAAAAGTTATGGCTGGTCTAATTTTCTTGAGAACAAGACCAGAGGTGTACTCACAACAAACGCAAATGTCTGACAGCGAGTATACCGGATTCCCTGACTATTTAATCTCGCACTTTACGTTAAGTTCGAAAACAAACCAATTACAGATTCCACATGAAGACTCATTCCTCTTCAGAAGCTTCAAAGCAGAAAGATACCCAAAAACCTCAGCCTTAAAGCTACTTGTTCCCCTAAACTGGAAGAGAGATGGCGGGATATTCTGAACCGTGCTAGGTTTTTCCCTCTTGGAAATTCTCCGAGAACACTGTGACAAAGAACTCAGGATTTTATATGAGGAGATTAAATTCACTCCCGTAACTAACCAGAGAAATTCATGTTAAAACCTTCATAAACCACAAGGAACACAAATCATGCACTAAGCAGAGTTAAATTCCAACGTGTCCAAATCCCCTTGACTGATAGAACCTACACCAACATTAGTAGCATAAACTCAGTTTCGGAGCTCTGCATTTCTGCCAGAGAAGGAGGGTGGTCCAAACGGAAGTTGTACGAATTTGTGGCATTGCAGTCAAGTCTTGCACCACTCTCAGCGCGTCATCTGCTACTGCCCGGGTCACCGTAGCTGACAACAGCGGCACCTTTCTGGTAGTGCTGTTGACAAACTTAGATATCTACCATCTTTCACATCCACATGCTTAAATACTTCTACCCTTGTGGTCAACGTTGCCGCATCACATTTCTGCACTGCTTAAGCGGATATGCGTAAGGTCGTCTGTATGCATTCAACCTCATGCGCTGCTCATTGGTTGGCTGAGAATCTACAGCCGGCCTATATCTGAACTGTCTACATACACTGCGTCTAATTTCTAAACAAACGACCATTTTCAACGTAATATTTCTAACTACCGCGCCGTCTTGCCTCGGCCAAGAACGACCCAACCCGTTTGTAAAAGTAGCGCCTTTATATGTGCCTCTATGCCTGTGCGGCAATATGACGGTCTTTCTGAATCTCGTCAATGCTAGGTCCCGTTAACCAGCTCCAAATGTAGAGTTCCTATGCTAAACTTTTATATTCGCTGAGCTGGTCTCACCTCCTCCGGCCTTTGTGCTATTTGTGGTGCATACAAACGTTAGATCCCCAAAGATGAAGTTTTGCCTTGCAGTTCAGACGCTCAGTTCATCTGTGACAGACGCACTCGACTTTTGCCAGCTCACGTTAAAGCTTTAATCCGCAATTTAAAGGTGCACATGCTACGGCTGAATTCATAAGGATCTTTGAACATTCCTTTAATGTCTTGAACTCAAGAATTCTGTTCAGCTGATGATGCAAGGGGCCCCTCTGCAAAAGGCGAATGTGGCTTCAATGAGGACTTTTCTTTTGGAATTGTACATAACAGGACTCCAGTTATGTACATAACAGGACTCAAGGATGGACAAGAAAAACCAGTGACTGAAAGCCTCAAGAAAACCGTATTTGCAGGACTCCTTATATATAGGCGCAGTGTCATAGCACCTTCTGGCAGGCTTGCGGCAACAGGGACGCTGCAGTATCTGTTCATCCACATAATGTGTCAAGACCACCTGGAAACATTTTTTGGTGGCGTAAAAGGAAAGGGCAGCTAAGGGCAAAGGGCAGCTAAACAAGGGCGAAGGTTTTTCTGAAGGTAACCGATATCTCCAACATGTGGCTTTGAAATGCATGCATGGGTAATTCTTTGTGCAGGTTCCCCTCGTACAAGATGCCAGCTCATGCCAACCGGTGGTTGTCAGTACAGCGGCCGGTCCGGGTGGCTATGTGGAGTTAGATAACCGCACCGCACGTCCGGCTGGCTGGAAGGCGCCGACCGGACGGACGGTGCATTCGCGGATCACCAGACTGAAGTTGGACAGCCTTAGTATGTTGCAGTGGGCAGTCTACTTGCCATCAGCTGCTGAGGTGTTCGGGCCGAGTCCTCCCCGGCGTGATCCGACCGGTGACTAACACACTCTTCGTTTGAATGCACAGCTGGTGACCGTGACCATTACTGCTGCGGACGGAAAACTCAGCGCGATGTTGGCACTCAGCAGTGCCTCCGCCTCTTGCAGGGTCCCCCATGCCATGAGGGTTCTCTGGCATTCAAACCACGTCCCGGGCAAGGCATGCTACCTTATGACGGCCCTTGTGGCCTTCTGCCCGTAACCGGCTGGCAGAGACTTCTTTTCACGGGTACTACTTCCCAACATCTACGTAGGAAGTTCCAGAACTGCTGAGCTGTTGAACACAGCAGGTGGCGGAGGGAAACACGGTGGAGGGAGAGTCTCGGAGTGCCTTTTGTGCCTTCGCACCTGGACACCTCTAAGCAACTTTCTGTGGTGATCTGTAACACGTGCGACAGGTTAATCATTTGTTGCTTAATGCTTATTGTGTCTGTTTTTATTTTAGCATCACAGGTGACAAGCAAGAACGCCCATGTGTTCGAGACTGTGGTTGAAATTAATTTGGAGCCCTCCACTACAGCACGCCTCATCGCCTGTGAAGCATCAGCGCATTAAAACCCCATAACCAATCAATTTTTAGCAACGCAGCAGGCACTGTTCAATCAGATAGTGCAGGTTGAGCGCCTTCAAGCTTACACCAACACAAAATTGGTCATAGCAAGAAAGAGGTACCTAAAAAGCGAAAACGAAAAGTCCTGCTTGAAGAAGAGGAATAGGGGTCTTTTAAACAATGACCAAATGCGACCAATGGAGCGGTTGTCAAGTCAAGAAATGCGGTAGGAAGCGAGCACCCTTGTTCACTCCCTGAGACTACACCTGACCTGTGGATCCCGTGGCTATAATTTCCTAAAAGGATGTGAATACCCCGTCCCGGTAGAAAGAATCCTTCAAGGCACATTCAGCACATTGTTTCCACCAGGAACATTCAGGACCCACTAAAGATGAAGGTATTCAATGCTCATAGCCAAAACTACGCTGCATGTGTGACACAACATTTATGGATACTTGTTGAGTTTCAGAACTGCGCCTTCCCGGGCGGGCACGAGTCTACCCTAGGCGCTGAGAGGGCACTCCAGTCACAAGTTGCGCTGTGTCGGTGGCAGCGGCGGCCGGGCGCCGGTCCGCTGAGCTCTAAGTTGCGGTGTAGTTGCGTGTTTGCTCTACAAGTTTCTTCTTTTCGCTCACGTTTGTCTTTACCCTGCTGCAACAACCTTGCCTTTTCAACGCATTTGGTTTGTGGTGCTACTGGACAGTGCGGCCACAGACGAAAGCATTTCGCTGCTCCGTCAACATGTTGTGTTTTCTTTCATTTGCTGCGCTTGACACAATGCCAACCTGCTTCGCAGCCGGCTGTAGGAGTGGATAATAATAATGATAAATAATAATGTGCAACTGTAAGGAGGAGGAGGAAGTCTCGTCTTGCTAACAGCTATTAATGAAACAAAACAAGCTTATGACACAGAAATTCCTAATGCTAACACTATACAACCAGAAAACATACAATACAAATCTCAATACCAAACTCCCTCATTTAGCCAGGATTTTGGGTTATCTTTAACCGAAGCAACAATTAGATTCATTTGAAACTATAAAGGATACGCGGATGTCTATCATAAAGAAAGCATGCAGCTGTTGCACATGACTATGAGAAAATATCATTCGTGCTGCGATAAATTTGCGCGAGTGCCATGGCAAGCGAACTGCTGTGCACACTTGACAGCCACTGCTACGCAAAAATTCATTTAAAACGCTGCACCTCTTGATATTTTAGCCACCGCTCAAAATCCCTGGGCATTACTCCTTTCATACATTACTCCTTGCATGATACAGCTTGTTTCAAATACATCGCACCCTGGAATAGCCGCAACAATATGATGAGCAACTTCTGAGAACAGTTATTTCATTCGCAGTACGCAGCCAGAAGTGGTGAGACCGGAGATGCCGGCTTTTTAGAGACTTTCTGGAGATGATGAATCGGACGGAAGCAAGCCGAAATGTCAAGCTCTTTGCATCTGCTCAAACTGTCGAGTACATCCATGTCACACTGATGTCCGTCCTGTCTATAATTGATTTTCTGCACAGCAAGGGCGTTAACTATATTATTACGGCGAGCTTCAAGCAGGGTCCACTCGAGGTAACTAAGTTGAAGTGCTGCTGCATTTAATGTGGTTAAAATGCGTTTTTTTTTTAGATTCTTTGGTCTTGTGAGGTCATCTGGAGGCGATGTAGACCATCCGACAGTGACGAAGTTCAGCCAAATATTTCGTCTACTTTCACTGTACACACCTGACAGGGAATTGTGAGACAGGTAGCGATCGCATTCTCCAAGTGCATTTGTGAGCTTTGGAGCAGTGTCAAGACGCACTTTGCTATAGAAAAGCGTGCAGAAAGAGCATGTTTGGAAAAAACTGGTGTCTATTCCATTCAAGAACTGTGCAGTGCTACTAAAGATCATGGCTACAATTCTCCTGCGCCAGAAACGACAGCATTACGTTACTTGGCTGGCTACGTTGCTTTTAAATTAAGCAAGAACACACATTGTGAAAACTGTATGAAAGAAGCCATTGAGTCGCAAGATTCCCTTCCTCCTGAAGCCGTGCTCATAATTGAGCGTGCTTTTGTCACGGGAAGTGTTGTATTCATCTCAAACAAGCAGTTCACCTGTATACGCTTTGTGGAGCACACAGTCAGGCAAGTGTGCAAGGGAGAGACATTCGGGGACCTTTTCTGGGATGCTCTGGACACCCTTATTAAGAAAGGTACAAACATTGTTGGCTGCCCAGAGCACGCTGAGAAGTTCACAGCCGAGCTGATACATTTTTATTTGTTGACCCGTCACCATGCACTTCTGTGCACAACTTAAGTGCCAAGAGAATGACAGTGCAGTTCGTGCACAAAGGGAACGAAAGAATGCGAAACTTGTTTAGATAGAGCCGCGACAGCAAAATCTTCACCAAGTCAATGTACTTTGTGAACACTAGTGTTAATAAATTTCCTCGCTTTCCCATTCTGAAAACTGACTACAAGCTAAAGTTTTTCTTTTCCCATTTTGGAAGCACTAATGCATGGATCAAAGTAAGGTGAGGTTTGAACCTGGGTTACTTGGTTCTTATCTTCATCCCCATGTGCATGCAGAATCTCTTAGTATACTCCGTGTGCATTGCGGTACGCAAATATTGGGCAAGCCCATGTCGACCATTTCTTCAAAATAAACAGAATGCGCATGGAGAATACCCATGGAAGAATACAACTTAGCACTAGATTGTTCCGAGTTGCGCAGTCGCAGAACTTAAAGCAGGCAGCCTAGGGGTCGGAAACTGGGCTACTCGGATGACTACCATAAAGGAAGCAGTTGTTGCGCACGGCTGTGAGGAAAAAACATTTGTGCTGCGATAAATTTGCGCGAACGGCATGGCAAGCGAACTGGTGTGCACACTTGACAGCCACTGCTACATAACGTTCATTTAAAAAGCTTGATATTTTAGCCCCCGCTCAAAATCCCTGAGCACACGTTCATTACTCCTTGCGTAATACCGTTCGTTTCAAATAAATCGCGCCACTGGAACGGCTGCAAGAAAATGATGAGCAACTTCTGAGAACAGCTGTACCTTTTGCAGCGCGCATCCAGACGTGGTGAGAACCGGAGATGCCAGGCGGAACGGTCCCCGCTAGCAGACGACGCTTGCTCCCCTAGCACAACCCGCAACCACAGCGCCGTGGTGGCAAGAGTCACGGCAGGCCGCCTTCACTTCATGGCCACGGCGGGGATGGCAAGAATCACGGCAGGCTGCCTTCACTCCATGGCCACGGCGGGGAGATACGCAACTGAAAAGGTATCTATAAAGATCAATGTGACATACACTGAAACGCAAAAATATCTACCCCCACTTCATAAAATACTTCTTTGGCTGAGCATACATAACGTGTTTCCGCAATATCTTCTGGTGTAACAGTCATAACTGATTCACAGCGGAAGTGCTTGGAACTATTTCCATTTTATTTGCTGTTGCAGGTCAGCCTTATGAAACCTGAAAAGCAACATGCAGCACTCATGATAGATGAAATGCAGATAACTTCTGGGCTTGTGTACGACAACCTCATGCAGTAACGTTCTGCGGGCGCCCAAGCTCCATTTAGCAGACGGCTCTACACCTGATGACTGCCTAGCTGCCCATTGGTTAGACTTCATTCTTGGTGGCCTGTCACCCAGATAGAAACAGGTAGCTGGCTACTACCTTTCAGAAAACTCATTTTGTGCAAGTTCTCTTAAAGGTGTGAACTAGTCAAAATATTAACTGCGTGCGAATCCCTGGGACTCAAAATTCATGTTGTAGTTTCGGACACAGCTGGCAGAAACATGGCACTGTGGCGCCTGTTTGGAATTCATGCAGGGAGGTATTGTAAGCCATCAATTACATGTGCCCCACCTCCTGAAGAACCTTCGAAACCACCTGACTTCTGGCCAGGCCAGGCCAGACGAAGTTGCTGAGAAGTACAAGCTACCGACAAGTCGGGTGGACCTGGCCCATGTAACGACACTAGTTGAAGACGAAGACAAGAAAAGTAAAGTCAAAACTTAACTCGACATGTGTTGACCTGAAACGATATGACAAAATGAAGGTTTTCAAGCAGAAGGTAAAGATGGCAGCCAGAGAAACGAGGAGTCTAACCACTCATCAAGCTCGCATGGAAGAAAATGGCTAGAAAAGTTACTTGCCCATGAAACGGAGAGGTAGGATGCTCTCACAGATGACGTACGAGACATTAAAAGAAAGCTCGGAGTAATAGCCCTGTCAAAAAACGTGCCTATTTAAGTGGTAACCACATGCGTGCACGCCTGCGCTCTAGATTTTACGTGCTCGTGCGTTCATGCGCCACCTCATGGCGCGCCAGGCGAAGCGTCACGTTCAGCAAGGTCTCGCTATGCCAGATATTTTTCCGCGTGCCAGAAGTTGCTTCCTCAGCAGCAGCCAAACAAAGTCCGTTGCCATGGGCTTCTGCTCCTCCTGTCTGTCAGCCGCAATAGCCACCTTCAACACTGCGTCACCGATGGCAATTAACGAGGAATTCATCTCTTGTGTGGCCAGCTGAACGTCCTTTGCGGCTGGCCATCGCATAAAGATCACAAGAACCGACAGTGAAAGGTGCCCTGTGGAAGGAAGTCTGCGAAATAATGTTTCCAGGAAACGTCAGCGAAGGTACGTATGGCCCGTCTCCGCCGGCTTGACAGGTTGTGTTGAAAGCAGCAGCTGATATTTCATTTCGTCTACGCAGAGTGCATCACTGCGCTACAAAAACGGTGGAAATTCTTGAGGGACAAGTTTAGGAGGCTGTTCGTCTTAGCCCAGCAACATAAAAAAAGCGGCATGGGCACCGAAGACGCTGACGACTCCGACACACAAGACGACGACGACTATGAAGAGAACCCGCCAGCCGCCAGTACAGTGCAGCCGGCTTCGTGGCCGTTCTACGAGCAGCTGCTGTTCTTGCGCGACACAATGACCACCCGCAAGTAAGTTTATTGACACTTTTATTGTCATTACGAACTAGCGAAAGAGAAAAGCTCGCGTATTTTTCGCGTCGAATAAAGTAGCTTGTGATTGTGAGCCTTGCGGGAGTGTTGGCGAAAGTTGCTAATACGCCACAGAATTTTACACGAAATGCGACGAGTCAAAGTAAACACACAGAAAGAGTGCCTGTTACTTATATGTATTCCTGTCCTGTGCACACCCAATCTGCATACACTTTTGCGCCGTGCCTCGCGTTCCAGCACTAGAATTGAGTCTTGATTAAAAGATGAAAATTGCTTGCAACAGCATCTAAACTGCACCTGCAATGTGCCACTTGCAGTTACAAGTTCATGCAAAGGTACAAACTAGGGGTGCTCTAAAGGTGGAAACCTGTAGTAATTAAAACTTGCCTGATTATGTAAAGGTGAAGTAAACAGCAAAACTGAGCATTTTACTGCTTTGAGCGATTGTTGGGGCACTCATTGCAGAACCTTTAGTGAAGACGTGGCACAAACTTGCACTGATGAAGGCCGAGAATGAGCCATGCCACAGCTGTTTCAGATTGTCAGAGATAACTCAAACAACAAAGCATGATAACATTTAGACTGTGCTGAATTCTACTGACATCTGTCGTTTCTTATTTGAGATACCTGAAACCAGTTGTTTCATTCACAATTATGTAGCAAAGAAACATTAGAATACACACCGAATCACACAAACTGGCTTTGAAAGTTTTTCAGGCATCGATACAAACTGACTTGTTTCTCTTCTCACCTTTGATGCGTCTCTAAACACCACAGTAAGTACAAGAGCTGACAGTAGGGCTTGTTTTAGAAATAATCCTTCAAAATGAAGGCAGCACATACGCGAAACACCCCACAAGTTGTGCCTGTGGGGATGACAACACGGCTAAATTTGCTGCTTCATTAATGTTGCTTTCCTTCCTTGTCCTCTCTATTCATTTTAAGATTTACAAAGTTTGGAAAAAGTGTCAAATCCTGTTACCTCGACCTACTTCAAGCCCTTACAATACAATGCTGCCTTCTACTGGCTGTCTGGGCCCCTGTCAAGCTGTCCCCACAGCTTATAGCCCAGGCAACCAACCAGTAGTATCTGGTGAATAAAATTAATTGAACTGAATTACTCGTCAACGCCACTTTTTGTTTGACCACAGATTCAATGTGCAGCGTACGATAGGCCCACATAACGTGCGTACACAAATGAACAAACAATATGCGATGCAATGAGATAGATGAACCAGATGGTGCTTTACAGGAACAACTAATATCCCTGCCTTGTGATGGGGCTATCCCTCGGGCTTCCAACTGGATGCAGGATGATATCTGGATCCCGCGCACCGCCATCCACCGGGCAGCACTGCGCTGGAATCTCGCGCCCTGCTTGCGAATGGACATTTCAAAGGGGTGAACAAGGAGTCAAGTGTGGTGCTTATAGAACATGTGCATGTGGTTTTGCCCACAAGGATTAAACTCCGGACTTTTCCTCAATGAGATGCATCAGCGAGTTTTATTCTACTGATCATGATGCCCATCTTAGCAGACAGCCAGACAAACAACAGTCATCAACGGAAAAACAAAGACGTTAAAGAGGACTTGCCTGTTAACATTGCTACGGGGCTTGCTACTTCACGACAGGTCCATGAAAATGCCCAAAATGGCCTAGTTTGGTTATTTTTTAAATGTGTCCCTTCCGTACCGATATAAAAAATAAGTCTCTGGCTTCCTAGACAACTAGCGCCATCTAGTGAAAACCAGATAAACCAAAATGTGTTTCTTGATTATTTTTATTTCAGCAAAGAAATGATATATTTCTATAAGAAGCAAACTAGGCCGTTAGGAACATTTTGATTTGATTTTGATTGATTGATTGTTGGGTTTAACGCGCCGATGGAACGCAGGCGATGAGGCGCGCCTTAGTGGAGGGCTCTGGATTAATTTCGACCAACTGGGGATCTTCAACTGGGGATCTTCAATCTCATAATTTTTGCTTTTCGCCTCCATCAGAAAAGCGGCCGCCGCGGCTGGGAATCGAACCCGCGACCTCGTGCTCAGCAGCGCAATGCCACAGAGCCACTGCAGCGGGTTTTAGGAACATTTTCATCTAAGTGTCAAACTTTTTGTAGGAGTGCATGATGCTTCTTAAGGGCCCCTGAGATGAGGTTTTTTGGGGGGTCGATGGTATCGGAGCGCAACGGCTATTTCTTGAACTAATCGTGACGTGCTAGTGCGCCCTTGATTTAAGCAATTTTTTACGAGCGTAAAGACATCAGAAAGCTACAAAAAACATCTTGTGTGTGTGTGTGTGTTTACACAGTCGCACATATTTTATACCTGAGTGTAAAGCACTTGCACACCGGGCCAAACCGGGCTTCACGCTCCTCCGTTCTTGGTGCAAGGATACAGTGAGGAGCAGCCAGGAGCAACCTGTGGGAGCAACGACGCACGAGTACGAAGACGTGCCCATGTTTCTTGTGCCATCGCTGTTGATCTGGTGTGGCTGTCGCAGAGTAGCTCTGTTGTTCCCGTTATAGGGAAAAAAAGATGCTGCGCAGCCCCTGGCAGTAGCAACGACGACACCTGCCAAGGCCTTTCAATTCATCGCTTCCCATCCAGCCAAGAGCGAAAGCAAATGTGGATGGACGCGCTCGGACTTTCCAGCGAACCGTATCGCTTAGTGTGCTCTGCGCACTTCGGGAGTACATCTTTTAATGGAGTGCCCCAAGCATTGCAGGAATCGGGCTACAAACAGCAGCTGCTTCGTTGCGTAGCTGTGCCCACCAGTAGCATGCCACCCAAACAGTTGTCCGCTGTCTGTGATGATGGCCAACAGCGTACTTGTGGTCAAGTAGGTTCTACGCACTTTTTTCTAGAAAATACCATCCCTGCATTTCCCGACTGTTGGATATTTCGTGCTCTATGCATGGTCGGCGATCGTATGATGAAAGCGTGTCTTCTAACAGCCCGCATACCTCGCCGCTTACTTCCAAGTGTCATTTACATGAACACGGGTGATTTTTCTTTTACTACGCTCTAGAACACGACACGAACAATTCATTGGTTGAAATAGTGGTGTCGTCACAGACTGCAGGTGATTTGTTTCATTCAGAATGTCTCCTTCTGTACTTGCGATCCACAGAACTACCCTGTATGCAACTTTTATGCGTAGCATGTGCCATGCGCTTTCCTAATTGCCCAACTGATATGAAACACTTTTTCACCGCCAAGGTATGGCATAGCGGTTCTTCGCTTCCGTGTCATAGTGGCACAGATGTGGTTGCTCATATCCACTTGTTTCTTTTTTTTTCCCTACCGTTACTTCTTCAGCATTCAGTCACGTCTTACTAGCCTTGCTATTAATTGGGTTAGGTTGGTAGCATTCAACCATGTGATTCCACTAGCATATTGTGTGGTGTTGCGTTGAGTGATGTATGACAGCTAACCTTCTTTACTGACTTGACTTTAGGAGGGGGGATTGCAGCGTCATGGGGATGATGCGGTAGCTGCAGCATATCTCTGCACACTCCAAAATGTGTAAAGAACTGCTTGCAACTGCTAAATTTCGTACTTAGCTAGGCAAAATTTCCTACCTTAAATTTCTCCACATTGAACCAGCTTGCCTATGCTGTAAACAGACTATGTGTTTGTAATTCAGGGTGTTCCTGCTACACTCCAGCAAGAGGAACCACGTAGCACTGCAGAACCTGTCGATGATGAAGTGGGAATGTCGCAACCCTCCAACCTTGCCGTGGTAAGGCAGCAGGAACGGCATTCGCACATTGTACACGCCTATGCTTGGAAATGGGCATGATACCCGCCTTGATGGCTCAGTGGCCAAGGCATTTTGCTGATGCGGGTTCGATCTCGGTTGTGACAAACGCTTTTCATATGGGCATGAAAAGCCAAATGTTGAGGTTTCACGTAAGCTTACAGATCCTTAAACGGCTTGAAATTAATTTAGAGCGCTGCGCTATGACACACCTCATGGCCAGGAGTTTCAGTGCGTAAGACCCTCAGAGTTAAAATTTTCGTTTCCTTTTCTTTTTCTTAACTGGGTGTGCGCTTACGCCTTTCACTTACAACTGCCACATAGAAATCCCAAAAAAGTCAGTAGGCAGTCTGAGAATAAATTTGTTGCACAAAATATGATAGTGCTAAATGACAACAGAAGTAACAACATTGCAGGGCACATTTTAAGAGCAACGGCCCTCATTGGGGAAAAGGCCACTGGTATTATTACTTCCGAAAAGAATTACCACCTTGCAGTCAACTGCTTGGAGTGTTTAATCATCGTAACTGGAATGTGGCTTTTTGTTTGCACCACACAGACTGCTGCAGATGGACAGCCTTCATTAGTGCCAGCTGTCAGCCATAGTTCTGGACTGCAATTCAGCTTCAGTGATGGAGGAAGCTTGCCATTGCATGAGGTATGTGATATTACTTCACAGGAAAATGTCTGTGAATTCCATTACTGAGCCAATCTAAATGTTTTTTGCACTTTTTGTTATTTGAATTGTAGTGTGGACAAAATGGTTCCTGCACCAGTCTACACATCACGAAACAAGATGCTGCAACACAGACAGACACAGATCCTATCAGGGCAATGCATTTTTTTCTGAGGCTTCTCCAAAGTAATAACTGCTATGGAGAGTCTTGCATGAACAAGGTTGGATGATATTTACTTTAACAATAAAGACCTTACAAAGTAACACCTATTGGTAACTTCAGCTGGCATAAACTGTTATAGCATTGGAAATTGAGCTAGTGGGTATACTTTCATAACAACAGTGCCACGGTGTAATTACGAATGTAACTATTGTAGTATGACTGATGGATGGACGTGTTAGTATATTTTGACATCCTTGAGGCACAGTTGAAGCAGATAAAAATGCCACTTATTTGAAAGCCTGACGTCTGCTAGCAAGAGTAATCATCTCACAGCTGGCATATTTCTTTGACAGCTGTGCAGGCAAGTTTTGGGGCCAAAATGCTCACAAGCAGAGCCACTCAGACGACATCCGAAGAAATCCTCGACTGCCGTAAGCCAGCAGCTGGGCAAGCAGTAACTGCAGCGGGGGCAGCAAGCACACAGTCGTGCTTTTTTCCATCCCCTTCACGATGCTCAACACCCCTTCCAAGTGGAAAGGGAGAAGAATTGGACACTACGTTCCAGCCCTCCCTTGATGATGCAGTGCTGTAAGGCACTACCTCTGAATGTAACAAATGCCACAGCTTAGGATCTAGTAGCACGTACATGGTTAAAAGACTTGGAAGAAACAAAAAGGATAAGTTGTCTTTCAATTCATTTTTAGTCCCAGCTTTAGTCCCAGTCTTTTGCGCAGCTCACCAACATGCAAGCTCACTAACTTGCCAAATTACCCACCGCACTCAAGCAGAAAGTGATGTGCTTGTTGCAAGCGCTACACATCACTCCCCTGAACCATTGAGCCCAAACATCCACCAGTAGAAGTATTTTATGCTTGTTTCTCTGCAGGCACGAACAGTCTTTTGCAGTGCCTACAGCTCGAGCAAAGATGTTCATTGTAGCAGAACAGGAGCTACTCAAGCTGTTTCGGTGTTGTGGTGGTTGCGGGCGGCGGTGTGACATGAAGACCAAGGTGGAGGGGTTCATTCTCACCGTGCTGACGTGGTGCGATACCTGTGAGCACCACACATCCTGGACCAACCAGCCGCTTCTCAAAAACAGGGCACAGGCAAATTTGCAGCTGCGTGCCGCAATATGCTTTTCTGGAGCCAGCCCAGAAAAGGTGCTCCGGCTGCTTCGGCAGGCAGCCATTCGGGTGCCGTCCACATGGACATACTACGTTTACCAGAGGCATCTTTACCAGCCTACCATTAGACGGGAACGTCGGAAAGAGCATCAAATAGTTAAACAATATATTTACTCATCATCGTCATAATTAACAGCCTAATGAGGTCCACTTCAGACGAAGGCCCCTTTCATTGACTTCCAATAACTCCTGTCCTGCGCTGCTCGAGTTCAGTGTTGGCCACCGAATCTCCGTATTTCATCCCTTCATCGTGTAATTGGCCTTCCCTCTTGTCCTATACCCATCTTTCGGTATCCACTCTGTTACCCTAATTGTCCACTCGTTGTCAGTTCATCTCACTACGCAAGTGATGCCGATTTCTCGAGCTTTGTAAGGCAACTGCGATCACTTGCATTCCTGCCAGCTCATAGAATTCACCAAGTTAAGCCACTTAGCCAAGGTTGTGCTTCAAGGTACCAAGCATTTGTATTTGCTCTTTTTTTTCAGGCATTCGACAACCTAAAGGATGACTTCCCCCCAGCGGCATCGCAGCTACTTCCGCGTTTCGAGAATTTCATCGTGGGCAAAGCCCATCAACTGCCAGGGGACGTGATTCGGATGCCGCCAAGATTTCCTCCAGAGTTGTGGTCCGCCCAGCCTTTTATAGCTGCAGAGCAGCCACAGGGAAATGATGCCACACAAAGCTGGCACAGTTGTTTCCCCAAAGTTGTGGGCACGCCACACCCCGGTTTCAGCTGTTTCTTTAGCCGCCTTCAGCAAGAACATCAGGCGACTCAAGACAAAACAGAATCCCTGCTACGAAGCCAGAAGCCGCCAAAGCAAAAAAGAGCAATCGTTGCTCGAGAAGAAAGCCTCATGCGCATTTGCTTGAATCGCCGACAAATGCTGGTCAAAGATTTTCTTAGAGTG
This sequence comes from Haemaphysalis longicornis, assembly GCA_013339765.2. Lineage (NCBI taxonomy): Eukaryota > Metazoa > Arthropoda > Arachnida > Ixodida > Ixodidae > Haemaphysalis > Haemaphysalis longicornis. Next base: position 77,882,827 of record CM023452.1, on the reverse strand, counting down.
ATTGCTCATACGCCTCGAGCTTCGCGATCGCTGCGCCGCCTGCCGCCGCTTCTCCGCGGCGTTGACGGGATTTGCGCTGCGTGGCTGGTAGGGCTCGTGCAGTTTTGGTTCTGTTTTGCTTCTTTCGCCTTTCCGCGCACTAAAAAAGCCTGTTATGGTGACGTCTATAGGCAAAGAGTACGTTTAGGTCACTTAAAAAGCAGCTGCGTCTTCGTAGAGTACCCGATCGCCTGCAAGAGCTACCCGGGGACGCGGTTCTGCGCACTTCGTCGCCGCTCTTCCGGGCGTCGGCGACGGCAGCAGCACATCGCCCATGCCACTTCCAAAACATCACGCACAAATGAATTCTACTGTCGCCTCGTTTAGACCTGATATGGCACAGATGAGAGGTTGGCTTCATTTGCAGCGTGGACAACGAACGCGGCTTCGTTTCGAATATGTACGTCGCAGAAAAAATGTGTTTCGGGGAGTGATTACCCCATCCCGGACAATAACTAATGGCTGTTATCAGAAATATAAACCATGCAAAAATGTTAAATAAATTCCAAGCCTGTGCGTCGTTAAATATGTGCCCACCCACGCCATATAGCAAGAAACCAACCACGGGAAAAAATGCTGTGCAAGGTGCGGAATTAAGAAAACATAATAGCTCATAAGTCGGAAATGGAAAAAAAAACAGTGCAGCTTCTGCATGCTAAAGACGTTCGTCGAAACTTAAGACCAGGTAGGGTTCACTAGACCAACATCGCGAAATGCACTGCTTTTCGCGAGACATCGGTGGGGGGAGGGGGGGGGGGAGGGGCACGCTGTGTACAACTGCGAAGCGGAATCAAGCAATGAACGGTTTAGTTTTCCCACACACAAATTTCGCGTTCACTTTCTTTCGTTTTTCTTCTTCAATGAAGAGCTGTTCGTACTGCAGACGGCATTTTTGGAAGTATACAGGGTAGGATCAACAATTAAGCGATGAAAGGTGTCGTTGGAAGAGTGTGGTATGGAATAAGGCCCTCTGATTTCAGTTTCTGCTTTATTCATGGCAGGCTTTCGTGCCATATGACGATATTTAGAGAAGAAGCATTTATTGCGGACGCGGATTATATTCTAAGCCCGTCTCCGCGCTGCTCGCAGAGGATATATATGTAGCAGATGAATGTTTGCGGGCGCTCACCCTCACGACAAGATGACTCTGCGTGTGCTGATCCCCGAGTATAATTATGCATTGTCCATCGTACTTTGTTGAATATTCCCCGAAATTAACACAGACTGGCTTGTAAATGGTGGTGATCAATATCTGAGGTATAATATTGGCAAACGTAACTGGCATGCTGTCGGTATGAGTGCCGGCGGCTGATTATGTAAGCGCACAAAACCGATTTAAATCGTAGTGTATAGGCCGTAGCATGAACACTGCAGGAAACCGGTGGTTACGGAGAACCGGCTAGTAAATTCAGGTCACTGTAACTACAATCGGCTCCATCATACGCCGGTTCCGCGACGCTGGCCTGTGACACACACCTGGCGCTTATACAGACCGAATATACCACACTAAGATCGCGTCAGAAACATTTACACTCTCGTAAACACACCCCATTTGCGAACAGAGGGACTGCTCCACATAAATGTGGATTTCAAAGGCCCGCAAACGGTAAGCCTCAGTCGTGAACGTGCCGCAAAAGCAGCGGCGGCACTGGGGAGCGGGGCGCGGACTCCCGCGGCTGCTTTCGAAACGGGCCGCTAGAGGGATTTCAGTGGCGCCCCTACAGGCCGCGCTCGAGGCGTATAACCTGAACGATTGGGTATTTGAAAGATTGACTGTGAGATTGAATGCTTGAGTGTTTTATCTGTCCATTTTGGCCCATCCTGCGCCATGTTACAGCACTCATTTCGTTTGAATAAACCCAACTTATTGCATGCTTCACATTAATCTTCATTTGTTTGCTGCACGAAATCGAATTGGCAAGGACACCACATGTTATCACTGAGGACCTATTAGCAAAACGCTTTGAACTGGGGCAGGGTGGCGAGCGATGGCGTGGCACGGGGGCCGGAGCCCGTGAAAAAAAGTCGAAAGAAACAGTGCGAGAACGCCTCACTAAATGGCTGACCAGAGCAGACGTCCAGTTTGAGCAAGTTTGTTGGGTTGAAGCTTGCAACAAATAATACTTTTCAGTTGCCTTAATTGCACAATAAGCCGAGTCAATGCCATTGTTGCCACATATTACTCCTCTTGCGAACCCAGAAATTTCGCAGGGGTCCGCGGCCTCCTCGCCTCACCCCTCCCCCCCCCCTCCCCCTTCCCACGTATGTCAATGGTGGCGAGGGATGACGCCATCACATGGTCACAAATGCCGGAAAAAAAATGTCAAACATTTTGTCCCCCAATGGCAGGTGCATGCTTTTCCATTAAACGCACTCGCCGATTCGATAAAACGGCGTTCGACGTAACGTCTTCGATGAAACGAGCATGCCTTCGATTAAATGGCTTTCGATAAAACGGCGTCCGATGAACTGTCACGGACCCTTATCATGGAATACCATCTAGCTCTTGCCGCCCACCGACAAAAAGCAGCACACAACGAGCACCATTACATCGCTTCTGTTTCTATTTCATTCCTCATTCGTGTGTATTGCGTTATAAACATTCGTAATGAACTACGAACATTCCCAACAAGCTCTTAGTAACTGCCGAAAGCAAGACTGGCGTCCAAACTATGAAGCAAGTCATGCCGGTGCTCTGAGCTTTCCGGCAAGCCTAGCAGTAAAAGGTCATGAAGGAAGTGGCTAGACTTTTGACAGACGCAGAGTTTACCACCTGACAAAGACTCACCGGTCAACATCGTTGCGCCAAAAGCACGTGTCGCGACCGCCGCAACGCAGCAGGTTGCTGTCATGTTCGCACGCAGTGCAGAGTTCGAGCAAAGCACGAACGCTTGCGACGAAGCGTTATCGGCATGCCTCAGCAAAACTCTGAAGAGTGACACCGATGACACCTTTCACAAAGCGGAGCACAGTGAACTACAAAAGAACCAAAGGAATGCTGGCGCAAACACGCCCGCTGTGCACAAACAAGCATCAAACTATGGTCCCTAGAATATTTCTAGGGACCATAAGACCATAATCCCATAATATCAAACAAAAGAGTCGACGTTATGTTACCCATAGAGTGTGCTACCGAATTCGCGAGGAGGGATGAGGGCAACTAGCGGTGTAGTGACACGCACCCCTCGCGGTTTATCTCCGCAAGAGAACTGCGTGCATTTATTTTCGTAGGACTATAGTGCATAGAATGTACAGGCTAGTGTGCCGACCGCGGCCTCCCGAGTCCCGGGTGGCACCGAGAGCGCTGAATGCCACCGGCCGCCGCAAGGGGCGCTGCCGGGCGGGAGGGTGCTGGCCGCGCAAGCCTTCACAATCTCGGCAAGGGCAGTTGCTGCATTTTTCGCTTTCGTTCAGCAGACCACATCTGTTATGGAGGGAGCTGATGACAGCTTTCGGGGTTTATTTTGAGTTTTCGACTAAGAGTGGCATAATTAGAGAATGTTCCTTGCGCGAAAGCGTGTATAAAATTCATCAAAACAATCGGGTTTCGAACATAGTATGCTCTCGAAGGTGCGTTCTAGCGCCGTGTTAACATTGTAGGCTTTCTTTATACTGCTCTTGCGCAGGAGGGAGATTGTTGAGGAGTACGCGATTCTGAAAAAAAAGGCAATGATTGCGTCAATTCACCGTCGGCGTCTCTACTAGCACCGAGATTGCGTTTCGTGACTGGACTCTTGGGGGTGATTTGTAGTGCCCTTGGCCTACCCCGGCCCTCGCCTTGTTTGTTTATGTGCGAAGCGATTGCACATGCCTAGGGTAGGGTTCCTTGCCCCCCGTGTTGCGCTCAGTCTTTTGGCTTTGATTTTGGTTGTTTATCTTTGTTCTGTGCACTAGGTTATCGCAGTTTCCTTCATGATGTGTTTTTCACTCAAATAAAAAATCACTTGCTAGTCTGCACCCTATGTGTCTATTCGTCTTCTCTTGTGTCCTAGTTTTATGCGCAGTTTTCTTTTTTGTACCTTATTAACTTTGATTGACTTCTCCCCGTCTTCAATGGCCTTTGAATTTTTCTACTAGCGTACCAGTCAGCGGAGCGTCGCATGTGTGGAGCGAGTTAAAGCTGAATACAGTCTACAACTAACAAACTTAAGGCAGATATTTCCAGGCACAAATGGATCATGGCTTAGTTTCAACTGAGCAAACAAATTAAGACGACTCGCTGGCGGCCAGAAGGCTATACGCTGGACCGACTGACTGTGTCGGAGGGTCGGCGAGCCGCCCAGTAGTGCAGCCAAACCATCTTGTTTTGATGTCACACAAAATTGGCATAGGAAATCAGCAAGAGGATGCAGAGGAAGGCAGCATTTTTAATGATTTTTTCTACCGAATAAAATCACGTAACTGCTCCGAGTGGTGGAAATATGGCCTAGAGACTCCAGACTACAATTCGCACTAGTATTCCTGCAGTATTTACAAATCACTTCAGTGTCCCTTAAAAATGGGTATTAAAAAAAAGACACACACACACATGCACAAGAGAAGATAACAAACCCTCAGTTCCTCAATGTTGTTCCAAATCACCAGGCTGGGAGGCGAAGCGTGGGATGACTCCTGAGGCGTCCAGGTAGGAGCCCAGGGCCTTGTGGACTCTGCTGTCTTTAACCATGCCCACTTTCAACAACCATGCCCACTTTCAACCATGCCCACAGTAAGACAGCACCGCCGCAGTGCCAGCCGCAGGATGGCACCCCAGCCGAAAAAAACCATTGGCCGACCATTTGGAATTCCAATTGGTGGGCCATTTGGTCAGCCAATTGTCGGCCAATAAGTATTAGGCACCCATTGGCGTCCCATTGGCCGGCCAATTGGGCGACCTATTGGCCGGCCAATTGGGTGACCTATTGGCCGACCAATGGAACGTCAATAGGTCTTCCGTTGGCCGCCAACTTGTTGCACTTTTAGTTGGCTCTATCCCTTTGCTGCAGCCACTCCATCTGAGCTGCCGCTGCAGTGCGTTGGTTACCTGTATCACAAATAGAACTCTTGGAATGGATGAATATCTTTATTGCTCTGTTTGTATACACAGCATGCAGACAGTTCGTCCTTTAAGCAATTTTCCACAGGCCATTGTCCATGCCGTGCTCCGCTCGCCGCAGGCTGGCTGGACCTTCACAAAGTGAGTGGCAAAAGCGAACAATGGGTTAAGTTTATAATAAACCGCAGTTTCGCGCATTAAACAACAAGGCACTGAAATGTTGAGTGTCGTGAGCTCACCTCTTCAAAAACGTCCCATGCATGGCGAACTCCGTTGCGTGGCGATGTCGTGAACCCGTCAATCGTAACATGAACAGCCCTGAAATACATTTAGGCAGACAAATTAATTCTTAATAATACCGCTCACGCTATGAGGAGTGAAAATGGCAAGGAAAACTGAACCAGCTATGTTACTCACATAAACAGAGACACTCTTCCTTCGGTGCGAGGCTTAGCGGCGTTCAGCGTAAAGATGCATCTTGAAACACACTGCTATGGGTGTGGGACATCATCGTCGCCACTTCTCACACTCTTGCAGACCACTTTACATTTCCAATGCAATGCACAGTCAGAGAAGACCGCGTGTGCAACCGACCAACACGCCTACAGTACCTGCACCGCCAAACCACGTTGAATAACACTTATCCACTGTACGTCTATGGATTGGATTCGATTGGATTGGATCGTGGTTTTATTTCAAAAAATTTTGCTACTCGTGTCGGAAAGTTTTCGATCTTTAGTGTTTGCTTGTTGTTGTTTTGAGAACTTTATCTTGAATTGCTGATTGTAATATCAAAATTAATTGCCTCATAAATATACATTTTAAAGGTTGAAGTTTTGAACATTTCTGAAGGTTTCAAATTAAGGGTGAGAGAGAGAAGAATTAAATTCAGCAAATGGTTGTCGTAATTGAATACTATCCAAATACTATCCAAAATGGCTCCCCGATTGGGTCATCATGTTGGAGCAGTCAGTAGTATTAACTTTATGGTTGGAGCCAATGGGTCCAATTGGCCCATTGGGTTTCCATTTGGACCCATGGGATTCCATTTGGACCTTTCTTTCTTTCTGTCTTTCAACCATACCCACAGTAAGACAGCTACGCCGCAGTGCCAGCCGCAGGATGGCACGAAGGCGGCAGCTGTCTTTCAACCATACCCACAGTAAGACAGCTACGCCGCAGTGCCAGCCGCAGGATGGCACGAAGGCGGCAGCTGTCTTTCAACCATACCCACAGTAAGACAGCTACGCCGCAGTGCCAGCCGCAGGATGGCACGAAGGCGGCAGCTGTCTTTCAAACCATACCCACAGTAAGACAGCTACGCCGCAGTGCCAGCCGCAGGATGGCACGAAGGCGGCAGCTGTCTTTCAACCATACCCACAGTAAGACAGCTACGCCGCAGTGCCAGCCGCAGGATGGCACGAAGGCGGCAGCTGTCTTTCAACCATACCCACAGTAAGACAGCTACGCCGCAGTGCCAGCCGCAGGATGGCACGAAGGCGGCAGCTGTCTTTCAACCATACCCACAGTAAGACAGCTACGCCGCACGCAGACAACACACATGTCCTCAGGACATCCTCAAAAGGTCCAAACGTCCTCACTGTTTTTGCGATGTCCTCAGGAACATCCTCAGTACGTCAGTGCCTTGATACCCAGAAACGTTTATTTGGGGACTTTTTCAGGGATGTGCTAATTTTGGTCGCTAGAAGACTATGAGAACGCCAGCTATTGTAGTTTTCACGCGCAGATATAGATACAGATAGTGATGAGCGTTCTTGTCGAAGTTGTTTGTTTGTAATACAGGTAAACAATTAGCGCTTCTACTTTACTGGCTGGCTACATTTTCAGCATTCAGAAAAATACAAACATCATCTGCAAATTTTAAAATTAGAAATGGGGCCAAAGTGAAAATGTTTAGTATGTGCATTTTGTGCGAAACAATTTTTCAGCCCTTCTATTTTGCTGCTGGCCACCATGCGCAAGTACTTATTTTAGTCAAGCCAAGTTGAAAGCTCGAAGACGAAGGCCATCTTAAGCCAGTCGGCTTTGAGAATGATGGCAGCCCACACACAAAGGTGAGCGCTCTGTGTAATTTTACTTCATTCGAAATGTCGGAAAGCAGCGAGCGGCAGTTCAGGCGGGAGCGGAAGCGCCGCATCGATGCATTCTCCGCATTAGTTGGCAGCGCGCAAATGACTTTGTTCCCGAGCCGTCGACATCACAACAACGTGGGCTTTGTTTAGAAGCAACTGAATCAGATGCTAGCGCAGCCTCGCGTTGTAGGCGTAATCAGAGTCCGAGCAACCAACCACCAGCAGCAAGGTTCCCATGACGACGGGGGGAACTTTAACGCGCCACATTCTGCTGGGTCTGTAGTAGACCGTCGCCACATCGAGAGTGACGTTGCGCGGCCCCTGTCCAGCGGAGATCACGAGTTTTCAGACAACAGTTCTGTTAACGACGACGATGATGAAGATACCACGTTGGTGTTTCGGCGCAAACTGCAGGAGTGGGCGGTAAATTCTAAATCTACCCATGCCGCGGTTACATCACTGCTTGGTGTGCTGCGCAGCCACACGTGCTTTTCTTCACTGCCATCGTCTGCAAGAGCCCTGCTGCAGACACCAAGGTCCAGTGGTGTTTCGCAACGTTCAGGGGGAAAGTACCGCCACTTCGGTGTAGAAGCAGGAGTGCGCAAAGTACTTCAGGATTTTCCAGAGCTCCCTGCAGAACTCAGCCTTACCTTCAACATAGACGGCCTGGAACTATGTAAAAGCAAGAGAACTACCTTTTGGGTCATTCTTGGCCGTGTGAACGATGTTCAGGAACCATTTGTTGTGAGTGTTTTCTTCGGCCATAGCAAGCCGAGTGACGCAAACGATTTGCTGTCAGGTTTTGTTGATGAGATGAAAGTGTTGTTAGATGATGGCATAACTGTTGGATCCCAAACCCTTCCAGTGATGCTGCATGCATTAGTATGTGATGCTCCTTGCCAAAGCGTTTGTTTTGTACACAAAAGGCCATCCCGGTTTCTTCAGCTGCTCAAAGTGCATTGTGAAAGGGGAACATGAGAGGAACAGGGTGTGTTTCCCAGATATCAGGCAGGAGTTACGCACAGATAAGAGCTTCCGTGACAAAGCACAGGAAGAACACCACTTGGGTACAAGTATTTTGGAGGAGCTTCCTATAGACCTTGTTAAGGATGTTCCTCTTGATTACATGCACCTTGTTTGCCTTGGTGTTATGCGCAAACTACTTGTTCTGTGGTTTCGGGAGCCACGACAAAACCTGGGGACAGTTGTAACCACGAGGTTTCAAAAAGGGTACTTGGAATTAGCCGAGTTTGTTCCATGTGACTTTAACAGGAGGCCACGAAGCCTTTCAGAACTGGATCGCTGGAAAGCCACTGAACTGCGCTTTTTTTGCTGTATGGAGGGCCTGTAGTCCTTTCCACTTCATTACCTGAAGACTTGTACGAGAACTTTCTCACTTTCCATGTGGCCATCTTAATTCTGACAACACCTTGTACACCAGCATGTGATGTGCAGTATGCAAATCGACTTTTGCGGTATTTTGTAAAGGGCTTCGGTGCTATCTACGGTGACCACCATATCACGCACAATGTGCATGGATTGTGCCATCTGGCATCTGATGTTGAGTATTTGGGCCCATTGGACGCATGGAGTGCGTTTCCATTTGAGAACCACATGTCAACTCTAAAGAGGATGGTGCGTAAGCCCCAGTATCCACTTGTGCAACTTTGCTATAGGTTGGCAGAAAAGGATATGATTCAAAAAAAACCTCAGAAGCCTACAAGTTACCCTTGTTTGACCATTGTACACGATTCGGGACCACTTGTTGCCCCCTGTCAGGACCCACAGTATAAGAAAGTGACGTTGCCAGGCAATGTGATTCTTGGAGTTGTACCGAGGAACAGCTGCTTCCTGCTCAGTGATGGGTCCATTGTTTTGATAGCCAACATTGCCCACATGTCATCTGGGGCACCATGTATCATAGGACGCAAATACTTGCAACGCCAGGACCTTTATACGTTGCCTTGCCCGTCATCCACCTTTGGCATCTTTGTCGTTTCCCAGCTTTCAAGCTTGCACTTTTGGCCTCTTAGTGAGGTCTCACAGAAGTGCATGAGGCTTGTTCTTAAAAGGAAAATTGTAATTTTTCCTCTGCGACACACCATGCAATTGTAGATTTGTTGGTTCAGTTTTTATTGCTGCTTTTGTTTTGCTTCCTTTTTGTAACCCTGTAATGTATGTTGTAAAAGTGTGTGCAAATATAACTACAAACTGTTTTTTGTCTTGTATAAGGTGACCCCTACATTATTGTGAAATTCCCGAAGAGGACAATGCTGTTGCCATCGTCCACAAAAATTGGATCGAAGGGACGTGTTGCTGGTGGCCAACAGAAATGAAGCATGTAAAAAAGTTTGCTGAGAGCTGAAGCAAGACCAGGACCAAAATGGCATCAAGTGCCATTTGAAGCCATTCAGGCATTTGGTAATTTTCCACCATTATTACTTTCTGTGTTGTGGATAGCAATAAATTTAAAAAATGGTATGTTTAGTTTAAGTTTTGTTGCAGCCAACCTCCACTAAATGAACTTTCTTGCTTAATTAGGCCAGTCCACAAGGTCCCAGCAAGCACATATACTTTTTTCACATAACTACAGACGTCTTATTTCAAACAAGGTCACACATACGTCAATTGATCGGCGATTAACTGGTAATGTGTATTTAATTGTTGTGCACCAGATACCAGCACTTGGCATATGCAAGGCTACTGTTATAAATGTGTGTCAGGGCTGAGCAACTATCAGAGGCCAGTGCTTGAGACATGTCCTCATAGTTCTTTTAAACCTGACATAGCTGACATAGTTCACAGCTTTTGGAATGAAGTATGCTTCAAAATTAAAGAGGAAAGAACCGTAACAGACAATTATCAGCAATAAATAGAATTCATATTCATTTGCCCCTCCGGCTAACTGACCTTCGAATATGACCAAATCTTGTTGTCCCACCAGGGTTGAATTACAGATGCACAGTGCAACATGAAAAAAATATTTGAAAATTCATAGTTTCTTCAGCTCAAGTTCTGACAAAAGCAGAATGCTTGAAAAAAAAATGTAATTTAGGTGGGCACTGAATATTGAGGTGTTACTAGTCAAAGTGCGTACTCATTAAGCTGATATTCTACATGCATGTGACAAATGCACTTAAGCAAGCCCATGTGTGTATTGGGAGTACATATGATTAATGTTACCAGGTAAATGAAAAAACTGCAAAGTTCATGAATGCAATACTTAATCAGCATTATTTAATAGGTTAAAAAGCGTCACTATTATAAAAAATTCCAGTTAGCTCGAGGCTGTATTTGCACATATATGCACTTGAGAAATGAATGCACCAGCCATAGTCAATTGTGGGATAATATGTGAATTACAGGTGCAAGCTAGCTGTCATGTCAGAGCCCTCTTATTTAAAAAAAAAAATTAATGGCTTAGTAGTTTGATGTGGTTATTAAAGACTTTTTCGTTCCTTTTCAATGGTTTTGCTAAGCAAGGGTGTCAATTATGCTATCAATCAACATAAAAAAAGCAGACAATTCTAAAACTGCCCTTGAATTGCTAGCTCTTAGTAATGGCAATGTTATGATAAAGCTATAATTTACTGTAGTGTGAAACTACTGGGCGGAGTTGTATGTTGTCTTCACGGTCATTTTAAGTAGTAGTTTAGCTTTTTGCAGTTTGTTAAAAGTTCTCTATTAAATTCAGACATTGTTAACTCAAATACAAAAGGGGGGGCTTAAGCGTGTGTTAAGCTTGCAGTTTCAGAGGTGCAAAAAATGTTCCCCAGGCACTTACGATGAAGCTCAGCGAGCGTTGAGGAAAGCAGAAGGATACGTCTGACCTGCACAGTGACAGTGATTGTGGCCGGGGCAAGCGGAAAAGGACAACAAGGAGGCTGGACGATTCTGAGAGTGATGATACAGAGCTCCCCTTGCCACCATGCTCAATGTTGGAAAGTAAGTTGCATTTTTTTTACCCTTTCATGTTAGTGCACTGAACTGTAATGAGTTAGCTTGTGACACTGCACGAGAAGTCCTCATATGCACTACAAGGAATGAACTTGTGTATATGCAGTACTATGTTTTGCCTTGTGCACAGAACCTAAATGCGGTAGACTATTTTATTGCCAGACGTAGAAGTTGCATTGCTTTAAAGTGTTCCGTTTCTTTAAGGTAAAGCTGCAAATTTCTGTGAGCAGACTTTAAACTTGGTTAAACAATAACACGATCTTACATTACAGCAAAGCTGTGGGAACATTGTGGCTTTTTTATACAGGTGACTTATTGTGTAGGCTCAGTGGCCAAAAAGTTAGCATTTCTACAGTTCAAAAAGCCGCAGATTTGGTTCCTAGCTGTGGCAGCTGTTTTTGGGATGGAGGCAAAAAACAAATCATTGTGTGCAAGGTTTTGGCGCACATAAAAAAGCTCGGGTCGTCTGAACAAATTCATGGCAGGAAGGACCACTGCTGAAACGGGAGGGTATGAGTAGTGCCAATAAATGGTCACCTTTGTTATGCGAAAATTGCCTTGCTCAAATTATTCCTTTGTTCAAAATTCTCTAACTTAAATTGCCACCTCTCAAATCGCAAGAACAGCTTGTAGCAAATCTTTTAATGATTTTTGTCACTTTTTATCAGATTTTGATTTTTATGTTTGAATCTTTTATGTTCATAGGAGCGAAGAAACAAAGGTGGCAAGAAAACAGCGAGCAACCACGTTACCACCACTCTAAGTCATCAGAGCTACCTCTGCATGAAGGTATAGTTTTGAACATTTGAAGCATTGTTTTTTCTGTCATTACTAATGCAGCTGCCCTCATGGCTGATGTCCTGGCCCATAATACTGTGCTCTTATGGACAGTGAAAGTGACATGTGATTGTGCTTTTAAATTGCTTGTATCTCCGGGAATTTGAAGCTATTGAAGTATCACCGGCCTTTCTAATTTCAGAGGGCATGGAAGACCGCAGGCCCCACTGGAGCTCACCATCACCGCAAAGCAGCCTGCATCTTTTTCAGGGGCCTTGTGAGTGAAAATTTTAAACTCAAGTTTACATCTTTTTTAGTGTGGCTAGGACATGATGGAATGTTTAATTTGTGTTCACCAGCACATGAAAGCACTATGCGGGATACCCAAGCTCCTAGAAGCCCTGGCTTGCAAATGCCCAGCCCGGGTAAGTTTGTTGTAACTTAAAAAAAACCATTAACTATGCCTTTCTTTTCATTGTAGTGTATCCATCTTACCCTAACACACCACGGCGAGAGTCTCCGCATTGGAGGGCCTCGTGTAAGTTTATTCTTCATTTCAAGCCTTTTACAGTGTTCAAAATTGTTTGTTTTGTTTTTATGTGGGGCCAAAAGTTGACAATGGTCTCAGAGCACAGACAAGCAGAAACCACTTGTCAGCAAGGCTGGAAAACGGTGCCTTTCATCCAGGTGAAAATTAAACAAGTGTTGTTTTGTCCAATGAGGTAGCAAAATGGACCAGTTAAAAGATACCTATAATGGCAGAGCAAACAAAAACACAATACAAAAAGAAAAGGGATGATAAGGGAACTAACAACTAAAGTCTTACTAGGAAAATGGGTTATTGAAGTGGAAATGGAGGAGTTATTAACCGGTCCTCCCACACACACACACTATTGAAAAAAAAACGTGCACAAAGGGATTTACAAATGTATCTGGCACATCTAAACACACCTGATTTGCTTAGGAAGGACACCTTGGCATCCATCACAAGGGTGGCTCATGCATGTACAGTCTTTGTCAAAATTTTGTGGGCCACAGCGACCATGGCCGGAGCAAGGCGGGCGGCCGAGCAGGGGCGCTGCGCTTGCCGCTGTCGGCTGGTTGCGTGGCTAAAGAGAGCAAGGGGAAACTTTTGCTCTCTATTTTTTTTTGTAGTGTGTCCGGCGCGACAAGTGCTGCGCAAAGTGTCTGCGCTGAAACGAAGTGCACGTGCTCTGAGAAACCGGTCCCGCTGCACTTTTCGCGCCAGCCATACTACGAAGGAAGCGTGAAAGTTCCCCTCGCTCTCTTTAGCCACGCAACCAGCCAACAGCAGCAAGCGCAGCGCCCCTGCTTGGCTGCGCGCCTGCTCCGGCCACGGTCGCCATGGCCCACAAAATTTTGACAAAGGCTGTTCCGGCCCTTTTTATAATTTGAAAAGCTTTGGTGATTTCCCAGGTTTGCTAGATTTTGTACCTCATCTCAAGGGAGTGCCGCCTTGACACGTTTCCCTCCTCTGCAGGGAGTGCGACTATACACCCAAGTTTAGTTGGCTAGTAGTTGTGATTAGCCACAAAAGCCAGTGGACCCAGAATATTGCCAAAGCTTATCAGATTATAAAACGTGCAGGCACATGCATGAACCACCCTTGAATCATACTGGTGGATGCCAAGGTGTTCTTTCTGAGCAAATAATGTGTGTGTGTTTAGTTGTGCCAGATAAATTTCGGGATCCCTTTGTTTGTTACGGTGTGGAGGGAGGGGTGTCTGCTTTGTAACTCTTCCATTTTGGCGTGAAAAAATCTGTGTTTTTCTAATAAAAATTCAGTTTAGACAGCGCTTATTTCTTTCTGTCTTCCTTCCAGTGCTTTGTTTATGCTAGCTGTCATGACTGTTTTGTCCACCTGCTCATGTCGGCTTTATTAACTTGCAGTTCCTAGAGTCAGGACTGATGGAGTACCACCAAGCAGCTTGAATCCTGGCAGCCACAGAATTGCCAGCACCTCTGGGCCTTCTGGTAAGCCAGTTAAAAAAACAACCCTTGTTGGTGAACCAAATGGATACTTTGCAAAGGAAAATTTGCTGTTTCCTACAGTCTTGGTGAAGGAATTGGGTAACGCGGTATGTGTCTAACAAAGATTTGCAACTATTCCTATTACGACACACTTGATTCAAAGTATACTTCCGGAAATAAAAGTTTGTATTTCGTTAAGAATATTCCTCCAGAATTTTGACGTATTGCTGTGTAATTGTGGGCAATGCCCACTTGACATCCTAGACACCGTGTCCATGGCTTAATTATGATGGTAAAGCTGATGTTGCTTGTATTTTTGTATTGTTGTGAGGCTTTAACGCACCGACGTAACGTAGGCGATGAGGCACGGCCATAGTGGAAGGCTACGGATTAATTTTGACCACCTCGGGATCGTTAGCGTGCGCCAAAATCTCACACACGGGCAGTTTTGCTTTTTGCCTCCATCAGAAAAGCGGCCGCCACGGCCGGAAATCGAACCCGCAACCTCAAGCTCAGCAGCGCGACGCCTTAGCCACTGAGCCACCGCGGCGGGTCCATTGCCTGTAAAGTTGCAAATTTAGTAATGTGTGCTATTGGCCGCAAAAGGAGATAAAAAGCTTATTGCTTAGTATTCCACCTCAGCAACTATGCATGAGCTAAAAGGGGACTTCGCAATAAAAGTCTAAATTCGTGCTGCATTAAGCAGCGTCAACAGAATAACAATCTAATCGCAAATTATTACAAACTGCCATTGTGTTATTTTTTCAGAATTCGAACGGCAAATGTTCAGGACACTCCAGACGGTCCTGATGAGGGTGGAACAGCAGGGACGTCAGCTCGATGCCATTAGCAGCGTTTGTGTGCCGGCCCCATTTCCAGTGCTGAAAATGAGCAAGATGTGCTTTCGGAGCCATTCAAAGACATCGATGAATTTGAGGATTTTGATTCCCAGCTGACTGGGAACACAAAGACGCGACTGGTATCAATATTTTACCTTGTTTTACTTGTTAAACTTGGCACATGTAGAGACAGTTGGTCAATGTTTTGTGTAATGTTTTCGTTTAGCTGCACCAGTTCTCTGGGCTTGGAGGATCGGCCGTTGGACAGGCCACAAGGCGAATTTTGGACTCGCTTTTGACCCAGCAAGTTGCTGTGTATTATAGCTGGTTGGGCCAGAAAGGCAAACGAAAATTTTCTGCCCTAAACGTTGCAGACATCATCATCAGTAAGTTTGATATTATTTGATGGGTTCCACCACGCACTCAAGGAATGAATGGAAATGAGGGGCATTAAGTCAAGTTTGTGGGCTTCATAACACTTCCACATTTCAAGGAATGTATTGCCTGCCACTTCGATTGTCAATTAACAGTGGGTAAATGTTAGAGTGGTGCTCCTTCAGTTAACTTCCTTTTGTGGTTTAACGCGATGACGCTACACAGGCGATGAGGCGTGTAGTAGTTAGTGGAGAGCTCCAAATTAATTTTGATCGCCTGGGGATCTTTAAAGTGCGTAAATCTCGAACACGCGCGTTTTTTCTTTTCGCCTTGATCCGAAAAGCGGTAGTTGCGGCCGGGAATGAAACCTGCGCCCTTTGGCTCAGCAGCACAGTGCCTTAGCCACTGAACCCACCGTGACGGGCATCCGTCTGTTAAGCAAAATTTACCTTGCATGCTCTGTCATTGCCTCTGCTTGATAACTCTGTTCAAGACCTGTGTTTTAGCTTGTGAGTGTCTTCTATTTTCGAAATATTTCAGGGGCGGTGAAGCGAAACTTTGATCAAGCAAAGAAAAGTGAAGTGGAAGATGTGGTCAAGGTGTGGCTTCGCCATGCCGCAGAAAAGCTAAAGAAGCTGCAAGCCAAAGCATCAGCCACAGTTGATCACGGTAAGCACTCGTGCTGTAAAAATTGTGAAACAGTGTGTAATTTGGCTGGTGCAGTCTTGCACTAGAAAGCAGGGAGAGTAGGTACCTCTACTTTTCTAATGTAAGAACCCCTCTGCAACGGTGGTGCATCCTTTTTCCTTGAAGCAGTTAATGTGTATGTGTTGGGCTCATGTTTGTGGCTTCATTGCAGTTGGATTGTTATACTTCATTATTTGGCTGCTTAGGGTAGTCTGGAGTCTTAATGGACCTCTCCCTGTATGTAAACAAAACGACGTCATGAAGCGCACGTGCGCAATGGGTGGCGCCTGCTGGTGGGCGCGAAATGTGGTGGCGGTTAGCAGAAAGCGCCTGCGCCGACGGCCCGGCCTGGCAGCGTGGGGCCTGAAAGGAACAATGTGCCATTGGTTCGAACCGTTGCGGGCTGCCTCCATTACAGGTGGGGGGTCTAGCTATCCTAGTTGCAGCCGTCGCCTGTAGCTTCCTGCACCTACAACCTCCGCAACACTTTCGTGTACCGTGAGCTCAACTGATGAGTGACGTTTTCGGATAATCAGTGTGCGACAGAACAGCCCAAACGAGCCATTCTGAAGGTTGGTGCTGTTGCGACGTGTTCCAAGAATGTTTTCGAAGAAGCTTGTGTAGGGATACATACCAAGGAAGCTCATTCATTGTAGTTTTCTAAGCCCTCTTTAGCTGAGAGTGACGCCTCAGGCAGCGTATACACTCCCTGTTCTTGGTCTCTCTGGTCGCCCGGAGACAGTGGACGCATGATTTCATGTCGAGGGGGAAAAGGGGAAAGGTATAGCATGAAAGTATTAAAAAGTAAAATAAGCAGCAACGAAACAAAAATATTGAGCAAAAGCCAAAAATTATAAGTGACCGATTGTTTTGTTACCATTTTTCCCCAGTGAAATTGTGAAAACGGTTCATCGTCATTGTGAGAATACACATAGCAGCCACACATCGTTTGTGCGTATAGCTTGCGACAGTGGCACTGAGATAATTATTGGTACACATTATTTTATGAAAGAGTTGGTGGTCTTGCACGCCGACTGTATACGCCAGCGTCGGGAGGCCCACAACATAAGAATACATTCACGAGTCCGTTCGCTTAGGGCAAACTGATTTTTAGTTTTTTCGAGATGAATGAGCGGCCCATGTCGCGGCGAAGGCACGATGCTACATTTGAGCACGGCAATCATCTCTGTTTCGCCGCATTCTCAAGGTATAATATAATTGATCAAGGCAAAAATTACTGTGCTTACAAGCAATAAATTTTGTTCGTATTGAACAGATCCCTTCATATGACCAAACTTGTTGTGGTTGATCAGGCGGCAGGCAGCTATCGTGGATCGCTCGTCGAAACATTTATTTCATGTCACCTAAGCAGGTTAGGCATTCATTGTCTGTTTGTTATGGTACTCTACCTCGTCAAAACATAGCAATATTTCGCAGCAAGAAAATTTCCCTCTGCACCTCCCCCCCCCACCTTGGGCACTATTTTCAGTGGACCAAATTTCTGGTGGTGCAGCATGATAGCAGATGGTTGACAAACAGCATCGTTTCATGACACTAATCAGTGTGGACTGCGAATGTAGATGGTACGACTGCGCTTTGTAGAACAGCAGAAGTTGCCATGAGTAAGAGCAGACCATGTCGCTGCTTTGGCTGCCAGCCTCTACGGCGCATTGTGCGCATCCACAATACCGCCGAATTTACCTCTGGGGACGCGAAGAGTCTGGTGCCGCTGATTTTGCTGCTCGCACGATTTGCGTAGCCGAGAGCACAACAGCACCACAAAGCCAAACACATGACCAAAAACTCCACTTCAGCTCGCGTCTAATGCAAGCCTCACTGCACATGGGCTATCCGAATGTTTTGCCAACCACCCTCCCGGCCACACCCAGTAGTGCGCTCGCTGTAACGTCACGGCTACCGCGCGACGTACACTGGAAGAGGTCCATTTATGGTAGCAAAGAACAAAAAAAGTGCAGGCCATCTCCACTAATGTGAAAACTGGGGAGGGGCGAAGCATGCAGTGAATAAGTGTATTCTTGGCGCCTTGGCATTTTTGCCCCGGAGATGAAACCGTTGGGGGGGGGGGTAGATGTATACAGCTTTGCTTAAAGCACGAAGCGTTCTAGCCACGAAGCGTTGGGAAAACAAGTGTCCCGGTGTTTTAGTACCAAGACTACGGTGATGACAGGGGACGCCGACAGCCCAACCCTGTAAGAGGCTTCTCCCCTAAAAGCATGCATCCAGCTGTGGCATCAACTACCATTATGATATCACATTGGTTTTCAATGTGTTTTCATGCTACCTGAAGCTTCTAAAATGTTATTGTAATACACTTTGCGGTCGTTATCGACTTTGTGCTTAACAGGTAAGGAATAGCGATCCGCTAAATTTAGCCCACCTGTGAATTGTAAGTGTGTTGATAGACAATGACTTCATCTAATTGGCATGGAGGATGGTGTGAGGGACAGGGCACTGTCAACACATTTGGGAAGAAAGTAGCTTAAACTTTTAGAGAAATGTCAGGAGCATGGTCTATGCATTCTGGATTGTAAGCTAATCAGGTAGAGGTAATTAAACAATGGCAACTACTCATTGAGCGCCCCTTGGAAGGCACCATGCCCGGCAATACTTCCCCTTTAGGACTTGGAAAATATAGCCGTGCACTGGGTGAGCAAATTTTTTAGCATTTTAGTCAAGTTGTCAAAGTCTGTAATGCAGTGAAGTTGCAATGCACTTTTCTATATGCTTTGTAAATTTGTTGTGTTTGTATCATTTTTCTAGGGCCAGTGGTGCAGTCGGACTCCAGCGACTGTTAGGCTCGTGGACTCCAGTGACGATTCACAGCATGCGTCACCCCCATGCGTCACCCCACTACGACGCATTACTTGTGCAATAAAATCACCATCACCAGCATATTTTGCATACTTGTGTCATCCACGAGGAGGCTTGGGC
Source organism: Haemaphysalis longicornis (assembly GCA_013339765.2). Lineage (NCBI taxonomy): Eukaryota > Metazoa > Arthropoda > Arachnida > Ixodida > Ixodidae > Haemaphysalis > Haemaphysalis longicornis. Next base: position 77,864,081 of record CM023452.1, on the reverse strand, counting down.
AGTACTAGTTTTAGATTAATTGCCACGCATTTTAGCTTAAAGTGCTGTACCCGGTGGACATTCCAAGGTTACACAAGTGGCATACCTTGGTAAATAATCAACTGCATAATACCTCAGGGATCTCAGTACCAAGCCAGGCCCCTCGATCCTTTCTCGAACACCCTGTGCAACACCTAGCAAAAAAAAAGCCATGGCTAGAAAGTATTCCTCAAAATGTCCTGACGTCGTACAGTAGTCCTGTGATGTACTGTAATTATCCTCAAAATGTCCTTGGCTTCGTACAGTAGTCCTGTGAATGTACTGTAATTATTCCTTGGCTTCATTTTGAGGATGTTCTGAGGATGTCCAGAGGCCGGACAATAGGACCTTTTTAGTACCAATTCAGTATCAGAAGAGGACATACTGAGGACATCATAATGTCCTCAGTAAGACGTCCCAGTATTGCTCAGGGTGTGCTTTTGGGTTTTCTGGGTCGGAGGCATAAAAGCGCACAGCGAGCTCGGAAACTCACCTGAACTATTTGAGGCGGGCTTTTTGAGAGCGGGTTGAAATGGGAAGGGTGTTTTGGGAACAGGTTGAAACAGAAAGTGGTCAAACGGGAAGGGCGTTTCGAGAATGCGTTCAAGCGGGGCGGGCTCAACGGGAATGGTTTGTTTCAGGCTACACCCGCTCACCAAGCACACCCACAAGACATCCGCCGACCCGCAAATCATGTCAGCTGCAGATTTCGCTGCACATTTCACTTTCGTGTTTTACCGATTTTTATGACAGAGGAATCAACCAGTTTTTTCCACAATTTCCCCAAGTTTTGTGCAAATGTTATGGGAAATAAAGTCATGTCACTTTAATTTTTTGCTCATCTCAGCAGTGCTAGGAGAGTATGCATCAAGACATATTTCTGATCTAGATCATTTTTGTGCCACAAGAAAGCGTTTCCAGAATTATTGGTTTGGAGAAGTTTAGCCAATATAAACACCTCGTTCAAGTAGTGTACTAGCTTTTGGCCATAATGCTGAACAGAGGCACAGACCGAAATTTTCAGGTTCGAGTAGCCAAAGACTATCTCCTTTAAAGGGGCCCTGCAGCACTTACCATCGACTACTAGCGCTAGGAATGTATTTTGGGTAAAGTCTTGTCCCAGCAATCTCATCCCGCAAGAATTATGAAAATCCGTTCGCTATCACTGAAACTACGCGCGATGAGAAATCGTGCATAATCGTTCCCTCTCAACTCGACCGCGGACAACGCTACTAAAGCTGCGCGCTCTCTCCTGGAGAGGGGGGCGGCTCGCGGCGTTCTCTTCCGCGGCCTTCGATATATCAAAGGACGGGGAGTTTTTTCTTTTTCTATACCAGTCTGGTGCACCAAAAAAGCAGGCATGGGTGCCAGCTCGCAAGCGCGCGCTAGGGCTGGTAGGGCGTTTTTAAAGCAATAAACGTTTGTTGTCGAGTGGTCTGGTTGAAATAGAAGTATTGAGCTAATCAGTCAAGCTCTGCGCGCACTCAAAACACAAAAGAAACGGCAAAACTGTGCCTACAGGTTCAGGCATAGAAGAGGTTCGTACACAGCGCCGACGACGGCGGATTGTCACAGGAAATCCGAGAAATTAGCCGTGAAGTTGACCAGTGACAGCGACAGCCGATCGGACAACCATGGCCTCAATGACGTCATTTATTCCATGCCAGGGGTGCTCAATGAGGAGAACTGAAGAGAGCACGGTTGGTTTTCCGCGTGTTTCACAGCGATTTGCGCGCTAACCGCTTCACGTGCACGTGCAATATTTGGCTCAGGTATTTCTGGTAGTGTAAGCTAAGCGTCGCGCAGGTTTACTTGCAAACAGTGGTGCAGGGTTCCTTTAACATCTGCATCCAACAGAAGTTCCGGACTGCATTTTATTTACACGTATCTACCTCGAGGTAGATACATGTAGATACGAGGTGGATACAAAAACCCTTAGGAACATCTTGTGAATTCTATTTTACTATTGCCGATTTGTGATGTCACAAATTGCAGTGTGCGAAACTTTATAGGTGACTATACCAGTTTTCCCGCTTATGGCCTTTCGTCAGTTAATAAACAGCTTATTGTTAACGATGCAAAAACGACGGGGACAGGCAATTTAACCAAACAAGTGTCACTGCCAAGATATCGCGCATATCAACTCGCCCAGCTTACTACCCTGTTGCAATAAACTGCTGCTCTGCAGGTGGTTCATTTTTATTCACAGTCCTTTAGTTCAGTGACACATGAAGCTTGATGCTACAGTAGTGTTCCTGAAGTGACTGTGGAAGAAGCAAAATTTCTTTTTCGAGATCTACCTGGTATCTTTGGTTTATGCTAGTTTGTTGCATGCACAATCTTGAAGTTTGAATGTTGGGCTCCACTGCAAAGGCGATGAATGTAGAAGGCAATATCATTTGGTACCTGGCCTAAGTGGGAAAGCGTTTTACAATGTGATAGTGCTGACCTGCGGGCAACATGCATTACAGCGGTGCCAAACAAGAAACCTTTTAGGTGCCTACCTTTTTATCAAAATGGGTAGTATGCTCACCGTGGGGGAACTAAACAATACTTATGAACAACAATAGGAGGTGTCCATTAAGGTATCAAGTATCAATATACATGTAAGCGAAAATTGTGTGAGCAAGCACCGAGTTTGCTATGCGTATTTGACAAGTGCTGCATCAACCACAGGCAAAAACAAGCGGGAAGTGGGCAGCTGACAGAGAAGTGCATATAAACACACTAAAGGTGCTTCAGGAACGTGTTACGTAAGAACAAGCACACAAGTATTGTAATACGCTAATGCAGAAAAAACAAAACGGTTCAAATTAGAAATTCAAATCAGTGTGCAACCTAAGCTAGAAAATATATTTTATTGCAAAAAGTAATTGTCAAGAACAATGAATATGTTAGGAAAATATGAAACATTAAGATTCAAACACAAATGAAGAGTGCAGTTAAAAAAGTAAGCCACACCACAAGCAAGTTGAATCCAAGGACATAAAAGAGGGTACATTTTAACTAAGTTTAGAAAGAAAAGAAAAACAAAAAGCCAGAACTACAGATGGTGTCAGCAGCTTGAATTATTCCTTGAAATGTTCACACAACTTTTTCTGAGGTGAAGCATTTCATTACCCATGGTGTGTGGAATGAATGACTCAGAAAGAGCACTCGAATGACATTTTTTGCATTTAACTTTCTAGTGCTTGTCAAAGCACCAAAAAATAAATAGGCAGTTCAAAAAATATTTACAAAGTGAATGCTGAATAGTAATAGGGGGGACAGCAGCGACTGGCGCTTTAATGCTGTGATGGTAGAATGACTTGAATAGTAGGCACATATGAAACCAGGTGTATGCAGTATCAGTTACGATGCAGACTTGCTTGTGATAGCAAATGGCTGATGAATATGTTTCACCATATTCTTGTAATAAAAGAACGTTTGGTGGGTTGGAGCAAGCCTGTTTAGGGTTACAGTTAAGAAAGCTGAAGGGGTTGTTAGCAAATTCTAGGGCGACTTTAAGTAATAGTGCCATGACTGTTTAGGCAGGAAGCCATCTCCAAAAAATTACTTACAGACGAGGTTAATGGTAGCATTATTAGGTACCTAGAAGGTAAGCATCCTGGCAGAATGATTACTGAAGGGCATACTTTGATTTAGTTATTTTAATGTGATTTAGGTCATTTGTATGACGAAAATCATTCATTTAACATTCAGACCACATTGACCACCTTGCAAAGCTTTATGGCCATTGTACAAAATATTCAAACAATCCAACTGTTATCAGCAAAAATTCTCATTTGGGTGGAGACACAGGATTGGGAGTCCTAATAACAATTTAAAATCAGTAGTGGACCTGCTACACTCATTAAACACTCAAAGACCATTCAACACTCAAAAAGTGACATGATTAAAAAAGGTAACATTTTTAGTGGATGTGAACTGCAATGATCAGGCATCTATAGGCAATTAAGATTTTCTGAAAGATGCTACATGCAGGGGACCTCTAACCAGAGTGCAATACTTCATGGTTAATCAGCTGGGATCTACTAATAAAGATATTCTCACAGATGCTGCACGGATAGGGCCTCTCGCCCGAATGTAATCTTTCATGCCTGTCCAGGTGATTTTTTTCTGTAGAGGTATACGGACAGAGCCACGCTTTTATGGTGTCTTGCCAGAGTGCACTTTTTCATGAGCAACCAGGTGGCTTCTTTTAACAAAACCCTTTTGACAAAAGGTACACACGTAAGGCCTGCTGCCAGAGTGAAATATTTCATGAGTAACCAGGTCGCCTTTTCTAGCAAAGCTCTTCCCGCAGGTCCCGCAAACATGTGGCCTTTCACCAGAGTGCAATCTTTCATGAGTCGCCAGGTAGCCCTTTTGAGTAAAGCTCTTCTGACAGATGTTACACTTATAACACCTCTCGCCGGAGTGCAGTCTCTCATGAACAACCAGGCTATATTTTACAGTAAAGCTCTTCTGACAGACGCCACACATAAGGCTTTTCACCAGAGTGCAATCTCTCATGAATAACCAGGTTACATTTGTTAGTAAAACTTTTTGAACAGACGCTACACACAAAGGTTTTTTGGCCGAGTGCAATCTTTCGTGGGCAACCAGCTGTTTTTTATTAACAAAGCACTTCGGACAGAGGCTGCACATGTAGGGCCTCTCGCCAGAGTGCAGACTTTCATGAGTAACCAGGTCACTTTTCCTACGAAAGCTTTTTTTGACACACGCTACACACATAAGGCTTTTTGTCAGAGTGTAATCTTTCGTGAATAACCAGGTGGCCCTTTCGAGTAAACCTCTTGTGACATATGCCACACACATAAGGCCTTTCACCAGAGTGCAATCTCTCATGACTAACCATGTTATGTTTGTTTGTAAATCTTTTTGGACAGATGCTACACACATAAGGTTTTTTGGCCGAGTGCAATTTTTCGTGGGCAACCAGGTTTTTTTTATCAACAAAGCACTTCGGACAGAGGCTGCACATGTAGGGCCTCTCGCCAGAGTGCAGTCTTTCATGAGTAACCAGGTCACCTTTTCTACAAAAGCTTTTTTGACACATGCTACACACATACGGCTTTTTGCCAGAGTGTAATCTTTCGTGAATAACCAGGTGGCCCTTTCGAGTAAAACACTTATGACAGATGTTACACACGTAGGGCTTCAAGCCAGAGTGCACTCTCTCGTGAAGAACCAGGTGGCCTTTTTGAGTAAAGCTCTTGTGACAGATGCTACACACAAAGGGCCTCTCACCAGAGTGTAGTCTTTCATGAGTAACCAGGGCACACCTTTGAGTGAAGCTCTTAATACAGGTGCCACATGTGTGGGTATTCTTGCCGGTGTGCAGTCTCTCATGAACAACAAGGCAATATTTTGCAGTAAAGCTCTTCTGACATATGCCACACACATAAGGCCTTTCATTGGAGTGCAATCTCTCATGACTAACCATGTTACGTTTGTTAGTAAAACTTTTTCTCGTGTGTATTTCAAGGTGGCATTTGTTACGCAAGGATTTTGTGCAAACAGTGCAGCTGTAGGCCCTCCTGGTGGTACACACTTCCTTATGAGTGGTCTGATGCTTGAACAGTTCACAGTTCAGGCAGGAATGCTGCTTCTCTCCACACCGGAATTTCTTGCCTTCACTGGAAAAACTCCTAAGTAGGCAACATTAAAGACAAGATTAGAAGAAACTGCACAATAAAAATGAAGGAAACAAGCCAATCACTTGAGCCAGTCAGACAGTTTTGGATGGCAAAAATACCGTGTTGAAGGCAAACACTCAGTCACAAAGCAGGAAAAGCACAAGGCATTTGAATATCGGCTGAGCATTTAATACCAAATTTTACGGACTGAGAAACAAGCTAGAAAAGCCTGGAAGTAGGCCCTACACAAAAAGATCACATTCCACAATGGTGACTGTTTACACTTCCATCAAACAAAAGTGCACTTAATTACCCATCATAAAAACGTGAAAAAATTGCCAAGCTGGCTTTCAAAATGAATAATAGATTGTTACATAGATGGGCAAATAACATATTATCAGGAGTTTGACAGAATAGTTTTACACATGCATAAAACGGAGCAAGAACTTCTCTCTAATGTAAATTGCAGACCTAATTTTACATTTCCACATTTTTGTAACAGTATAGGGACTGGTCACTGCTCAGAGGGCGCGACAAATAAAGTACACCCAGCGCCGCCCCGCGGAAGCTTGAGCTAACTTTGGGTCGGTGAGAGCCAGACGGCGAGCCCGCGTTCATATATTGGCACCTCTCGGTTGTTTGTGTTTGCGATTCTGCGATAGTTTTTGAAAGGTGTTTCGTGCTTGAAAACTGTTCTGGCAAATAGTTTCCGCATATCTCAAGTGCTTCTGTGCAATTTCCGGACAATTACGGGGCCGAACTACTACTGTCGGCCTCGCGTGCGCGAGAAGTTACAGAGGTTGTACGTGCCCACGCACGTGTACGCCGTGAAAGAAATTGATGGGACAGACATCGTTGCGAAGTCCCCTTCTCAGCAAGGGAAGCTCATTTACAGCACCAATTCAGGTCAGTAATAATTTTTTCTTGTTTTACAGCCTAATAAAGTGACCCCAGCGTATACAACGGCGCTGCACGACAGAAGTGTGTTTGTGCTGTTTCCTCTGTTCGTGCAACGACACTGCAGTTACTTTTCTGGTTGCCCTGCTTCAGCTCGGTTTGTGTTGTCACTAATTAACAATGGATTTGAAACGTTATTAGCTGACCACAACGTAAATGCAGTTCACACAGTTGGAAATCTGCTGCGGAGTTGTGGTTGTCTTTACGAAGATTCCGTTTCGTTTCGGCTTCTATTTTGTGGGTAATGTTACAGTCGTCTTAGCGGCTAATTGTGATACAGTTTGTTAAGGCCATTCAGAATTCTAAAAAAAAATATTTCCTCCTCCTCCCCAACCTCTGCTTAAACAACAGTACCTCAACTATCAGAGTACGCAAAACGCATTAAAGAAGTCAGCGCGAGTGAATGCAACCTTGCCTTTGATAGCTTGCCACGCTCTCGCTTGGAATGCGTGGCCGAACTCTGTACCTTTTGGAACAAAGTAGGGCAGTAAGCAAGATGCGTATTGACCGTCTTGACATTGCTTTTGGCATCACCCGCGAAGTGCTGTGAACATATTCTTATTCCGCCTTTTGGCATCCATTCGGTGCCGTGAATGTCGCTAAAAAAATTACTGCTGATAAAACAATAGTGGCGGAAGCCGTAATACCTTGTGTTATGCA
>CM023452.1:77715330-77856704 GCA_013339765.2 Haemaphysalis longicornis | reverse complement strand
CTTTTTTTTCCGCCTCCTCAGCCATTGTACTTGACTGAAATAAAGAACTTCAACTTCAACGATTCCCGATCACTGTACTAAGAGCATTTCTGTGAAATTAAACACGTTCCAGTCGTAGTTAATGAAGTTACGGAAGCATTAACCATCACAATTTCTGTTTTGAGGTAAATCGTAGAAGGCAACCCCAAACTTTTTTTTCGCTTGTGCACGACGCCGTTTCGTCAACTGTTAAAGGCCTGCGCCGCAGCATTCCTGGATCGGTTGCACACACCGGCTTTCTGAGAGAATTTAGCGGCAATATACTCCTCGATACGCGAAACTGCATGCAGGCATGAAAAAACTGCATGAGGGAATGGACTTCCCCTTCCGGCTCGACTTCCAGCTTGGCGCAATGAGCGTCGTCTGCTATTTGTAAATACAGAGTATAAGCGCAAATCACGCACATAGCATGTCTCGTAAAGGTCACATCCACGCTCAAGATTTACCTATCTGAAAAAATTCCTTGTGGTTATGTACGCTTTGCAAGCCGCACCGCAGAAAAACGATGGAAAGTCATGCACAACAACGCTGCGCTGACCGCCACCGGCATTCCACTGACGAGCGGTTCACCACGGGCGGCGCTTTTCGCTGAAGCGACGGTGGTGCCATACAACGGCCGCCCGGTCCCTATAACCCCTGTGACTGGTTGTGTACGATGTCTGTTTTTTTTTTCTTTCGCCTTTTCAATCCTTGACCTTTTTTTTATTTTTTACCCCTTGTCTTTGCTGTCCTTTGGTGTTCAAAAACGCTCTTGAAATCTTTTAATAAATCTTTCTGTATATTTTTATGCTTGTATATCTTTTGGCTTAGTGTGAGATTGTCAAGGCCATTTTCGGACTGTACACATTCTTTGATGTATCTCCTGCAACAATGCCCTTTGGGGGAATGTAGTTATGCAAATAAATAAATAAATAAATAAATAAATAAATAAATAAATAAATAAATAAATAAATAAATAAATAAATAAATATTAATTGATTAATTAATAAAAATACGGGCCTACTGCAGAACGACTACGTGCACTCGGAATCGTCTCCCTTGCCGCGCTAAAAGAACTGAAATGTGAAAGTCAGGACAAGTAACCTTAATGTGCATCCCCATAACGAGGACAAAATATGGTGTATTTGACCGACGACAGTTTGCGTCTCAGCACAATTTTGAATCCGTTGGCCCCTTTCATGCTCAGCGCCATAATTAAAATGCAGCCTGTTCATGTTTTACTCAGCGTATATTATTATTAAAAGGTGAAAAGATGTGCACACATTCAGAGAATTGTATAGCAATGCTTATTCAACTCTTACGCCGCTTTTATTCGTTCTGGGCTTTTTTTATATAGCCTTATTGGAGTATCTAAATAATATGAGTTACTTTATTAGGGGCGAAACCCCTTCAGGTACTTGGGCTGTCGTCGTCTCATGTCGTCGTCGATCTAGTCACAGTACTAAAACACCGGGACACTCGCTTTCTAACGCCTCGTGTCAGAACGTAACGTGTTCTGAAAGAACACACCGGGACATTCGTTTTCCAATGCCTCACGCTAGAACGCTTTGTGCTTGAAAGAAACGAAACTTTTACAGCAAAGCTGTATACCTCTGCCCCCCATTGTTACATATCCGTGGGCAAAAATGCCAAAGCGTCAAGGATACACATTTTTCCACTGCATGTTGCCCATGTTGCCAAATATGGGCCAACTTTGGGCGCATTCATGCTTTGTTTACAAACAACGCATCCATGGGCAACGGTGCCCACGGAATATACTTTTTTTTGCGTTGCAGCAATGTTGCCAAACATTGGCAAATGTCATATTTGTAATGTTAAGCAATTATTATGGGGAGTACATAAGCTGCCCAAAATTCAAATGATCCCATACAGCAGACTTGAATGTTTGCGCTGTATACGCAACGTCATTAATTTCGGAAGTGTGGTTAAATGGGATCCACAGTTTCTACATATTTAGCAATGCTCACGCAAAACATCTTAACAACATTGCCTGTGAACATGTTGCCGCAATATTGCAGAATGTGTATATGTACAGCAAAAGTTTCCATTTGAAACACCACACTAACCTACGTTTTGGATATGTCACCTATAAAAAAAACAAAAACTCCCACCTCCCCTCGCGGGAACCCCTGTGTAGATGCGACGCATAGGGGGTTCACGTTGCAGCGTTGGACAGCGGAGGAAAGGCGCTGGAACGATGGAGGAACGAACGATGCTGGAGGAACGATGCTGGAACGATGCTGGAACGCTATAAAACGCGGCGCAGGCACCGCGTTTTATAGCGCGCATAACGGTGCGGAGACGCGCCGGCGCCAGTGCGTATGCCGACACAATCCAACACAATCCACTTTAATCCAATCCATATCCAATCTAATCCAAGCCAATCCAATCGAATCCAATCCAATACCCCTCGCAAGAGAGTGTTCGCTATCGGAGAGGAGAGGGGGTGAGCGCGGAGAGCGCAGCTGGCGCGGCGAGGAGAATGGGTGAGGGGCGGACGCCGACGACGCTGGATGCAGGGACAAGGCGAGTGAATGAGATGCAGTAGCATCTAAAAGTTCAAATGGTTATGCACAACGGACGCCTTAGCCACAGTTCACTGTACCATCGCCTCCTGTACTTTACTGTACCTTAGCTGCGTATAATAGGCCAGTTACACACATGCGCACGCACAACGCACGCGCATAAATGAAATAAATCCCCATCGTCAGCCTGCCACTGCAGGACGAGAACCTCGTTTTCGCCGAATGCTACACCGAAGGGGCCATTCTTGTTCTCGTGAACGGATGCCGTCTTCTTAGGCATCGCCTATCTGGTCTAGCCTCTCTGATATCTACTGATGATATACCACAGGACCAGGCAGCACCCCAGACTGCGGAATATAACGGAACAAAGGGCGGTACCTGTATTAGATCTAAAGTTATCCAGAGGCAGACAGCAGGACACCCTACAACGATATGTGATCATTTAGAGACACAGCCCCCAAAAAACTCCAGGAATGCATGTGGAAGAGTGTCACGCCGAGCGTGTAGATTCCCCCATGGAATCTAAAAGGAAGCGTGAACGTTTTTCAAAGCGAAAGAAACGCGTGGTGCCGATTCGATGAATAGCGCAGCCAAATTCGTCGGCAGATACGTTTATTTTAGCCCCTCATTTGATGGATGATCACACAATATTACTTTAGAGCGGATACAGCCTGGAATAAAATACCCCCTCCCGTGATCCGCATCGTGCGTTTCGTTAAAGCCAGGTCCTGCGCCGTTCTAAGATGGTCATTATCTCAAGATGACCGCCGGCTGTCCCATAGATGAAATTCGTTTTTATTCGATTTATAAATAAGCAGGTAAGTTCCGTCGCCGTTCTTGGTGTTAAACAAAATATGTTACAAATATGGGGCCTTCGTGCAAAGGTTGAGCGCGAACCTTTAGATGGGTTTGTTCTGGAAAAACTTGCAAAAACGCTAATTTATTGTTGTAGCATTCTGTATAACTAAATAATACGCAAAGACGCTTCGTTTATGCTGGAGAACAGAATTTAAACAGGTCAGGAAGGCAGATTACCCGATCATAGCCAATACTCTCTCTAGCCTCATTAAGGTATCGGTGTCGTATACATGAGCTCGCGTCACTCGCAATGATCGTGTCCGCCGCGGCATTTCTTTGTGTCGGGCGCATGGGTCCACGGCGATTTCTTCCTCGTGGAAGAAATCGATCGTATGGTAGTCACGCCGGCGTAATTATTATAAACACCGTATAAATTACATCGTATATATATATATATATATATATATATATATATATATATATATATATATATATATATATACTCATAAAATTCTTCATCTCTTTCTATGACCCACCACAACCTCCCCTTTGCTTTCCGAGTTTTCTTGACTGCCAACCCTTATTTTCTGTCTTATTTCACGGAGCCCCTCATTTCCCATTTTCTGATTCGCTATATATATATATATATATATATATATATATATATATATATATATATATATATATATATATATATATATATATATATATATATATATCCGAATTCTACATGTTTTTCCTTCTTTCTTCGTTTTATGGAATAGGAAGCTTAGTTTAAGGCAATCTTTGCAGCGTTATTTATTTTCAGCAATAAACAATATTTAATTAAAAGTTTCCTTCCCCCTCGCGCCCTAGTTTTTGCTTACCCCTGCCCAGTTTATATGCCCCGTTTGCACTTCAGCCTTCGTAATATCGCGCAAAAACAGTCACCTTCGGAAGCAATATGAATTCTCTACTCGTCATGCAAGTCGCACTTTTCTTATGGAGTTGCTGAACATATGTGTACTGTGAGCTGCCCACAATAATTTGAAGATATCACTCTACAATGAGGCACCTTATTTCTATACTCTTCCGGTTTTTTTTTTAATATTCCATTTTCCTAAAGGCATATACCCGTAAGACGTATACACGGAAAATTTTTTTGGCGGGGTGCATCTGACACATGAATTTCTTGAAGACAGATTGGACTTACCATAACTGTAAGCGGTCGCTTTTCTTGGCTACCGATGCGTTTCCGAGAAGGCCAGTCCCCGTGAAAATTATGAACGTGTGCGCCCGTGAAATTTATGAATGTGTGCGATGAAGCGTCGCTGTGTCACACATTCGAGATGAAAGCCAATCGAGTTATATCCGCGACAGTCACGCTCTGAAAAATCGCTACCTCCAGTGTAAATAAACTTAGATCCGTGGAAACGTCACTCAAAATATTAGCGTGTTTTAACCACAATTTCACTGATCTACGAAACCAACTTCGCTATTCTGCGAACGTCGTTTGGGACATCCATGCGGTATACACCAGCCAGGGCTCAACGGTTCGCACCAGCCCCAGCAGGCCGTGTCGCTCATGCAATTGGTATACCGATTGCCTGATTTAGATATTTTAGGAACCCACCACGGTGGATGTCGTGCTGCCGAGCCCAAGGACGCGGGTTCGATTCCAGGACGCGGCAGCCGATTTTTTGTGTGTGGAGGCGAGAAGTGAAAATGCCTGTGTTCGAGATTTCGGCGCACGTTAATTAGACCCCCATGAGGTCAAAATTAATCCCCGAGCCCTCCACTACGGCGCGCCTCATCACTTGTGTAGCGTCAGATATTTTATCAAACACATTTTTTTTGTTTCAAACATTATCAAACACACAGATATTTTATCAATCAAATCAGATATTTTATGGTGATAACACATAATTAAACTTAAAGACCATCTGCTGCGCACCGATAAAGCCGCGCGCAGCTTTCACCCTCGACTGTGCGTTGTCACGTATATGGTCAGATATCTGGCTGTTTTCGGGAGTCTTTTACAAATGCCGGTCGGGTGCGTGTTTGTCCATGTGCATGCCGCATGTATCCAGGAAACTCACCGAATACATAGCGCGCATGAAACGGACGGCGCATCATTCCGACATCAGTGCATGCGTGAAGCACGAATCAAAACTTAGGTTTCGTTGCCCTGTGTTATTTGCACTCATTATTTGCTGAATAAATAAATAAACTGGAATTACAACAAGAAAGTAACATTTTATGCGGTCGTCATATATAGTATCGAGTTTACTCTATTATGACTTGGCTTCCTCAGCATTCCTAGACCCTCACTTCACCATGTACATTCCGGAATTTAACGCGGCTTCTTTTTCTTCGTTTCTGGAACGTGCACGATATGGAAAGACAAACGAATCGGGTATACGCCGTGTTTTTCATTCGACGTATTGGCCGTATCTTTAAGTAGTTCGCGTAGATGAGCCATAATACAGCTTTTTTCATAACTGCCTGAAAGCAGCACCCAGAAATTACTTCCAAGCTTTCCTTTCCTATTGTTGAAACATTGCGCGCCTTTCTTATGTATATATTACGGCTGTATTCTATAAAAAGGTAATCGTGAATCGACAAGGGAAACAATTCCAATTCCATTTTGCTAAGTTTTCACATGTGTCTCGCACTGTCATATACAACGTATTATTTTCCTCAACTGTATCCCTTAACTCTTTCGTTACCACGCCTATTCAAATCGATCACCGGTGATCGATGATTTATATTGCCTATTTCGACATGTTGTAGTCGTTTCTCGTACACCTAATGCAGCCAGTGATAGTCTAGGTATTGCCCTTTTAGAATCAGTTTAAATTTTCCCGCTCCGGCGACATTGAGATTTTTGGCGGCGTTTTTTGCGAGCTGAGGTGCATGTGTTTTTGACGAAGGGGGCGTAGCTGCTGCACTTGAGAAAAAAGGATGCAGGTCGTGGTTAGGCTGCATTACCATAATATTTTTTTGTCAAAAGGCTCCTGGCAAGTCAAATACCAAATAATGGGGTCAGCTTTGTAATCCGACAGCGTTGAGAGGTGATAATTACTTGAAAATGGAGCCAGCTATTCACTAATAATCTTTGGTTCGGACAAAGGGCAGCTTTATTCTCTCAAAGCTTATTTCTGATGGTCCCCCGCATGTCTAGCAAGTGTGCCTGACATTTTCAACCAGTTTCCAGCAGTTTCGGTTTCGTTTTCGCATTGCGAAATTCATATTTGGCGCTACTACGCAGTTACCCAACTACAAGCTCATTTGCCATGGCGCCTCCGTTGCCCGCTACTGCTCCTCAAAACAAGCATGCCGCTCGCGCTTCCACTTTATCTACGCCTTGCTTCTGCGATAAGAGCTTCCGCTGAAAGTCAAACGATAACGCCAAGTCGTCGGGTATCAGTTCAGACGAGGAGAACGCTTCCAATTGGCCTTGAACACCGCCAGCTGTTCACCGGCCAGTTTCGGTTTCATACGAGGGTATTTCCGGAAGTCTAGTGTCGCTTCTTAGTAGTACTGTTTATTCTGACAAAGTCTCCAACAGCCTTGTATTTGTTTCTTTTCAAAATTGTTAGGTGGCGCTGCAATGTAGTAGGCTCGTAGTGCTGAACTCGCTTCACAGCTCGACGGCGGCTTGGTGAAAGCTTGCTGGGCATGATTCTAGCGCATCGTACCTTATTCCTGCAAGCAGGGCTACCATAGTGAGTCAGAACATGATAATAAACCGCAAATGAAAGTTCTGACTGATGAGCGATCATCAGAATGTCAACAAGCATCCACCAAAGAGTTTGGTTCTCAACTCCAAGCGGATTTTTTCACATCGCTTGCTTGCCTTCAATATTGTGCCGGTCATAATCATTGACAAGGTGTTTTTACATCACGTGGAGGCTAATTGGGCCTTTAATAATGTCAACCACCAGATTTCTTCTAGAGAACTATCCAAAATAGCAAAACTTGAAATAGAGGTTAGGCTTCACCACATGGCATGGGCACCACGTGGGCTAACATTTTCTTTTATATCTGACAAATTGTACTGCGCAACTCAATTTTTTTTTCTAGGACGGGTTTTTGAAATGTCTACCTACAAAATGTATATTCTAAATTTTTTCTACTACACGTGCTTTATTATACACAACTTACTTTTTTCTTTTTTCTTCAACGCGCGGACAAAAATTTCGAATTCGATAATTTTTTTCGGAATCATTATTTAGGAAAACATTAATAAAACTGGTGTCGTTGGAAAGCGCGTGGAATAATCTGCATTGTATGTCACTGCAATGGGAGCCTAACCAATATGAATAGCACAAAAAAATGTTTTGTTAGACCCTTCAAAATTGGTCAATTTCCTGCGGTAACGAAAGAGTTAATGGGGAGATGTTTTTTGCGTGCTTGGGCGGCCCCTGCTTTACGCTGAGGTGTTTGTAATATTCGGAAGCCTATTTAGGGTCCATTTAAAGCATGCGTGGCCGGATTGTTTTTATGTTGCCGATTGTGTATCCTTGAACAGAAATAATTCGATAGAAGGATATTTCCTTGTTGTTGGATCCTCATAATTGTTTGAAAAAATAATTTAGTGGAGAAATTCTATATGCAAGCTATGAACGTCTGCACATAATACTGAGAGTGCGAGCCGTACAGGTTGCCAGCTAATTACAATCGTATGCCGCAGTAATTACAGTTGATTCATGAAACAGATTCAAACCCACAGTTCATATTCTTCAAATTACCCCCTTCATGTGAAGTTGAGTCGCTCTTATAGCCCCTCTGATCAGCGAACGCTCCAACTAGTCCACACACACCCTTGTTTGAAATAAACATCGTGAAGTTGGCTGTTTTATATTTCAACTTCCCCTTAGACATTTCACCTACCTCGAGCGCCACAGTCAGAGCACCATAATATGTAACATATATAAAACAAATTGCATACAGTAAAGACCTAACCCTGGTGTGACACCCGTTTTGCAAAGCTCATTAGCCTGTTTCAAGGGTCTTTTCTCATTATACATACGAACCTTCCAAGTAATCTGAAAACTAACTTCCCCATTTTTGGTTTTGTTGCCTTGCAAACTCTATCTTCTGATTTTTCCTGGTGTAATTTTATTCGTAAGAGGCTCCATTGCATCGAACACTTGTCGATGCATTGAACACTTGCGTAATTTTGTGTAACTTGTGAACACTTGTGTGAACACTTGAACACTTGTGTAACACTTGTGTGATTTTTATTCGTAAGAGGCTCCAATGCATCGAACACTTGTCGATGCATCGAACACTTCCCGATGCATTAACATCATGAAGTGGGCTGTTTTATATTTCAACTTCCCCATAGACATTTCACCTACCTCGAGCGCCTCAGTCAGAGCACCATAATATTGTAACATATATAAAACAAATTGCATACAGTAAAGGCCTAACCCTGGTGTGACAACCGTTTTGCAAAGCTCATTAGCCTGTTTCAAGGGTCTTTTCTCATTATACATACGAACCTTCCAAGTAATTTGAAAACTTCCCCATTTCTGGTTTTGTTGCCTTGCAAACTCTATCTTCTGATTTTTCCTGGTGTAATTTTATTCGTAAGAGGCTCCAATGCATCGAACACTTGTCGCGTTCTGCTTGGCGCGAAACGAAATACAGGGCGCCAGGCGTTCTCAGAAAAAGGCGGTGTGCTGGCGGCATGCCGTCTCGCGCGTTCCCTTCTTCCTGCATGCCTTATTTTTTGTTTTCGTCGTCGCCTCGTCTCTTCTAGAGTGTGTCGCAAAGGAAGTTTCAGCAGCCGAGCGCGAAGTTGGGGATGGCCGAAAAAAAAAAGAAAACTAAAATAAAAGGCTTTCCGCCTTGCCTTGGCCAACGTCCTACCCTCCTCTCACACGTGCACACGTGCGCGTCCCTCGCCATAGCCTCCTTTATAAAGTATAAAGGAGGCTATGCCCTCGCAGAGTGGTCCCTCCCCCCCCCCCCCCCCCCCCCCTGCTCCTCTGCGCCTGGCAGCCGCGGCTTGGGGAGAGTGAACGAAGAGCGCGCGCTTTGGCAGGTACGAGCAGCCATCCTGACAATCAAACGGAATGGAGAAGTTCAGTAAAGCTTGATGTCGGGCTAGTTGGTGTTACATGCTTTTGAAGGTAAGTGGCAATTGTTGTGAACACTGAGACGGACACGGTAAAAAAACGTAGACTTTCACGAAAAGACGGCGCACTAGCAACTGATGTATTCGGAACAATACAAAAACACACACACACACACATATATATATATAATATATATATATATATATATATATATATATATATATATATATATATATATATATATATATATATATATATATATATTATATTATATATATATATATATATTATATATATATATATATATATATATATATAGAACAACAGAATGCAACAAATTCCAGATAGATGGGGAAGGGAAGTCCGACTGGTGAAATATACAGCTAAAAAGATAGCGGGGGTAGAAGCCGGTCCACGTGCTGTCGTTAAAAAGATGATTCTAAAATCAGAATCTCACGATGGGTGAGCGCAACCGAAGGGGTGCTGACGCATTCACCCTCACGTCCTGATATCATTGAAAACGCTTCGTATATCTCACGCGACATTTTGTCTTTAGCGCGGAACAGAATGGTGTTTTTTTCAAAGGCGACCTCACACTTGCACCTCGCACGATGTGCCTGAAGATTTCCTGCTGTGCTGACCTGTTGGCAGGCATATCTATGTTCTCGCAGCCTTTCGTTGATACATCGGCCTGATTGCCCGATGCCTGCCTCCCAAGCAGCATAGGCCGATAGCCAATTATTGGACGCCCCTTGGCTTCCCTTTGGCTTCCGATAACGGTAGCGTAAACCCGCAAATTTTCCCGCCGTTTTTTCGCGGGGCTACCATGGTTGCCAGACCAGGAGTTCCCTCTGTTGATTAGCTCGCATCATACATTCGCGGGTACTACAAACGTACTGGGGACCGTAATGGCCGCGGATCTGTCAGCCCGCTCTGGTTTCAAACCCCTGCGCGCTCGCGGCTCGGGCCCAGGTTCGTTCACCATTTCACCATTTCATTTTTCCTTTCGCGGTGCGGGAGTGCTCGCGCTAGTTCCCGCCAAACCTTCAGCTGTCGTTTATAACTGGCGCTCGCGAGTGCTGCTAGTGTTATGTTGTTGGTTCTTGCGAGAAAAAAGTGGTCCCATACATGTGCTTCCAATTGTGTGACGCAGTTCTAGCTATCCTTTTTCCGGCTTTGTGTTTTCCGAACAAGCAGCCGTGCTCCCACTGTAGGTTCACGACGTTCAGCATGCGTTGAAGCAAGACTCGTGTGCAGTATAAGAGTTGCGGATGTATTAAGCTGGCTTAGTTAAACGCTAGCTATAAATGAAGGTTTGGTTTGATTATTTTCTTGAGCAATGTAAAGGTATTGTCGAGCGACAAAGTAATTACACTACCGCTGGGCTTCTCCGTGGGTTCCGTTCGCGTCTTGCGCGTCTGACGGGGCAGAAGTGAGCGAAGGCACAACAAAATTTCACGGAACCGCTGGCGTGTCGCTTTGTCAATTGGACTTTTTATATTACCTTGCGCTACTGCAATAAGAGTGAAGCCCATTTTCAGTGAAATTCCGGACTGTTTTCTCAAGAACGAGCCAAGCAACTGCTACCGTAAAACGCAGTATTGAAAAATGAATAGTGCAGTACGTTTTATGTTTCATAGCGAGTGTTAACAATCTAGAACTTTAGGCTGAATATTTTCACACGGACATGTGGTAAGGCTTGTATAGGTGCTGTATTTAGTAAGCAGCGTGAATTTAGCATTATAGTGAACTAGTTTTTTTTTACTTATTACAGGCGCTACGACGCACAGGTGTTTCCCGTGGACAAGTGGCGGATGCAGCAGTGACAAGCTTTCCAAGCTGGGCTATTCTACTGTAGCGGCCACTTCGTCATCAACAGCAAGCGCCCACCACCATCATCATCGCCCGCTGCCTTCATCGTCAGCAGCGCGTGGTCTCGACACACGGCGAGCCACGCGCCACAGAACATCATGGCTTCCGCGCTGCTCGGCCGCACTCCACGGGCTGCTCCCTGATTCTCCGCCCATGTTGTAGTCCCCACGCAACTCTAAATAAATGTAGGCCCTGCCGCACCGCCTCATCGGCCGCCTACATAATTGGTGACCCGGACGTCGGCAGCATGGAGCCCCACTTAGCTTGCCCTCTGCCGCCCTACCCGGCCTTCGAGCGACCCTACCCCCGAGCCTGGTTCTTTAAAATGGAAGCGCACTTCTTTATCCGCCGCATCGACTCACAGACCGAGCGCTACCGCATCACCACCACCCTGCTTCCGGCCGACCTAAGCTGTGAGCCGCTAAAACATGGTGAGCGGCCCTACGACACCCTACAGGCCTACGTGATGGCGCGCCTCGGCTCGAGTCTATCCCGCCACAAGGGCGCTGCATCGCCCCCTTCCACGGTTACTTCGCGCGACGGACCGCACGATGGAATGGGAACCGTGCTGACCGGCTTGCAACCTCCCTCGCCCCCTGAAGACGACTCTCCGACCCAAAAGCGAAGAGACGTTCTACCACCACCCGGCTTCGCTGAACGTCATTCTACAGGCCACACCACGCCAGCTGCGCCCAGCCACTCGACTCCACCTGGTGACACCACGGCCACTGCGACCACGCTCTACCACGTTGACGGCAGCTCAGAGGCAACGACAATGAACTGCACCTCACACTCTAGCAGTCCGTCGCCCAATGTATCTGCGCTGCCTCCCCGAAGCACTCGAGCCCCGGGCTGGCCTCTGAAGAATAAACCTCGTTTGCCACCTTTTATGCAAGCGGCTCCTGTGGACCCAAGCGCGATTTCGACAACCACCACGCCATGTTCGTCCATGCGCCTAGATACTTCAGTCGAAGACGCTGCCGCGCCACGCATTTCAACCATCTGTGTTGTGGCTGACGCGTCCACTACTGTTACCCTGCCGTCGCCGCAAATCACGCACGAGACGCAAACTTTTCTACTCGTTACCAACGGTGACGAAAACCCGTTCTTTTACGAGCTGCTGCCACAGCCCCGCACGACCGACCGTTACTGCAACGCTGACATCAAGGAAGGCGGTACTGACATTTCTCAACCAGCAGTGATATGCACCGTCAAGCTTAAACGGCGCCGCCGACGTCGCAAGCACCGACCACGAAGACTATCTTCTCCCAGGGCAAACTCTCAAGTTAGCCATTTTCTCCGACTACGCCGACGCCCATGGTGCCTGCGCTGGACCCTTCGTTGGTTCCGCCCGTATCGTCGCCGGCTTACGGTGACTTCTGCACCACGAAAATGCCGCGGAAATCATCGGCGGCACCTACCGTTTCCAAGTCAAGCGTACCCCTTCATTCTGCACCCGACTCTACTCTATCCACACCGACTTCAACGTTGCAGTCGTGCTGGTTCTACCCCGGAACACTCGCAGTATGGAATTCTGCGCTTAAAACGCCCGCCCTTCCAGAACCCTTCCGTCATCTGCATAGATGTGAATGCCCGCCGCAGCCTCAGAATGAACCCGTCGACTCGTGCTAAAGCTCGTCCGTTACTCCATTCCCAGCCCAGGCCACCGGAGGCTGTAATGCCCCCCGGAAGTTCTCATGACAACTTGGACTGTTACGGGACTACTCAAGGAACTCTGACCGCGGACACACCCTGTACATAGCTTTCATTGCTAGTTAGTTGTTCCTGTTCTTTTCTTTTGTCGCGCTCCGCGCTAGGGGCGGAGCCCTGTAGCGGCCACTTCGTCATCAACAGCAAGCGCCCACCATCATCATCATCGACAGCTGCCTCCATCGTCAGCAGCGCGTGGTCTCGACACACGGCGAAGCCACGCGCCACAGAACATCATGGCTTCCGCGCTGCTCGGCCGCACTCCACGGGCTGATCCCTGATTCTCGGGCCCATGTTGTCGTCCCCACGCAACTCGGAATAAATGTGGGCTAGGCCTCACCACCTCATTCGGCCGCCTACACTACAATAGTGCTGTTCAAAACATATTGTGGTCTTGGCAGGTCGGCGAATTACCGGGAATGAGGGTCCTGTTTTCATTTTCCTGAATGTTTGTGTTTTGTAGGCATCTCAGTCAGTTAAAGGAATGATAATCGGTTCGCGCTTCATGAGCAGCGCTTTTTAAATTTTTTCTTGACTGTTGTTTGTGTTTTCTTTCATGTTTGTGTTCGTATTCTTGCCACTGTTAAGCCAGGTTTCTTGTATATTTGATGTGCATAATAAAAAAGCTACGCAGAGAGACCCGGTGTGTTGTGTTGCTCAATTGTTTTTGGCAAGTCACGTATGAATAATTGCTTCGCAAAGTTGATGCAGTTTGGTTATTGTGCCTCGCGGTCCCATTTCTGTTTTATACACGCCATTGTACAGGAAATTATTTAATGAGTGCGCATTAAATAAACAATGCGCACTCGGTTAATAATATCCTGTATACTGGCATGTATAAAGCAGAAATCGGGCCGCGTGGCAACTCATAAAATAAGCATTGGTCATAAGGACTGGCCACAAATCCAAAAATGTGCATGAAAATAGCGTGGGGTCCACCCATGGGCATTATCATGGCAATATACTTTGCCAAGCGTTGGCTTTCCTGGGCTTGGCCAATTGTTGGCTTGTCACCTTTCCCAAACACCAGCCAATATTGGCGGCCGAGGTATTGCCAAGCTCGGACACATTGGCCACTGATGTTTTGCCATGCTTGGGCTTGGCAATTTCTGCTGCTTGGGTGATTGCCTGCCAACAGGTCAGCACAGTAGGAAATCTTGCGGCACATCGTGCGAGGTTCAAGTGTGAGGTTGCGTTTGAAAAAACCACCATTCTGTACCGCGCTAAAGACAAAATGTCGCGTGAGATATACGAAGCGTTTTCAATGTTTCAATGATATCAGGACGTGAGGGTGAATGCGGCAGCACCCCTTCGATATATATTATATATATATATATATATATATATATATATATATATATATATATATATATATATATATATATATATATATATATAGAACAACACAGAATGCAACACATTCCAGATAGATGGGGAAGGGAAGTCCGACTGGTGAAATATACAGATAAAAAGATAGCGGTGGTAGAAGCCGGTCCACGTGCTGTCCTTAAAAAGACGATTCTAAACAGAGAATCTCACGCTGGGGGAGCGCAATCGAAGGGGTGCTGCCGCATTCACCCTCACGTTTTGTGTATATACTATATATATATATATATATATATATATATATATATATATATATATATATATATATATATATATATTGTGAGCATCCTTGGGCAATCTACCGGCACCGGTTGGCACAGACAGTCGGTCTTGGTGTGAGATCATCGGACTGCCATCAGTGCTTCCTCTTTATCTGTACATTATCATCATCATTACCGAACGTGCTCTAGCACTTCGTTTTCATCTCTGTGAATACTCATCATCATGGTGTGTGTACTCGGGCGTTCCTTGCTCGAGCCTCCGAATAAACGGTCGCCCCGAACATCGGCCTCTCCGGTGAACCTTGTCCTCTCAAGTGGTGGAGGGTGCGTTTCGGTCCCGCTTCGTACCTCTTCGGTCCCACTCCTGGAGCTGCGTTCCGGTCACCGGTTGCCTGGCCCAGCCATGCCCATGACGCGAGAATCGGCCAACACTGCCGCCAACCCGGCACCGCCGCAGTGTATCATTACGACCCGCCAGCGCGGCCCGCCATCGTTCGCTGGCCTTCGTGGCGAAGATATTGAGGAGTGGCTCGATAGCTACGAAGAGTCAGCGCCTTTAACAGGTGGGACGATCGCGCTAAGCTGCAGAACGTCTCGTGGTCCCCGACAAAGCAGCCAAGACGTGGTTCTTCAACAACGAGCACCGAATCGCTGACTGGCCCATTTCACCAGGCAGATACGCCAGAAATTTGGCTCATCCGCTGCTCGTTTGACGCCGCGAAGAAACAGCTGGACGTCGCGTGCAACATGCCCAAGAGACGTATACGTCGTATATAGAGGACGTTCTTGCGCTGTGCCGTGGGGTCAACGGGGATATGCCAGAGGCGATCGGGTGCGTCACATTATGAAGGGGATCGGCCAGTTGAATTTTCACCCTTGCTGTGCAGACCCCAGCGACGGTAGCCGATGTGGTCGCGACTTGTCAACGATTGGACGAGCTGCAATCCATCCGCCTACACAATGACTCGCTGGCACCTGCGTATCTCGCCAATGATAAGCTACGCACGATGATTGCAATAATTCGTGAAGAGCTCGGCAACCAACCGTCACTATGCAGTTCCAGCGTTCGTCGCAGCGCTCCTGCACCTGGGCTTCGTGAAATAGTTCAAGAGGAGCTGGCGTCTTGTCCCTGCCTTTCGGCGTCCCCTCTGCCGACAGCGGTAACCAACCCGTCGTATTGCGAAGTCGTAAGCCAAACCCCTTGCCGTTGGCGCCATTTGCTGCTCAGCCTCCCCTGGGTTTGTGGCAGCTGTTCCTGCGGTCTCCCGCCCGCAGGCCCCAGCCGACGTGGCGACACCCCCGCCAGGACCTCCGCACTCACCGGCCAACATGTTACCATTGTGGAATCCCTGGTCACATCTATCGTTTCTGCAGGCGACGCCAGCAAGACGAAAGACGCGGCTACGATGTCAACGAACGGGATGACTTCCGTTTTGGTTCCGGTTACCGTCCAGGTCCTATACGCCTCCTATATTCGTCGTCTCCACCTGGCCAACCAGCCTTTCATCACAATTCCCGAGAAGTGCGCCGCCGATCTCCGTCACCTATCGCCGCACGTCGTCTCCTCTTCGCCCTTCTCTCATGAGACTAACCAATTGGCGGGAAACTAGGCCCTGCATTTTTTTTTGGGAAAACTGCACCAGTTTCAAAAATTGAAATTCCCCCAGGTCATCCAGCTAATATGTTATCGGTATCGGTTGAGGGGATTCGTGTACAAGCTTTGATTGATACGGGAGCAAGATTTCGATTATCCATGCCGATTTGTGTACACGTTTACGAAAAGTGAGGACTCCCTACGTAGGGCCATCTTTGCGCGGTGCTAATGAGACTGCACTTACACCTTCGGATACTGTACAGTTAGGGTTATGATCGCCGGAGTTACTTACCACATATTGTGTGCTGTGCTCTCTCCTTGTGCCCACAAGCTGATATTGAGCTGGGACTTTCTCTCTTCGACGTCTGCTATCATTTCATGTCGTCAACCCGCCATCGACATCTCGGATACAGAAGACTTCATTGTTTCCGCTTCAACGGAGTCAGTGACTTTGACAGCAGATTGTGTTATACCTGCTAGCTGCGAGCACATCTGGCCGATTTCCGCTGGAGCCATTACTGGGGGGGATGTCCTTGTGGTCCCCCTGCTCGTTTGCTATCGCGGGTATTACAGTCGCTGCGGGTCTTCTCCGATTTACGCAAGGTACTGCACTCATTACTGTGAATACGACACCAGAACCAATTCTGCTGTTTAAGGGTTGCACGGTTGGATCAGTTAATGACGAAATTGCCGCCGTTCTCCCCCCTGCCGTAACTCCACAGTGTCCACCCAATTCGGTTTCTGCCTCCCCCACACCTCTTCTTGGTGCCGTCATCAGCCCCGATCTCACTCCATCCCAAAAAAGTCTCTTCTAGACGTGCTCTCTAAATACCAAGCTTCCTTCGACTCGTGCTCCCCCTCTCTTTCGCAGACTTCTACCACAGAGCACTGCATCGAAACTGATGGCCCCGACATAGTTCGCCGTCGTCCATACCGTGTCTCACCATCAGAAAGAAAAATAATTGATGACAATGTGGCCGACATGCTCAAGCGCAAAATCATACGCCCCCCGGAAAACCCGTGGTCTTCACCTGCCCTCTTGGTGGAGAAGAAGGATGGCTCAGTGCGCTTCTGCGTTGATTACAGGGCGCTAAATAAGATCACTCGGAAGGATGTGTACCCGATGCCTCGCATTGACGATGCTCTGGACTGCCTTCAAGGCGCTGAGTATTTTTTTCCCGTCTGGACCTACGGTCCGGTTACTGGCAAATTCCGCTGCTTTAGTCGGACAAAGAGAAGATGGCATTCGCTACGCCTGACGGCCTCTACGAGTTCAACGTGATGCCGTTCGGGCTGTGCAATGCTCCGGCCACGTTTGAACGGATGATGGATACAGTTCTCCGTGGCCTAAAATGGAAAACGTGCTTCTTTTACCTTGACGATATTGTCATCTTCTCGTCCACGTTCTCCGAGCACCTCAAGCGTCTGGAAGAAGTATTAGCGTGCCTTGCCCGCGCTGGGCTTCAGCTTAATGCAAAGAAATGCTGCTTTGCGAGTAAGACTATTAAGGTATTGGGCCACGTGGTCAGCAAAGAGGGCATAGAACCTGATCCTGGCAAGATCGCCGCTGTAGTCGATTTCCCTCGTCCGCTCCAAGTAAAAGATCTACGGAGCTTCCTCGGCTTGGCTTCTTACTTCCGTCGCTTCGTGCGTAACTTTGCGGCCATTGCTTCTCCTTTACACAAGATTTTAAAGTCTGGCACGCCCTACGACTGGTCGAGCGAATGTGAAGCAGCCTTCAAGCACTTAAGGACGCGCTCACGTCTCGACCTGTTCTGCGCCACTTCGATGAAAAGAGCGCCACAATACTCCACACGGACGCCAGCGGTCATGGCCTTGGCGCTGTCCTTCTGCAGCGGGATGCCCAGAATCAGGAAAGAGTATTTGCCTATGCCAGTCGTTCCCTGACAAGTGCTGAACAAAACTACACCATCACCGAGCAAGAGTGTCTGGCAGTAGTGTGGCCTGTTCAAAAATTCCGCCCATACCTTTATGGCCTCCACTTCACCATCGCAACTGACCACCACGCTCTTTGTTGGTTGTCTTTCCTCAAGAACCTGTCCGGACGCCTAGGCCGCAGGGTTCTCCGCCTGCAGCAGTATGATTTCGTCGTCACACATAAGTCCGGCCGGAAACATCTCGATGCCGACGCCCTGTCTCGATGCCCTCTGACTACCATTCCGTCACTTGCTGTGGAGGTCCCGAAAACCGTACTCCAAGTAGCATCCGTTACGTCTCCTGCCATGGAAGACCCTCCAGAACTTCTTTCGTTGCAGAGGGCGGACGCATACTGTGGTCCTATCATTGACTACCTTACCGGCCGCGTACAACCTCCCAACAGTCGTGCTCGCCGTCAACTCGACAAGTTCCAGCTCCTGCATGGCACGCTTCACCGTTGCAACCACCACCCTACTGGCCACAAATGGGTCCCTGTCGTACCCCGTTCCCTTCGCACATCGATTTTGGAAGCTTGTCACGAAGATTCCACGGCTGGGCACCTTGGATTTGCGAAGAGTTATGACAGGGTCCGCAGCCGCTACTTCTAGCCTGGGATCTCAAAAACTGTCGCAAAATACGTTTCCTCGTGTGCATCTTGCCAGCGTCGCAAACATTCGACGGCTCCTCCTGCCGGCTTGCTTCAGCCCTTACCTTGTCCCTTCGCGCCTTTCCAGACGGTCGGAATGGACTTGTATGGACCTTTGCCCATCACGCAGTCCGGTCACCGGTGGATAGTGACGGCGGTCGATCACTTGACAAGATATGCTTAAACTCCGGGACAGCGGGACAGCCGATCCGGGACACCCGCAGAAGTCGCCGAATTCATTCTACATCACATCATTTTGCTCCATGGTGCACCACGCATACTTCTTAGCGACCGCGGGCGAACCTTCCTGGGGACCATTGTTGAGGAGCTCCTGCGTGCCTCCAACATCGTGCACAATACTACTTCCGGCTACCATCCCCAGACAAAGGGCTTAACCGAGCGTTTCCACTGAACTCTCTCTGACATGATCTCTATGTATATAAGCCCCGACCATCGCAACTGGGACATTATCCTCCCCTTCGTCACCTTTGCTTATAACACTGCACGTCAGCGTACTACTGGCTACTGTTGCGACCGGGCGGGGGCACCCGATCCGTTCTCCGTGGCCTCCAACATACGATGGGTAGCGTGTAGGAAGCGAGCGGCCAGCCGCTGTTGCAGCCGTGAAGAAGTCTAGAGCAGTAGGATAACGTAACTGTTTACTTCATAGCGAGAGGTGAGCCGAAGCAAAGAACAATGCCCCGACGGGCGAGGTTACAATACAGGACTCGAGCAGAGCGACAACATCGATTCGCTGCTCAAACAGGAAATGGTTTACAACGCTTGGGCAGCTCTATTTATACCCAAAAGCGATAACGGTCAAACGCAACAAGCGGGAACACGCCAAGAACGTCACAGACACACACAACACTCTTTCCAGAGTTCGTAAGCCGATAGCGATCGTGTTGATCGTGCCGATAGCGAAACGTCTGAGCCGGGGATGTCAAGGCGGGACTCACCGACGCGCAGGTGACTGAAGGGTGTGGCGATCGTCGTGAAGAATGCCTGGGCGAGCCGCTGGCAGCCGCCGGAGGCGCGTTGCAAAGCGAGGTGACTGACCCGGCATGGCGAGACACGAAAGTACGATTCACCGACACGCGGGCGCACGTAGTCGATTCCCACGTGGTGGCCGATGCGGGAAAATACGGCGGCGTTGGCCGATTCGTAACAGCTTCTCCGCCAGGGGTCCGAGATCCCGATGGATAAGGGTCTGCAACCGTTGTCCGGAGGGATGCTTTCGCAGTGAAGTGCTCAGCAGACGCTCGACTCCAGGCCGGGGCTGTACGACACCGTGCTGGAGCTTCACAGGGCCGATCACTGGACGAGTAGTGGCTCCCCTAGAACGTCTCTGGCTTGGTCAGGCAAGCAACAGAACAACACAGCAAGACACAACCGCATCACCGGCAAGTGCGAAGACAAATCCACACTGAAGATCTACCAGGCTTTTAGTTGCGATAAAAATACGCTAATAACTAACTACACTAGTTATTTTTTTGCCCAGCAGTACTTTAGACAAGTGCACAAACTTGAAAGGTGACATTTCGCGTGATCGGAAATGTCCATACAACAAAACGTAATCGTAAAGGCGAAACCTGCTTCAGGAAAAACAAAGAAATTGAGAAAGTCAGGCGTCTACAGGCCACTTCTCGCGCCGAGAGCTGCGATTGGAGCTCTCGTCAATGCCCTGAGCTTTTCCCTTTCTGTACCGCACTTTAGTTGCAGCCGTTCTCTCAACGCTGCTGTGACCGCGTGAAATGACACCGGTCGTCTTGTTCGACACAGGTCGAGCGCGCGGAGGAGCGAGCGGGATTTTCCCCGTTCATACATTAGGCGCACACTGCTTCTAGGCGGTGTTCCCTCGACGCGATGCGAGCTCACGGCTTTGCTCGCACTGAAACACGCGCCACAATTACGCGCTGAAGTTTTTTGCTACCTCCTCGTTGCTCGCCTTTTTACGAACGCGTTCGGCAAGCAAACGCCGGAACGCCTTTGCGTTCTCTCCTCTAGGCTGGTCGGTTCCCGACTTTGGTTCAGCCACGGGCGACACCGGAACCTCAACTAGCTCACCCGTTGGTGGCCTATCGACGGGAGCATCAGCTGGGAGTGAAACGGGCACGACGAGCCCAGTAGACACCTTGCAGTTCCCATCAGTCACTACCTCGTCGTCCCTCGCGCTTTCAGTGACAACCTCGGCACGCGAAGACCGAAGCGTGTTTCCGTTCTCCTTCCTCACTGCCAGAACTACCCTACAACTAGGCTGCCCTGTCTCAAAAGACGGCTCAGTTGCCCGCGAACTGCGCGCGTTCGGGTCGACAGCCGTTTTCAAGGCTTCCCGTGATATAGCGCACTTTGAACATGGCGACGAAACATCTCCACTCACCGTAGAGGCCTTACACATAGTGTACTTACGCTGCCCTCCGTCGCGAGCTTCTGGAAATGCCCAATCATCGCTTTCTGTCTGAGTTTCGCCGTTCCTCACAGAGGTGGCGACCCTATCGTTACTCGAGCTCTTCGCAGCGAGCCCAGCTGGTTCTTTCCTCGGCAGTTTCTCAAAATTGTACCCATTTTCGCTTAACAGCTGATCTGACCTGTTCGAGAATAGGTACCTGTACTCCGGCAGAAGTTGTGGGGATACTGCTGCCTGCATCACAAGTTCACCAAACGGACCTCCGATGCTGACCTTAGCAATCGGCAGACGCACGTTTCGTGCACCTACGGCTGGCTTCACCCAAACACACTGCCCTGTTAGCTGATCCGGTTCCACGTACGAAGGGTGGACCATGTCTACCGTCGCTGCGGAGTCGCGAAGAACTCTGCACGGTTTACCGTTGACGACTAGCTCCCGTACGTACGGCTCTAGAAACTGCCTGCTGTCCTCACTCTGATCTAGTACGTGAAAGACGAGTTTTCCTTTCTTACAACTGGCAGCGAAATGTCCCGTCTCGCCGCAGTTGTAACACGCAGCCTGTCTGCGCGCTTCGAAAGCTTTCTTTCTGCGCTGCTCCTCAGCGTCTGCTGCTCTCTTTTCGTTATCGTGGCCAGTTTCTCTATCCACGAGAACGACTTCCCTTGCTCCACCGTCTTCCCGGGGAGCTCTGCCTTTCGGCCCTGACTTATCAGGCCTCGGCCTGAACTCTTTTGGGCTGTCTGTCGGCCCCTGCGCACCTCGACGTGCGACGAACTCGTCGGCTAGTTGAGCTGCCTTATCCACAGTATTTACCCCTGGCCTATCTTGCACCCAGAGTCTCAGGTTCTCTGGTAGACGGCGGTAGAACTGCTCAAGACCGAAGCACTCAACTATCTTGTCGTGCTCTCCGAAAGCCTCTGCCTCTTCGTGAGTCATCCATGGCTTCGTCCCACGTGGCGTCCGAGAGGGGGGGGGGGAGAGTGTCATTGAAAGGTGCCGGGGTCGCGCTATCGAATGTTGATCGTGCCGATAGCGAAACGTCTGAGCCGGGGATGTCAAGGCGGGACTCACCGACGCGAAGGTGACTGAAGGGTGTGGCGATCGTCGTGAAGAATGCCTGGGCGAGCCGCTGGCAGCCGCCGGAGGCGCGTTGCAAAGCGAGGTGTCTGACCCGGCATGGCGAGACACGAAAGTACGATTCACCGACACGCGGGCGCACGTGGTCGATTCCCACGTGGTGGCCGATGCGGGAAAATACGGCGGCGTTGGCCGATTCGTAACACTACTCTCCGTTCTCTCTCGTCTTCGGCCGCTCACCTTCAATATACCTTCGAGTCAACTTTCTTCTCCGCCCCTGTTTCCTCTGACGTACCAACCCACGAACAGTACATTTCACGGCTCGCATATTGCCGAGAACAAGCACGCTTGCACACTGAAGCTCATCAGCAAGTCAGGAAGACAAGATACGACACATTCCTCCGTTCGTTTTCACCCTGGTGATGAAATGCTCCTATGGACCCCCGAACGGAAGCCTGGTCTTTGTGAGAAGTTCCTTCAGCGTTTCCTCGGCCCTTACGTCGTCCTCGAAGAGACTTCTGCAGTTAATTACCGCATAGCACCCATAGGCACCTCAACAGACCGTCGACCCCACGGCGCCGAAATAGTCCATGTATCTCGCCTCAAGCCCTTCAGACGCCGGGCTCCAGCATGACTCGCGGCCAGGCGGCCGACTCCGCAAGGGGGGGAAGTGTGAGCATCCTTGGACACAGACCCCCGACAAATTATCGTAGCCAAACTCTACATATTCAAATTGTATCTCTGTAAAAGCCATTCATCTGTAATTGATGAAGCGCATAACTCAAAAGGTATCTGGGAATACAAAAAAATATATAACTGCTTCTTCTAAATATACGCGGTCTTAACTGACTTTTTTTAGTTTTAACCATTGTATGTAATAACCAATTTGTTGAGGTATGCATCACCTATGTTAATTGTTTATTTGTATAAACATACATATGTAACAATCTATTTTGTGCAGAGCGCCGTGCAAGCCGTTTCTGCGGTAGGCGCTTCAGGTTTCGATTTTAGTGATGGCTATGCCTCAACTATCATGGCAACTCGTGTAGTACGCTCGACTTGGTGACGAAAGTCGACATTCTGAACGAAATTAAGAAGGGGGACAAGTAGCGGACAACTAACAATGCTGTGCTTGTGCCTGTTGTTTAATTAGAAGTTTGGTTAATTCGAAGGTGTTTCGCGGTACCCGTGGTCTTCGTATTGACCGCGGGAGTCGACTGTATCACTATAGGCGATGCCCTCAAATATGCTGACGCAGAGTTCTGGGGGGCTTCATATCTGATGTACTCGCCTCACACGAGTTGAACCAATTGGCTGGTTAAAGAATTTAATCGCGAATATAATGCATTAGTATATCTGTACGTTAATCGATTAACACTTTCGTACCGTGAAAAAAATGTATAAAATTTACCGAAAAATGTTTTTCGCTCAATTTGTAGAGCTTCTTTTTATTAATAATACGGTACCATTATTTCGATTAAATAACTTGTAAACTGGAATAATGCGATAAAAATTGTGTAAAAAAAACTGCTCGAAGATGGTTTCACCGCATGGCCCCAATGTCTCGCGAAAAAGCGCCGTCAGTGCTCCAAAATGACCTATGAAGAGTATAGTCGTCATGACCGATGACGGCTGTACTCGTCATCGGTCATTTTGGTACAAAACCTCATGACGACTATATTTGTCAACGGGAGCGAAAGGGTTAATCGTCCACCCGTACAGCAAACGAAAGAAAATGTTTTGTTGCGATCGAGGAAGACGAGCTAGGGTGGAGAGGTTGCGGGGAACATCAAAGATGTAACTAAGACGCATTTCGATCAGTATGACCGCGCAACCGTGGTCTATATATACATCCCTATAAAGGCGAGTAACCCATATTTGAAAAAAAAAAACGTAAACTTGTGGATATCCAAGCGACATCGCAAAAATTAGGTTTAAATAACACACCTGAAATGATATCGCATGGATGTTCACAAAAAAAATGATCTCACGTGAAACATTGTATGGGCATCGCAGAGATGTTCTAAAATGACGATGTTAGTACCATTTGTGGATATCCTATGGATTTCCGTGGTTTGCTGGGTATATTTACGGATCAGCCCGTATACGCCTCGAGCGCGGCCTGTAGGGGCGCCACTGAAATCCCCCTAGCGGCCCGTTTCGAAAGCAGCCGCGGGACTTCGCGTCCCGCTCTCCAGTGTCGCCGCGGCTTTTGCGGCACGTTCACGACCGAGATTTGACGTTTGCGGGCGTTTGAAATCCATGTTTATGTGGAGAAGTCATTCTGTTCGCAAATGAGGTGTGTTTACGAGAGTGTAAATGTATCTGACGCGATCTAAGTGTGGTATATTCCGTCTGTATAAGCGCCAGGTGTGTGTCACAGGTCAGCGTCGCGCAACCGGCGTATGATGGATACGATTGTAGTTACACTGACCTGAATTTGCTAACAGTTTCTCCGTAACCACCGGTTCCTCAGATGTTCATTCTACGGCTATACACTACGATTTAAATCGGTTTTGTGCGCTTACATAATCAGCGGAGCACTCATACCTGACAGCACGCCAGTTACGTTTGCCGATATACCTCAGATATTGATCACCACCATTTACAAGCCGGTGTGTGTTAATTTCGGGAATATTCAACAAAAGCACGATGGACCATGCATAATTATACTCGGGGATCAGCACACGACAGAGTCGTCTTGTCGTGAGGTGAGCGCCCGCAAACATTCATCTGCTACATATATCCTCTGCGAGCAGCGCGGAGACGGGCTTTGAATATAATCCACGTCCGCGACTAAATGCTTATTCGAAATATCGTCATATGGCACAGGGAGCGTGTAGAATGAAGCAGAAACTGAAATCAGAGGACCTTATCACATACCACACTCTTTTAACGACAGATTTCATTGCTTGTTGAACAGCCTACCCTGTATACTTCCAAAAATGA
Organism: Haemaphysalis longicornis; assembly: GCA_013339765.2. Lineage (NCBI taxonomy): Eukaryota > Metazoa > Arthropoda > Arachnida > Ixodida > Ixodidae > Haemaphysalis > Haemaphysalis longicornis. The sequence goes on along the minus strand of CM023452.1, from coordinate 77,831,474 downwards.
GTCCGCCGTACGATCAGCTCTTCGTCGCAGTACAAAAACAAGGAAAGTGAACGCGAGATTTGTGTGTGTGATTGCTAAAACGTAGTTGCTTGATTCCGCTCCGCATTTGTACACAGCGTCCCCTCCCCTACCCCCCCCCCCCCAATGTCTCGCGAAATAGCAGTGCATTTCGCGTATACTTGGTCTAGTGAACCCTACCTGGCTTAAGTTTAGACAAACGTCTTTAGGATGTCAGAAGCTGCACCTGTTTTTTTTTTTTTTTCATTTTCGTTAGAGCTATTATGTTTCTTAATTCCGACTTGCACAGCATTTATTTTTCCGTGGTTTCATTAACTTGCCTTGGTTCTTGCTATATGGCGTGTGTGACCACATTTTTAACGACGCACAGGCTTGGAATATACTTAACCTTTTTCGCATGGTTTATATTCTTATAAAAGGCATCAGTTATTGTCCGGGATTGGGTAATCACATCCCCGAAACATATTTTTCTGCGACGTATATATTCGAAACGAAGCCGCATTCGTTGTCCACGCTGCAAAATGAAGCCAACCGCTCATTTTGCAAGTATCAGGTCTAAACGAGGCGGCAGTGGAATTCATTTGTGCCTGATGCTTTGGAGGTGACAGGGGTGATATGTTGCTACCGTCGCTGACGCCCGGAAGAGCGGCGACGAAGCGCGCAGAACCGCGTCCGCGGGTAGCTCTTGCAGGCGATCCCGTATACTCTACGAAGACGCAGTTGCTTTTTAAAAGACCTAAACGTACTCTTTGTCTAAAGACGTCACCATAACAAGTTTTTTTTAGGGCGCAGAAAGGCGAAAAGAAGCGAAACAGAACTAAAACACTGCACGAGCCCCTATCAGCCACGCAGCGCAAATCCCGTCAACGCCGCGGAGAAACAGCGGCAGGCGGCGCAGCGATCGCGAAGCTCGAGGCGTATACGTACAGTTTTGAGAGGAGAGGGGAAAGGCGCTTGTCTACGGTCCCATCCGGCAGAGCTATCTAAAAGTCGGTTTTTACGCAACGATCTACCGTTATAAACTGTATACTGCAACACCCTGTATATTTCTCATTAAAGGGCAGTATTATAATACTGCCCTAGCTCCAATGAGAAATATACAGGGTGTTTCGGTATACAGTTTATATGTTGCAACACCCTGCAACATGCATACATGTTGCACCACACATGAAAAAAAAAAGTTTTCAGCAAAACCACTCCCATTATCTTACAAATTTTGCACTAATGTAACATTTCAGTAATATGCTGTTGGCCTAATACGCCTGATTCAAAACACGACACAAAAACAATGACATTTCAGATCACAACAACCACGATGCGATCACGTACATTTCAGATAAGTTAAGAAACAGGCCAGGCAACAGGACCACTTGGTTACTTCTCGGCGCCGAAAAGGAACTTTTGAAAGTGCAACGATGCCAGACATCAGTATGCTCGAAACGCTCGAAAGTGGGCATTTTAAGTTGTTTTTTTACCTTCTTTTTTTTACTGTCTCACTTGCCTCCAACGCCAATGACGCATTTTTAGGAGGCGTTGACATAACTTGCGTAGGCTGCCGATTTGCCCACCGCGTCAAGCTGGCACATGCGCGGAGAAAACGACAATCCTGGGCACGTAACACGAACGCACACTTGAGAAGACGCAAACCTTCGCGGGACAACAAACACCGATACCGTTCGCAGTCGTCAGAAATTCACCCGACAACCTGAGACAGATCTCTGAGCGCTGCTTGAATGTATCACAAGTAGCGTTGCAATACAGTCACAAAGGCGCCAACACAATTAACCTGAAGGCAAACTACAAATAATTCTTCTTTTCCTCCCTGTAGCACCTGTAGCAGCACAAACCCGAAGCCTCCCAAACTTCCAGCACAGAACAGGGACTTCCAGACAACGTTTTACGGCTGGCTGAACAGTGAACTGGCCCGACGTGTATTCCTCCTCTCCATTTCAGTTGCGTGCGAACTAGAAATAAGAATTGTTGGCACGCGGCGTGCGACCTAAAAATAAAAATTGTTCCCACGCGGCGTGCGAACACAAAATAAAACTTGTTCGCACAGCGCGTGCGAATAGGGACACCCCCACTTTTGTCAGTTTTTACAAGACCTTTCATGCTTTCATCTCTCCTTTCAAGACAAAAGCGCTGGCGAAGCGGGGCTTGCGTCTTCGGTTTGTTGGGCTGCCAGAACTCGCGTACCTGTTTTCAGGCTTTGTGAGAGGTGTCAACCTTCAGCTTTTTGCCAGGAATGTGTAGAATGCTTATTTTAATTGCGCGTCATTTGTTCTTACTGTGCACTGCGTGCGAAGGAGGACATAAACGTACTGCGCAGCCGGCGGTGGAGACACGTGCTTTTGGCGCGACCGGCGTTCACTGGTAAGAACTTTAAAATGTTCATTGTCATGCTAGTAGGTGGGGAGCTCGGCATTTGTCGATGCCTGACCACTCGCTACACACCTTTTTTTACAGCATTTCCAGAAATCCTAGAACCCCGGCGCGGCCGGTTTCATAATTTGACAGCCACCGCTGTCACGCTATCGCGGGTTACTAAAACCATTTAGGTGCTTGTTGGTTGTTCGTTGCGAGACTTACGTAGGGGCGAACGAAAGCCCACGAGTTATTTCACGACGTCCGCATTCACCTCTGGTGCCTGGCCGTGCCGTGCCGCAACTTATGCATTGTTTCGCGAGTAGCTTTCGATTTCAGCTGATTGAAATGGCATTTCAGCGTCATTGAGGTGTGTTGGCGCTGCTTCAAGAATACAGTGTTCAATTGGACTTGTCGTGCACTAATGCCGAATTAGTGTCTTTACTGTACTGAAGTCGTGCGCGGTGATACAGGCCTTCGTTTAGGACGGCAGAGACGGATTGTGCTCGCGTAGAGCTAAGTTCTGCTCAAAAACGCAACCCCACCGTTTCTTTCTTGACCTAGGAGCAGGCCGCGGAAGCTAGCAGGTGTCTGTCTCGCTGCGTCTCGTGCAGGCGAAGCAGTTATTGAGGACGCGACACATAAGATGAGCCAACTGGGGTCAGTTGTGAGCATTGAATGTTACTTGTTGTCGCTCCAATGCATCCAATACAGCCTTTTCTTTTTTCCGGCAGTCCCTGTAAATTTCACTTGTGTAGTTGGCCGAGGCTGCCCAGCCCTGCATAGAGCCTCGCTGGGTGAATGGATGGATGTTCCAGTGTGAGAGAGCTTTGATGGATCCTTTATTAGTATGCGTTTGTGTTAGTGCATTCCCCTTGATTTCCGTGTCACGTATGGAGAGTGTTTCAAATATATGGGCCTCCGTAAGGGCTCTAACGTCGTTTGCCATGACATACTTGTGGGACCGAGTTAGACTGCCAACTTCTGTGGGCACAAATCTCGTCAGTAGCACAGCGACATTGCTAACATGGCACTTGTGGACGGTAAAACATGCATTGTTTTTTGCACAGCTCAGCTCGACTTCACTGGGTGCGAGAGCCATCGAGTATTTTCAGCGTACGTAGCAGCTATTTTGATGCCGAAGAGTGTAGGGTGCACATGAGTGCATTTTTTTGTGCTTTTGTTATTACTGTTGGTGCCATGCAGAGTTGGGCTGTTTAGCGAAAAACGTCTACGGCAACTCAGAAACTGTTCTTCTCTTATGAGGCATGTTGTAACCTGCTCATTTGTGTGACCCTGCTGAAGCTCATGCTTCAAGGTCCTACTTAGGCTAGGACAGAGGGAGAAGAAATTTAATTTTGAGGAATGTTAATAATGATGATGCGTCTTGAGAGCACTGCCGGTGGTTAAGTACGTTGACAGCTGTCAGTGTCAGCTGAAGGCAGGACAAGTGCTCTGTCCTGACCACATTCTGTCACATTATGACGTGCTTTTGTGTGGCTTATTTTGGTCATGGGACAACATGCCCTTTGATGCACTCTACAAAGCTTTTTCTCTCCAAATGCTCTCCACGGGAGCATTGCGCTTAGGTGAAGGCTTTCATTGTGACCGGGTTGGCTACAAATGTTGTGGCTGTGAGTACGAAGAATGCAAGTACTGTGACTACTGTGGTGTTTCAGAAATATTTTATTCAATTAAGATGTAGTGCAAGTCTTGATGCATTGTTATTTTGTTGCTGTTTCCCGTAACTTTTCACACTAACTTGGGGAGACCCGCCGTGGTGGCTCCGTGGCTAAGGGGTTGTCCTGCTGAGCCCAAGGGCGCGGGTTCAATTCCCGGCCATGGCGGCCACTCCTTCTGATGGAGGCGAAAAGTGAAAATGCCTATGCGTTTAAAATTAAGAGCATGTTAAAGAACCCCAGGTGGTCAAAATTAATTCGGTGCTTCTGGTGCACCTCATTGCCTACGTTGCGCTGGCGCGCTGAACCCTGCAATCATTCGCAAGTGAGCTAGAAGGAAAGCAATTTCAGTCAGAGGATCTTAGCCGCATAACGGTGGCCAGTGGAGGCAAAGGACAGCAGAGGTTGTGGCACGAAGGTTTCCCAGAGCAAGTGAGCTCGAATGAGGGCCAAGAAAGGCGGCCACAATGGCAGGGCGGTGGCAGCTACCGCTTTGGATGCTCTGTCCACGGCCACACGTATGGACCACCCACCACCAGTGACATGAGAGAGCAATTCTGGGCACCGTCACGGGCGTGGTTGTGAGGCTTCTGTTTCTGTTTACAGGCTCCAGTGTTTCTGACATCATGTGGTCTGGCTCAAGGCGTCCCAGAACACCTTTTCCCCCGATTACGGACTCAGCCGGGCATCCCACATCTGTTGGCCAGCCCTTCCACGGCCAAGTCGACTACGTGTTCTTACACCACAACAAGGGCAACATCTCCCACCGCGGCCGAATGTGAGATCATTCCCTTATTTGCACACTTGCGCTAGCCCTGGCGGACCTTATTAGCTCACACGCCTTTATGAGCTTTGCATTTCCCTATGGCCGACCCCAGATTAGCCCTGCTTTGTAACGGAGGAGGTGTCCTGGCAGCCATCTTGAAAGTAATTGAGATTCTGCTGCCAGGCTATGCACCCGTTCACGACCGACAAGGTCGTGAAAAACGCAACCAAGATACGTTTTCGTTGAGAAAAGTGCTTGGTTCTCCCCTTACCTGTGCTGTCTGAGGGGACTTGCTTTTTTCGACTGAATCCAGGCAATTTTGATCTGATCTGTCATACAGGGGCGGGGTGGAGGCATTGGTGGGGCTGTTCGGCCCATTTAGTGACTACTTGGCTCTGCCCCGCCTGCCACCACTTGCTCGTTCTTGAAGTGCACTTGCTGTCGGCATGCACGTAGCAGAAAAATAAACAGGGTGTCGATCAACTGGACTGATTGATGCATGGGGCCTATGGGGAGTTTCACAACTCCCACATCAAGTAACTCTGTTATCAGCCTCCTACAACATGAGCCTAAAATAAATGTGGCTGCGACAGCCCCTTCAAAGTGGCGTCTTACTTGGCACGCTCAGTGTGCACAAAACTTAGTACGTGGTTTGCACGTGGTCATTAGAAAAGGTGCTTAGGGGACATGTTAGGCAGCTACCCGTCGTCCCCGAAAGGATCGCTTTGGAGGGTGAAGCTGGTGGTAGCGGGGCTTCTTGGCCCTGTTTCATTGTGGGATTGGGCGTAGCACCAACGGAGGCCTGCCGTGGCGCAAAGTTGGCCGATACAACGATCACATCATCATCGCTGCCTTCAGATGAGAGGATCTCAATGGCCTGGTCCCAGTTGGAGTTTCCGGTCGGTGCAGCAGGTAAGGCTGTCTTGGGCTGTGAAATGGCGAGTACATTTGTGGTTGCCACGGGACCATTCTTCGATGATTCTCCAAGTTTCCCAGAAACGCTGCTCTCACCACTGGTGCCCGGAAGGGAGGTTACACGCCACTGAGCGACCGCTGCATTGGCATCCAGCACTAAGTTGGGTAGGGATTGTGCTGAATCTGCAGTTCCACAGGCTGAAATTCGAGTTCAGCCCTAGGTTGGGGAGAGATTGTGCTGTATGTGCACTTTCGCAGGAGATGGCGCTGTCAGTGCATACGCTTTCTGTGGTTGCATCATGGAAGGAGTTTGGAGGAGACGGGAGAGTTAGACCCACATCTTCGCAAATGGGTTGCGTGTTTTTAGCAGCGTTCACATCTAAAAGCGCAAGGCTGCTGGCAGCATACGGATGCTGATTACGATCAGGCACACCACCAAATGCTTCTTGACAGATTCTCACACCAACACTATCTTGCTGGCCGACGCAACTATAATCGCAGCCCGATGAGATTGGGATCCTGAGATGAATGCCTGACGCTCAGTGCCTCCAGCATCTCCAGTACCTGCCAGCTGCATGTCATCATTCAAGCTCAAATGCTGTTTTGGTCAAGGTTTGGTGGGAACGTCGGGGCGGGCGCTCTGCTGGGAGAACGTGCGCATGCTTGAAGCCCGCGGTTGAGAAGTGCCTCTCTCGGAAGAACAGCCGGGCCACTGGAGAGCTGTGGTCCTCATCCGTCGTCCTCCTGCTGCTGAACCTTAGGGGTGCCACAGCCATACTCGCGAGTTGACCGGTGTTCCATGGCTGCTACAGGCTCCCACAGCAGGAACTCCGTGCCCTAGGCAGAGCAGAAAAAGTGGGCCATTTTGAAGCCCTGGTGTTTTTCACTTCATAGATGTCATTCACTCATCAGGCTTTAAACCATGTTACACTGGCTGGTATTTATGAAACTTGACTTGGCATAACTTGGGATGACGTGTTCAATGAGCATGACCTTGGCAATGTCTATAACAAGTTAATGATAACATTTTCTCACTTTTACTTCCCATACAAAACAACTGCTCATTCTTTGAAAGCTCACAAACACTGTATGACCTCCGAACTGTTTAACACTATAAGGGAGTGGGGTGTATTCCCAAAATATTTGCAAACCAGCTTTATAGATGGAGGAAAAGTATTCAAGACAAACTACATTACAAGCGAACTTTGTTATGTAAAAACACAGTACCATTATTAGCCTTCAACAAAGGATCAGCCAAAAGATGTACAGAAAATATTAAATGCTCTAATTTGTCATTCTTCCAATTGAGTTATGAAAACAAACTGTCTTTCAAAAGGAATCAAGTTATACTTTCAATTATTCTTTTCTTTCATTTCAACCTGCACAAATTAGGCTGTGCAGAAAATTGTGAGTTTTAGTATGATCGCATATTTTAGCACTTGCATTTGTACATGAGGTCATAACAGCACTCATGAATTTAATAGCAATGAAACTGATGATGCAGGAATACAGATTAAACGTAATCTTGTTGAGGTAATGTTGCACTGTTTCATCTGATATTTTTAATATTGCTATTATTTGCCAGTGTCTTCCCACGTTGCTACACAGACTGCTGGAGTCAGTGTTACTTAAAAAAGGTCACAAAAATGACTTATTGCCCAATTTCAATGTTATCTTTGTTTAGGGCCCCTGCCGAAATAATTCTCATAACACTGAGTGATTGAGACTGATTGCGACTGCGACCGAGTTGACTGAGTGAGAGAAAAACACCCGAGTTCCCTGTTCGCTTGGTGTATTTGAAAAGGTCTGGGGATTGGTTAGTGGCTGTAAAGATGTTGCGTCCCTGCACTGAACTTGTCTGCTGATGGCAGATCAGGTCGGGCCATACCCGTTTCTTTCTGTACACTAGAAGTGACAAAGATTTTCCACCACCACCAGTTCCACCAATATGCTGCCTAAAATGGGCCTATACGTCCTGTAAAACTCCTTGGGCAGGCCATCTGGCCCAGGGGAAGAGCCTGACTTCATGTTTTTTAGTACCTCGAGTAGCTCTTGCTCTGACGTGGGTTTTAGGAAGTTTTCGCCTATTTCCTTCTCTACCTGTGGGAGTTGCCCCCCCAGAGAGTTAATTCCCTCTAAAAGGCTGTTTTCATCTAGCTGTGCTGGGTCCTGCCTGTAGAACTCAGTGAAAAACTCTGTGAAGCACGTCTTAATGTCGTCTGGATGTGAGGAGACCGTGTTTGACAAAGTTACTCCGGTAATCACTGTGGGTTTTTCCTGAGTTGCCTGGAAGTGGTTTATCTCCCTGCTCCCTCCACGAGGCCCGTGCCTGTTATATAGGCGGTTTCGTGTGGGCATAAGCGTTGCATGCAGAGAAACTACCGCCTCCTGAGCTCCTGGGTGTACTCGCTCATCTCTGGATAGAGGGAACCCCCTCTTTTTACTATGAGTGTGCTGTTCAGTTGTGCGGTGTCCCTTGCTTTTTTTTTTCCAGTCTCTGTCTGTGCATGCCACCTCCAGTAAACTTTGAGCTGATCCCAGTTGCAAGGGTCTACCGGACTTTCTGTGGTCTGCTCCAGGATGGCAGCTGAGGAATTTCGGGCTGCCTCTTCGTCTAGGATCCTGGTGTTCATACACCAGTGCCTCCTCAACGTAAAGTCTCTCCTTCTTCTCCTTCTTCTTCTGGGTCTCTTGCTTCCTTGGGGTTCCTGGTGGCTTTAACCCTTTGTATCCCATGCTGTTCGTAGGTGCAACAGCAAACGTTTAATGGCTGACTCTCTATTAAAATGGGCCAAATAACACAGAAAAAAATATATGTCCTTCAGCAAACCTTATTTATTGCAGAAAATGAACGTACACATGTGTGTACGCTTGGAACACGGAGTCACTCAATGTGGAACCTTTCAAAATAGTTTGCTGGTCCGTCTTCTTCGTCGCACAGGTACACCTTACAGTTCTTACACTGAAGCCTTGTTCTCCGTGAACACGGGGGTAGCTTGCACCTTGGGGCAGTTTTCTGAAGCACTATGACAGGCAGGTGATTTACCCCATCATACCTGACGGAAGTAGGTACATGCGAAGCTCGGTTCGACAGCCAATTTTCGGCCATAGTACTGTCGTGGAGGGGCGCTTCGTGTGACTTTTCCGACTTCATTAGCCCAAAGGCGACCTGAACCTTGAATTCGGCGAGCTGGATTTCCGAATCCTTCACGGCGCGGTACAACAACCAGCTGTTCACAACAGCAAGGTCCAGCAAGTGAAAAACGATCCTTTTGTACCACTTCTTCGTCTTCAACTCATTGTGGTAGAAAGAAAGCAGCTGGTCCGCTCTGTCGACACCACCCATGCTTTGGTTGTATACTCTTACCAAGCTCGATCGGGAAACTTCTTTTGTTTTTTTGTCGTATCGCCGGCAAACTCCCACAGGACCTACACTATGGGTATTCGATCCAATCGTGACGCTGCCGTTGTTATGCCAGTGACAAATAATTATGCCACTGTCCTTTTCTGATAGGAAATCAAAGTATCCACGGCCTTCCCCCTTCAGGCATTTTTCGGTTTTTAGTGGGCAGCGTCCAATTCTGCCGTTCCTCATGGTTGCTGTGCATCCTAATCCACGACGCCTCATTTCCAGTAGAAGATCTGCTGACGTGAAGAAGTTGTCACAAAAGATTTATTTCCCTTCACAGCCCTCGTAGAGTCGCACAACAGTTTTTCCTCTTTCTCCGATGTCATTTGACAAATCCGTTGGTTCAATGACTAAATTGTCCCTGTCAAGCTGAATTTTGTACACATAACCAGATCTTCCAGCCAGTGTCCGCTCTTTGTAGCCCCACTTTCTAGGCTTTTTGTTCATGTACCCCCTTGAGGCTGTGCCGGCCTTTGAATGGTACCGTATTTATTCGAATCTAAGCCGATAGTTTTTTTGAAATACTGATATATCAAACTCCAGGGTCGGCTTAGATTCGAGGATTTTGAAATACGCGCCAATTTCCAAGTGAAGTAGCGCGCAGCTAGCGCCACCCAGAAAAGAAAGTATTGTAGCCATTACTAGACGAGCCAGTAGCCACTTAAGGGCCATAGGCCGCCATTTTGAATTGTGCAGACAGTGGCCTGCGTGCGGTGTGGCGTTTGGTTTTGACAGCGCAAAAAGAAGCGGTGCCATTATAGTGCCGCTTTTAAAAGAAAAGTTGTTTTAGCCGCGGAGTTGTCGTCGAACGTTCAAGCCGGGCGGGACTTCGGCGTGGATGAAAAAAATGTCCGTCGTTGGAGGACGCAACGGGAGAGGATATTTGCGTGCGCCGCAACGAGGTTGGCAATCATTTGGCAATCACCGAACCACGAGAATGCCGTCACCATGAAATGGAGATGGCATTGGCTGACTTCGTTCAGACGCAGCGAGCAGCTGCCCTTCCAGTAACGACGGAAGTGCTCCAGGCAAAAGCAAGGGAGCTTTTAAGGGAACGAGGCTTATCGCGGGCACACTTCAAAGCCAGTCGGGGCTGGCTACAGAAATTCATGAAGCACTTTGGCTTTAGCCTCCGTCGTCGAACCTCAATCATCCAGAAGTTGCCCGGTGATTTTCAAGAGAAACTGATTGAGTTCCAGCACCGCATCTTCCTGTTCAATAAACGTGTTTTCTTTTTGTGAACGCTGACCTCGCCTTTTTGTTCGGCCTACATTCGAGGTAAGTTTTTTTTTTTTTTTTTCGCGCCTTCGGACTTTCGGGGGTCGGCTTAGAATCGGGGCCGGCCTACATTCGAATAAATACGGTATTATCATTTCATCCACGGCAAGGCAATCTTCCATTTCTGCAGCACCCTGGAACTTATACTTCAGCCGGCTGAGCAACGGACGGACCTTGTAGAGCTTGTCGTCGCCATCTTCTTCCTTTTTCTTCTCGTTGTCGTTGTTGCAGGCGTGGAAAAGTGAGATCACTTCGTCAAAGCGATTTCTTGGCATGCAGTCCGCAATGTGGGATGGGTGCAATAACCGGGACCAGTACATGCGCCTGAATGGCATGGACACTACAGACATGTACAGGACCATGCCGAGAAATTTCCTCATTTCTTCCTAACGTCACAGGTTTTACTCTCGTCCGGTTGCTCTGGACCCAGAATCGGTTTGTTTCGAACGTCAGATGTTCGATGAAATCCTCATCTACCAGCTTTGAAAACATACTCAAAGGCGTTTTAGCCTCTGCCGCAAAGACGTTCGGAGTTAGAATGCTACAGTCTAATTCCGCTACAAAGAAGTCTGCTTCAACGAAATATTTCCAAGTCCCCGTCAGCTAGCCATAGAAGTCAATGCAACAAAGTGCTCGCCACAACGAACCATTTGTCTGGCTTTCTTTCACTACAACACAATTTTTGATGGTTTGGGCTGGGTTTGAACAATTATTTTACAATAAAATAAGCATAGCGCCAGCTGTCTGCAACTTTTTATACGTTCAGGACGCTTAGTTTCACCGAAAACACGCGCGGTGCGGCCACACTGGCACCCAAAACAAGAAAAAAACTCAGGTGGACACCATGGTGTGATGGTGATAACGTTGCGGCGGGCCGTCTTTACACGAGGTGCAAGCCAGGTTCGCCAAGCCGGAGCTATAGCTAATCCGTATCCAGTTGAAATCGCGCAAATGTGCTCTGCATCTGGCGTGGCTGCTGGCGCAGCGGCGTCATGTATGTGTTGTAAGGAGCTGCCCTTGCAGTTTTCCTGCTACAATTCTTCAAAGTCAAGAGCAAAAATATCGTTTTCGTGTTTAGTCTTGAACCCGCATCATCCTATCTTAGTCGCGAGCGGGTGGTCGCGATAAATGCAAGCCTGCGAGGCTTGCCTGTTAAGGTCAGTTGCTGCCGTGCCTAGTCGGAGGATAGTTAAGATAACGGCGCCGTTCCTGCCACAAGCGAGAGGGGGGCTTCCAACCACGTAGGAGCTATCGGCAAGTAATCAGTTCGGTGGAAACGCCTTGTTGTACAGCAATACGCTTTGCGCCTGCATTTCTTAATTTCTTCACCTCTCCCCTTCTCCTCAGTATCGCGCTCTTTGCGTGGTGGTAAAAAAACGGATAACCATTGGTATGTTTGTTATCCGACTAAACACGACATTACTGCGCGTCACTCTTTTTTCTAAACATTGCATTATGCTGCCAATGATGCAGAAATATACCGTGCTATTTTTCTTGCCCTTCCGTGCTGTGTTGGGGCAGATTTCGCCTCAGCGAATTTTCGCTTCAGCAAAATTTTTTGCACGTCCCGTCAGTTTCGTTGTAGCGGGATTCGACTGTAGTAGGAAAGCCTTCGTTGATGTCAAGGTCCTTTTTTACCCAATGCCAGGTCTTTTTTTTTATCTTGTTCTTCACAGTAGTGGACTACTACGACATCGAGGCCATCGGTGTCTGATAAGCTAGACGAATCTGTCCCACTACAATCTTGACTTGCTGTCCTTTCCGCCTGGTCATCATCGGACATTCCAAATCGGAGCATTCGCTCCCACTTGGCCAGTCGAACAAAATTCCCTGGATTTTGGTGTCCGTTAATTCACGCCTGCAGAGAGATATTGTGTTGCATTAGAAACGAAAATCTTTATGGCAAACAGTGGCCTTTTATAAAATGCAGTGACTGAAAAGCAGCCCCACAGACCCATTCGGGAAATTCAGGGGCCCCGTATTCCTGACGGCAAGACGTGTACGCAACACAGTACGGAGGAAAAATAAGTACTTCTATTGGGGTTTTCCTAGAGGAATGGACATGAAAATATTGCTTGTGAATTCCTGTATTACGCGAGAAGTATTATAATGGAAGAAATAGCAGATAAATAATGCGATATCGATGTAACGCGGAGGTACTTACCGTGGTGGGCATTTTGAGGAAGAAGCCATTCTTTGTGTTGTGGTCGAGTTGTCAATACAGGTGGCGCCATCTAGTTAGCACATTTTGGAACTTCAATATAGCGTGAAATTCAAAAATGAAATTTCAAAGTTGGGCGATTCACACGGGATTTTTAGTGCCATTTTATATAATGGCAACATTTGTTGCTGCTGGGATACAAAGGGTTTATTGGCTTTTCCATTTTCCAAGCGGTGTGGTGCCTCGGGAGACTTATCATGGCTGGTTGTGACGGTTGCGCTTTCCAGGTTGTCCTTCTTAATGTCCCCAATGTTTTGCTGTAGCAATGCTGGGTTGTGGGGCCCTTCCAGGGTAGTGCGATGGTTGGTGGTGCTGGACATCAACCTCTGTAGTTCTAAGAGGGAAACTCCTGATTATCAGATATACAATGCAAATGTACGGCACTAACTGCTCAAATTTAGTTTATTTTGCAACATGAACAATCTGAATTCACTCTGAATTCAGTACTGAATTCACTCACGTACATGCAAAGAAACAAAGGGCCGTGAGAGATATCAATATATCCAAACCACCCTGTGCAGGGTGATTCGTTTTAAGTAGCAGGATTTCTTGTGTCGTGCACTGATATGGGCGACACGCAAATGTAAAAAGTAGCCTTTTGGTCTAACGGCCCTTTGTTTCTGGCTGTACGGGGGTTGAGTTGGGAGCAAGCCCGAGAACCAAATCTCTGGCTAGTAGGCTTTTGTTGTTGCTTGAGCCCGGGGCCTTGGTCGTGGTGAGAGAAACTTTTTCAAGTCGTTACCCTACAGCTTTTTGCGTTGGAAACCATCTGGGCCCTTAGTGGGGAAGCCCGGCCAAACCCTAGTAGGGTTTTTTGTTGTTGGCCTGGGGCCTTGGCTAGAGAAATTTTCTCGTTACCCAAGCTTTTTGCGTTGGACCATGTGGGCCTCTGCAAGTGTTTCCTCGTTTTCTGGACCATGTGGGCCTCTGCAGATGTCTCTTTCCCTCACCCCGCAGTGTAAGCCCCTACAGCAATCGCATTCCCTCAGCCCTCAGCATTTTTAAAAGGGGGTTTTTTTAAAAATTTTTACCAAAATTACAATATCGTAATAGAATTCACATATCTGCAACTCCCTGGCGGCAATGGATTGTACCAACTCAAACAACGTAAAAGAGCATGGACACGCCACCAATATGTATGTAAGGAGCATTGAAATGAGCAAAAAAAAAAAAAAAGAGGCGTACTTGCTGCCAAAATGGTGTCTCCTAATCCAAGTTCCTCGCGGCATCCAGGCATAGCGTGCGGAACTGCTGGTCTCCAGTCATCCTTTGTTTTACCGTCCTTCAAGCAGACGCGGTCGCCAAAGTGTTTCTAAACCTCACTGGTCGTGCCGGCAAACACAGTGGGAATAATATTGATACCTGCTTCTGGTTCTTAGGAGCCCAAGCTGTGGCTATGCAGCTTCCTTCTTTATGATGTATGAGTAGCTGGTTTCTTGGAGCTCCTCAGAATGGCCGTTTTTTCATGTTCTTGTTCAGAGGCACCAGGTAAGGTTTCTTTTTTTCTGGTTTGTCTGGTACAACTAGTTTGTGCTTTCCAGCACATCTTCGGAGGTCTGTCAATGTTGCTCAGAATTATCAGATGTGTCGGGCAGCTTCCTTGCAGGCGTTTGGAAAACAGTGTCAGTATTTAATCTGGAGTGAGTCACTCAGCTTGGCTGGTGAAAATTGCTGCAGGATTTAAAAACAAGGAGCCAGGGTCATCACGAACAGAATTGGTGATGCCGCCATGAATGGAAGAAAAGATAGCGACACTCTCTTCGTTTGCTACCATCTTGTATAGTGGTATAATGCGTCGTCGAGGATCTCCAGGAACTGGTCCCAGGCCTCTCCATTTGGTGCCAGCTTTAGCATGCGCTGCAGCTTTTTGGTGTGCTCGGCCAGCACAGAGCTGTCGTCAATTAGTGCGGCTGCTTGATCAACGTCATTGCCCTCTTCTCCTCCTGCATTGTCGTCAACCTGCGGACTCCCTCCCATGCTGGGGCATTCCTGTCGAGAACAGGCTGGGGTGGGTGTGGCAGACTGGTCCCGACTGGCTAGGAGTAGACCGCCTGCTGGCCTGCGGGAGAGGGGTGTTCGTTAGACGGGGGGTGCTCTGTTGGCTTTCCTCTCCGTCGCCACGTTCTGGGCTGCTGGGAGCTTGGGAGTTCTGCCGGCTCGCAGCGCCGCCTGATGCCGGTGTGGCTTGGGATGGCGGCTGCCCCTCATTCTGCCCCTCGTCATCTCCTGGGGTGGTGCTTGGCTGGGAGCTGGCTGCACGCTGTCCGCTTGCCTCCTCTTTCTTGTGCCAAAGCGTGTGATTGTGCAGGCCCTTCCTGGAAGGGAAGGACGACGTGCATGTCAGTGCACTGGAACCGTTGCTGTGTGGGGGCTGCGGTGGCCCTGCCATTGGCCAGGCAAGGGTGCGTTGTGGGCTTTGCACCTAGCGTGTCCCCACACAGGGCACAGAGGTTGACCGTTCGGCGAATTCGCATGCCGTGGTCTCCCTCGAGGTGCCTCTGCAGTGACTGGCGCCTGTTCGTCCATGCAGCAGCAGAGTAGGCTGACGTGCAGCCCGTCTCTGTGCACCTGAAAGTCTGAGGGGCTGGAAAGGAGATAAAGAGTGAATCTCCATCTCTGCGGGGTTGGTGACCCTCATCTGGTGGTGGAGTGGTTGGAGTTTCAGGAGTCCGCGGTGTGGGCACCGGGATTCCGCTGTTGCGGCGCCTGGCTACTGTAGCCCTTTTGCTTGCCATTGTGGCGGTGCGTCAGGTTGTGCTGGGCCTGGTCATTCTGCTCCTGTGAAAGAACAACAGAAAAGCAAGGAAGTTAGTGCGAGGTAAAGCAGGAAGCAAGCGTGTAGGGCAGTGTTTCTATAAACACCACCCTACGTGTGAGCTGGGTTCAGTTAGGGCGGATTGTGCATTCTTAATGCAGGGGGGAAGAAGAAGAGAGAAAAAGTAACAGAGATAGCGAGCAGATGGCGGTTTGTTTACATTGTTAGAACTGTTTTTATGCAAGCGGGGGCCTTTCGGTTATGCTAGCGAAACAAGCCATTATGCGGGAAAGTTTAGGGCAGAACTAGAGCAGAAAGTGAGAGAGGAGCGGGCATGCAGTGGCAGAATACTTTAGGGAAGCAGGCTCATGCAGCAGCGGCTTTGTACACTGGCGGCATCAATAGTGCACTGGGGAGGAGGTTGTTGGTGAGGTGGGGGACCGAAAGCTGCCTGTCTTGGCCCAGAATGTACAGGGCCAAGACCCTACCTGGCGCATCCACGTCATCCAGTGTGCTCATGATTGACCTTAGTGCCAGTAGCTGGCCCATTGTTTCGAGGCATGGTAGGCTGGAGCCCCCCAGACGCCTTGGGAGGCAGACTGCTTCCCGTGCCAACCTTTCTGTCCCACCCCCCCCAAAAGAATCTTAAAATAGAGCGCGGGTAAGTTTCTGCGTGCAGTGGGCCTGCGGCTGCGACACCCTTGCAGCGTAAAAGAACTTCGGTAAAAGGATACACTTAATAAGGAAACATTTTTCATCATACGAGAATTGGAAGGTACAGCTCTCTGGATCTCCCTCTCTACATCGCTCACTATACTTTGGAACATGTTGGGTGAAACTCCCGCCCTGTCCATCAGAATGCCTAAGCGTCAAGCCTCTGATACTTGACGAAAACCCGACGGGAGATCGATATCCCCCACACCAATTGGTAGCACCGTGCTTTTGTCTACGTTTAGTTTGGCACCGGATAGCGAGGAGTAACACTGAAAGTCTCGAACGACTTCTCCTATGCTATCCGAGTCCTTGAAGGAACACTGACACATCGTCTGCATACGCAAACACTCTTACTACTTCAACTCCTAGGAGAGGCAGTCCTCTTATCTTTCCGTTCCCTGCCAGCCTACGAATGAACGGGTCTATGGTGAGAACAAAGATCAAAGGTGAGAGGGGACACCCCTGCCTCACCCCCCTTCCCACCCTGATTGTGTCTTGAATGATGCCGTTAGTGACCAGGTCACTACATACTTCACTGTATAGCGATTTCAACAGTTTTATGAAATCTTTGGGGAAGCCGTACGCTGCCAAAACACTGTATAGGTATGTATGAGAGACTCTATCGAATGTGTTCTGCTGGTCCAGGGAAAGAAAGACACCCGAGTTTCCTGTTAAATTTGTGTAACGGAAAAGGTCGCATGTTAGAGTAGTTGCATAAAAAATGTTGCGTCCTGGAACCGAACCTTTCTGCTGAGGGCAGATCAAGTCGGGCCGTACCCATTTAATTCTGGACACTGAGAGGCACGAATAATTTGTAGTCGCTATTTAGAACTGTGATAGGCCTGTACGAGCATGGAAGAGTGTGGTCGTTTCCGTTTTTGTGAAGGAAAACCAGGCGTCCTCTCCTAAAAGATGGTGGGATGCTGTTGGTTGTTATGATGTTGTTTACTAGTTAAACTATTTGGTTTCCTATAATGTGCCAAAATGTCCTATAGAACTCTGTGGGCAGGGCCTAGGGGAGGAACCTGATTTCATCTTTTTCAGAATCTCAAGTAGACCTTTAATAGTCGTTGGTCGTAAAGAGCTTTCACCTTTTTCCTGGCTACCTGAGGGAGTTGCCCCACAAGGGAGGCTATTCCCTCTAATAGGTGTTCTCTTCCAACTGTGTGGGGTCCTGCCTCTTAAGTTCCTTAACAAAATAACAAAATTGGTAAAGCACGTCTTGATGTCGTCTGGATGAGATGTCATCGTGTTTGATGACGACATAACCTCGGTAATCACGGTTGGTTTTTCCTTGGTTGCCTAGAAGCGGTTTATTTTCCTACTCCCCCCCACAGGGCCCATGCCTATTAAGGGGGGACGCGGCTTTCAACTTCGGAAAAATGACCAAAACATCGTTTTTTTGAAATCCACATATTCGGCTTCAATGTTTCCTATTCTATGCATCTGCAAAGTTTTTACGCTGAAAAGCGTCGGAAAGTGGCACAAAAAAATACTTTTGTCAGGCGCGGTGACAAACTATCAGCGCAAAAGGGCGAAAAAACGTCAATTTTCGGAGCGCTCTATCTCCGCAACGGTGGCACCGGGCGCGGCCATTTTGATATGGTTAGATCGGCCGAGCGATCGTCTTTTCGGTTCCGCTCGCCTCTTTTATCTTCATTCCTTCACAAACGCACAAACGGCAGAAAAGAAACGACGCACAAACGAAGCTAGAAATAGATGCTGAAGCGGTATTGGTCCTTCCGTCGGGGCGCAGAACAACGACCCTCCTGATTGGATGTCACGGGCGCAACGCAAGAAGGCGGCCGCCTGAGCTGCGTAGCGAGCGGTTGGAGTTCATTTTCGCGGCTTCGCTCGGCCGAGTATCTGTTCAATCTATGGTATTCAACACGGACGTTATCGCGGTGGGAATGCCAGAGATAACGAGCCAGATTACGGGAAGTTGTGTGGCTCGAAAGGAGGAGGTCATCAAATACTTCGTGGTGCGCGTGACTCTACCGTCGCCAGACCCCGGAGGGTGACGCGGTGTGCGCGCTTGCGATAGCGGTTCGTGAAGTGAACTTTTAGTCGGGTTTGCGATGTTTACACGCTTAGTTATTGCTGTGTTTTGACTGTGGGCTCGCTAGCCTTGAGAAAGAAACGGTCGACGCGTCAAACGCTGCGGCGCGCACGGCATAGCCGGCGCGCATTGGAGCAGCATATGACTGGGCAACCGGTTACGATTGAACGCCAGTAGTTGTAATAAATGCCTGCGACGTTAGATTTAATCTTAAAAGCGACCTGACCAGCCATATCAGGTATAATCAAAGTTCGATATGTCGCGGTAAGCGTGCGCTGCGATGCGCGCGAGCCATATCGCCTTTCTTGCGCAACGTTTCCCGTGCACTTGTAATTTTCATGCAAGCAGGTTTGAGTTAGTAATATAGGAATAAAAATATGTTCTCTGCATTAAAAATGTACGTTACTGTCGCAGCATTTAACAGTGATTTTTTAGTGAAATTATTGATACCATTGCTTAGGGCATACTGGCTTTGCTGTGATAAATATTGGATGCCTTGAATGTCGAAAGTAGTAAAAAAATATGCTCTTGCATTGAAGTTAGGAGTTATGCAGAATACTCTACCAAGCTTCAAAGTAGCTCATTTTCATCCTTGTGGTATGCAAACTTTTGGCAATGAACACCTGCACGTATGAGTACTAAGTTGCTGTGCCAGGCAAGATGATAAAACATTAAAAAAAAGCCAAAAATGTTCAAATTTAAGTACAAAAAATGCTTAACTTGTTGCCATGGTGACAACACTGCAAAAGGAGGCTGTTCAGTGCGATACAGCCAACTAGCTAACCTACTTTGCATTGAAAGCCCATTGAAACCCATCTCCCCCTTCATTTGGTCTGCAAAGTGGGGTATGTACTCTTCACAGAGGAGCTGAAAATGATGTTTTCTGGAAGGAGAAAGGCTGTAAAAGGCACTCCAATTTCAAGGCAAGGCATTTCAGAAGCCCCATGTTCAAAAGGACATGAAAGGCTACAACTGTGACGACTTTTGATAAGTGAAACCTATGTTGCAACTTCGGAAGCCGTTTTCTCAAAACGGCTTTTCGGAAGCCGTTTTTTTTGCCACCTGTGTCGCTTGTACCAGGGATTTCTTTGTGACCGCTGGGTCTATTTTGATTCCGTTTCTTGCATTACATTCCTTGATGAACAGTTCAGGTCGTGACACTCTTGGTTGTCCAGATTTGTTTTTTGTGATTTTTTTATTCAAATAATCATTCACAGTCAACATGCCTATTGCACATTAACCTCTAAAAAAAATGAAAACTAAAAAACATTGTGTTGTAAAAAAAAAAATTCTAAAACTGTCACGACCTCGTCCATTCATTTGGGAATGCAAAGCACTTCGAACAAGTTTTCTATCGTGTTTTATAAGCCGCTCAAGCTCGCTCGGTACAAGCGAAACAGAAAGAAAATTTAATACATAAAAAAGTTTTCAAAATATTAGTTTGAAATTTTTATGGTGTTATCACGGAAGCATTTCCAGTTGTTGTGCCAATTTTCATCAAAATCCACAAAGAAATAAAAAAGTTGATTTTGAAAGCCACGTCCCCCCTTAAAGGCAGTTCCAGGTGGGGACAGGCGTTGTAGGCAGGGGCGGATCCAGAGAGGCTTCCAAGGGGGGGCTCCCACAGAAAAAAAAAAAAAAAAAAGGTATGTGTGCCCATGCATGTGTTTGTGTGTGTATGTGTGCGTGGGGCCGCGGGGGGGGGGGCAGGCTGGTTGTTAGCTTTTTGGATTAGACCACTCCACACCTCAATGTTTTGGAGTGGTCTCAGTAGAGTGGTCTCAGAGAACGAAAATACACGGGTCAAACAATACACAAAAGCGGCGTAATCTCACTAAACTTTTCAGAAGAAATAGCTTGATGCGGTCAGCTCAGTGTGTCTAAAAAAGTGTCAATAAAATTGTGGGAGCAAACTAAACGCAGTGGGGGTATGCCATAGCGGAGAACCGAGAATTAATTTAAACAACCTTCAACATACAACTTTAAACCACCTTCAACATACAACTAAAATATCAGTTGCCTAGTACCAGTAGGATTCACGGCTGCGGATATTGGTCACTGCGTAGGTAATAAGAATTGACAGTACTTTTTCTTGAAAGAAGTTTGAAACATGGGGGAAACATCTCGCAGAGCTACATCAAACAAGAAAGCAGTCGTTTTTTATGCTTCTTTATTTATTTTGCATCATAACATAAAAAATCGCGTCGGTCCGTACACTTCCAACAAGAACCACGGAGGGCTATCATAATTGTTATAGCGGCATAACACTGCTACTTTGAGGATGTCATACAATTCACTCAAATGAAGAAAAAACATATATATGATGCACTCGTGAACTTCAAATGAGAGACATTATTTACACAAGTGGAGTTCTGCGCATATTTATAAGAGAGAGGTATGAAAAGACAAGTGTTGACACCATACATCAACATATTTGATAATAAAGGCATGTTTATAACCGGACACCTTTCACTTAACATCAAAAAAAAAATCTAACTGGAGAGGTATTGTTCAACTTTTAGAAGTCACTGTCAGACTCACATAGAAAATAGCAGCCTGCGCTTCCCACCGTGGGCAAAACGTTCGATGACTCGGCTAACGTCAAGAGAAATGTCCCGATGAGTCGCCAGCAAAGCGAGACCTAGCAGCCGCTCCTCGCCCATGGTCGATCGGATCCAAGTTTTCAGCCTACGTAGCGTAGAGAAGCTTCTTTCGGCTGTCGCCACGCTGATTGGTAGCGTCGCGAGCACTTGCAGAAGAACGTGAAGTGTCGGAAACATATCCTTGTCGCAAGAGTTGAAGGCTTCGAGAGCCGTCGACGGAATACGCGTCCCACTTTTTTCCTCTCGGATCCATTTTGCAGCCCAGACCTGATATTCAGCTCCAAGCGCCTTTTCTGCACTAGTTGCTTCCGCACCGATGACTGAGCTGTACTTGTTCGCAAGGCTGCTACAAACTAAGCGATCCAGTGCGGTGTTGGTGGCATTTACCGAAGCAGGCAGCAAAGCAAACAGTTGAAATATATCGAGCGTCGCAGATGGAAATCTTTCAACGATGTCGGAAAGGACGTTATCCAAGAGGGGTACGTAGACAGTTTGTCTGAAGTAGGCTTCAATATCGCTTGCGGGCAGGCTTTGGCAGTGGGCTTGTCTTTTTGGCACACGTTGCAAGCGAAATTCGGTTCCGAGCTCTTCGGCAAGAGTTGTGGCCTCGAGGAAAAGGTCACCAAATCCGCTTTGGATAGTCCTGCGCTTCTCGCTCAGCACAGATAGAGTGTCTCGCACGGCGCCCTGGGCCGTCTGAAGATCTATTGAAGTCTTCTGAAATGCTTTGCTTAGTGGATAGGTGTGTGCCAATAAATTAGCTAACACCACCAGAGCTACTATGAAGTGACTGTCCGAAATCGCAGTTAGGAGTGTCATAGCCTTAGATGCACTTTGCCGCTCCCTCCAGTGGCTGATCTTTTCCAGTGCTTCGGCAATCTTTGGGAGAGCTGCGTGGAACTCCTGAACACTTTGATGACGCTCGACCCATCGGGTTTCACAGAGGCCTGGGAGCTGCTTACCCAGTGTTTGCTTGAGAACTAGATTTCTTTTGGAGGACGCCGGGAAGAAAGCAGTGACTTCCTTGATTACACCGACAGCATTCCTTACCGCTTATACTTCGTTCGACTTAGCAATCGATAAGTTCAGCGCGTGGTTGTAACAGGGGCATCTTACAGCATTCGTCGCTTCTTTCCGAACCTCCGTCACTGCTCCCTTTGCTTCAGACACCATTGTACTGCAGCCATCGGTACCGATTCCGACGCAATTTTTCGGATTCAAACCGTGACTTCTGAGGATGGCTAGAACGGTGCGCCCTACATCTTGACCTGTGACGGTAGGCGCGCTCACCGTTTCTTGATCACTTTCTTCGGGGCGTTTGTTGGTTGCTTGTCGCAGAGATACGAACTGGAGGAAGTCCTCGCGAAGCATGCCATCATGCACATAGCGCAGTACGAGTGCCAGTTGTGACTCGTGGGCCACGTCTGTAGTTTCATCAAACATAATGCTGTACAGGATCGAGTCTTGCACCCTTTTAATAATGATAGCGCTTATTTCCGCTCCGCAGCAGGATATCAGCTCATTTTGAGTTGTCTTACTAACGTAAGTTTCGCGGGAAGAGGAACCAGAGAGGTGTTCTTCGAGCTCCTTGTCTCCGCTCTCCATCCGGAAACGCAAGAGCTCTCTGAAATTGCCTTCGTTCACGACGGTGGAGGAGGTACGAATCTCGGTGTCGTGCATCAACGTGCCGTCATCTCTGTGACCGCGCAGGGGGATGTTTTGTCGCCCCAAGAAAATGATCGACTTGATGATTGGCTCCAGTTTTTTCCTATTTGCATTCACTAATGCCAAGCGATGGGCGCTAACCTGATTCTCAACACTCTTTTCTGGGGCGGTGATACGCTGCAAAAACTCCTTCCCAGAGCTCATGGCAGCTACGTGATAGCCTTTTTCAGCGTGCGCTGTCAGACTACCATCTTTTCCAAGGAGATTCTTGAACTGTGTTAAAGGCGTTGACACAAGCTGCTGAAGTGATACCGTCTTGTGTTTACCTCCTACGTGTCCTGGGACAAAGAGAGAACAATACTTGCAGTAAAGTCCCCTGTCGACGTCTGAAAGGACAAGCCATTCGAACTTCTCCAAGTGATCGTGTGTAGGATGACGGCGGAGCTCTTTCCCATTCTTTTTGTGAAGCGAAAAAGGAAATGCATAGTCTTTTGGGGGCTTCCAGTGATTCTGCAGCAACAACTTCCTTGTATAGTCATCAATGGGCTTGCCAATATGGCTGCCGAGATCGTTAAGCGCCCCTTGGTTTTTCGCCGCCATCTGAACGACAGGAGATGTTGCAGCCAGTTCGGCAATATCATTGTCGCAAGCAGCCGCAGAACAGGGGCACCGCAATGTAGAGTCATTATCAAAGTCTATATGTCTAACTGAGGAAACAACACAGCATGGCGAAGAAACAATGGGCTGTGAACTTATCCCGCTAGGTTCATGCACATTTTGCATAGGCGTCGCATGCTGTGATGCGCAATCCACGGTGTCGGAAGCACCAATGCGATGACTTGGTGTCACCGGTAGAGAAGGTTGGCCCGCAACTTCATCAGATGTTTTAGCCATCCGCTTAAAAAAGTTGTCGATCGTTTTCGGCGCTGCTCTTTTTTTCCCTTGAGGAGGAGTACCATCTGCCTGTTGAGAAAGCGCGAGCACATTTTAAAAATACGGATTGTAGGATTGCTCGTATTATTTCACCTATCAGAAATATTGGCCAGCTGGTAAATGTAGCATGCATTCACTAAGAAACATATTCGGGTAGTGTTTATAAAGTGTGACGACTACTATTGCAAGTTGTCATATGTAAGGTAAGATGAGCGTGTCCGACCAACACTTCTAGCTTGTTCACAATTTTCTACGGTTAATGTCGTTTTTGAGTGGGAGGGATTCACTGTCAGTGCGGTTCGTTGGAACTGGAATTCGTGCTGTATACATTTCACCTTGGTACAAGCAAGAATAAGGGCATATACCGATAACCAACTAGATTCTTTCTAAAAAAAGAAAAACAACAGACGCACAGATACGTATGACAGTATTACAAATAGGGTTATGTGTGTTCTAAAAAAATATAAACATCAAAAGCGTTCCGCTCTCTAGCAACATTTCTCTCAATTTGGATTTATACCATGAACTCCGATTTTCATTTGCCCAAGAAAAAAAAACGCAATGCATATTTTACATTAGTCTACATTCCGTTTCCTCCTAAGCTGAGACTACAGTGGGAGCTGCGTGCCCGCCGGACCAATCAGCCGCCTCCCTCTCATCACCTGACCCGTGAACAAAGTGAAGAAAAATCCATAAAGGCTTTGCTTAGTTTGCAAGGTACACGGCAAAAGGTCCGAGAGCCGATGGGAATGCGGAAAGTGCGAAGTTGCGCTTCACATGCCTGTGTGTTTCAAGGCTTTTCACACACGCAAATCCTACCGCTAAAGTGGTTGCGGTGAAGCATTGCGAACAAAATAAAGCAAGTTTTGTTTTTCTATGACGTTTTGTGCGGACTTTATTGCGATTTATATACACCGCCCCATGCCTCCTGCGGGCGGAAAACTTTTGCCGCGGAATACTAGGCAGGAACGGCCCGCAGCGCGTGGAAGCCAAGGGGCTAAAAGAGTTTTTTCTCAACCACAGAACCGCTTTAGTTTCCCTTTCAAAGTTTGTCAGAAGCGAATACGCGGACAGGGCTTATTCTGATAAATTAACCGCTTATTTCGTTATCTCAACGGTTCTAGCGGGTGTTCATAAAGACAGGCAAAAATCAGTGTAATATCAACATAAGGAATGCTTACCATTTTCGCTGCGCTCTTTGTGCTGGGATGTGTCGCGATCGAGTCAATCCCGATCGAGCTCAGTCCGGATCGGACGCTGCTACACGGTGTTACAGGCGGGGAGGCGACCCTGCGTCCACCTCCGCGTCGTACGTGGTAGCGTAACCGGCGAGCGGTGGGGTTGCCCGAGGTGAACTTGGAGTCGGAGGCCAGAAGCCCGAAGGTGAGTTGACTGCATAACGAGAGAATACGACGATACAAGAACGAAGCAGCCCGCAGGCTTGCTACAGCATACTCGAGCAGAGTGACAAGCAGAGAGACTACCGGCCGAATAATTTGCGCGCCAAAGCGTTCTGCTTATAAAGGGCGAGTCCAGCAACCGCCGTCCGTGACGTCCGTTTGAGAGTACGCACAGACACTCGCCGCTGTAGTTTCCACTAGAGCCACTAAATAAGCTACAGTGCACGCACACAGACGCACACTCGCGACCGTTCTAACTTCCCCACGTTGAACAGACACAAACACTCACTCTCCAGGCGGCGGAGCAGTGGGCACGCTGAGTGGGAGAGAGGGAGGGAGGAGCTCGGCGGTGGGCCAATCCGGTTCGCTGTGCCCGCTGGAATAGCTCAACTACAGTGCTCTAGCACTGTAGCTCAACCGTCTCTCACATTTCAAAAGGATGGCCGCTCGAAAACTCGATCGCGATTAACTTCAATCCGGATTGAAAGTGCCCGTGTGACAGGGGTATAACGGAGCTTGGCCGCGGCCGGCAGGCAACGGTCAGGAACATACAGCAACTACGAAACCCGGGAATCACGTCCAGACTGATCTTTGCAGTGGTTGGTATGGTATCCATCCAGTGTCTGGAGAATGAACAAAGATACGCGGTTTTTCGCAAGGCCACCTCGGGAGCGGAAAAGTGAGAGCGGTGAGGGGGGGGGAGATACCCACGGCATCTCGGGGGGGGGGGGCCCGAGCCCCTAGGGCCCCCCCCCTGGATCCGCCAGTGGTTGTAGGCGGAGGAAATACCGCTTCCTCAGCTCCTCCAGGTACTCGGTCATTTCTGGTGAAAGGGAGCGAGCCTCCTCTCTTTAAGATTCGAATTCGGGTGAGTGTGTCATTCAGGTGTGTAGTGTCTCTTCCTTTTTTTTTCCTTCGCCTCGGACTGTGCATGTCTTTTCCACTCCATTTTAAGCTGGTCCCAGCTAGAAGGGTCTGCGGTATTTCCAGTTGTCTTCTCTAGTATGCTGCCTAGGGAAGCGCGGGCTATCTCATCATGTAGGGTTTCTTCTTCGCGCGGTGGTTTCCGCCTACAATAAGGCAAAGGATAACGGGTTTGTGGTCCAACACGTAGCTAGCATCGCGTGGAAAACTGGCAACCTTAATATCTGTTATGGTGGTTTTTACGTGATCATTTATGTAGAACCTATCAAGGCGGCTTTGCGAGGTGCCCCGCCGCCAAGTGGCCTCAAAGTTATTTCCCTGTCTTTGAATCTCTGCGTCCTCTAGATAAAGAATCTCTGCGTCCTCTAGATAAGTCTCTAACCAACAAGCCCAGCTCGGCCGCATTCCATGTATGTCTTCTCTGACCTGGCCCTCTAACATCTCTATAGCTGTGGAGTACACAATTAAAATCCGTGCAAAAAATAACCAGATCTGAGTGGAATAGGTAGATCCCAATTTCACGAAAAAACCCATTGGAAGCTGATGTTTTAGCTGGTGCGTAGGCGTTTATGATTTTAACCTTAGTGCCCCCCTGGTTAAAGGTGAAAGCGGTTAGTCTGCCTTCGCTGTCTATCGAAGAAAACCCTGAACTCCATAAACTTGGATTCAACAGCAGAACTCCTACCCCACACGACCTTAACGAGGCTAGTGAAAAAAACAAAAACGAATGGATGTTGTACATTGTTTAAAATGTCTGAACATCGTGTGCCGTGTAAAAATTTGTTTCCTGCAGGAAGGCTAAATGTACCCTATTTTGTCGTAAAAAATGGACTGCCTCTCTCTGCTTATCGGTGCTCCGAAATCCTTGCATGTTGAGGGTTAGGACCTTAAGCATCAGAAGTATTAAGCTCACCCACCAATACCTGCCCTTACCTGTGTGTTAGAACAACTAAGACCGTGCTGCACTAGTCTGTTCCATGCAAAGCATACACTTTGTAAACACGCGTCTGCATGTGCTATTGCCAGGTGCCCCAGAAAATGCATACACGCTTCCCACCACCTGCAACAACACAAGAACTGCCCCCACAGTTGTCACCACTACTACCCATCAAAGCACCCGTCACGGAACACAACCGCGAACAAAATTCACACTGTTCCCACGAGAATCCTACAGTGTCAAGTACAGTGGAACCCCGTTCATACGTTTTTCACTGGACCGAAAAAACAAAACGTAAAAACCAGGAAAACGCTACAGTGCAAAAATATTGGACTCTGTGTGCGCTGTGCCGGGACTAGACAAAAACAACGTAGAAGCCGCGAAGACGCAGCACTGAGGAATGTAAGAGCGGGGTTCTACTGTATTTCGTTAACACTGACTTACTTCTGAACGCCCAATTCCCCCACTGCTCATACAGCAATGGAGTGGGTGTGGATAAAAAGTAGGCAGCTTACATTTGGTGCGGCCTCCCTCCTTGTGGTAGTGTCCATGGTCCCGTGGGTCGTGAGGTCTGGTGCGTCACTGTGAGTCCACTCGCGCATGCACAAAATGTGAACACTGCACCTTACGGCGCCTGAGGTGCACTCCTTGGTCGGGTCTGTAGGTCCAGTTCCATAGACACACACAGTTAGCATGGCAGTTCACGGTGCTTGTGGTGCGGTTCAATGTGTCGTGGTAAGGGCACTCCCCACCCCACACACGGTTTGCATTTCACTTCGCGGACACACGTTTCCCATTCTGAGTATTGTCTTTGTAGTTATTGGTCATGTTGTGTCTGGCTTTTCTTGGGTAATCGACGTTGGGGCTTCTTTTTCTTCAAGGTTGGCGTAATTGGGGTGTCGTCGGAGGATCTGGTTCGTTTAGCCTCGTTGGCTGCCGCTGTTTCCATGTCCGAATCTTCACTAAGTCGGAGTTCCTCATTGACACCCTCCCGGTGGGGCCATTCGGGTGAGCTGGGGGTTGCTTTCGGGTTGTTGGTTTCCTTGTCAGTTGTGGTGGCTTGTTGGTCAGGGGTTTCGGGGTTAGGTTGTACGTCGGGGGACTTGTCTTGGCTGGCCGGTGTGTTTGTGTTTAGAGCTGGGTTGCCCTCGCTGTTTACGTGTGGCGAGGCTTGGCTGGGGGGGTCTCCTTTGGCTGTATTCGTGGCCGACTTGGTTGGTTTCTCGTTGCTTAGGGGGGAAACTCGTCAGGGTCGGCCTGAGGAGCTCCGGCCACCGAGCTGTAGAGGTGAGGGACCTCGGAGGTTGTGGTGGCGTGAGGCTGCCCACAGCTACGACATGGTAGCATGCAGGGTGTGGTCTCAAGGCCGTATATGCCGCAACGCTCGCAAAAGGGGGCAGAGAGCACTAGGAAGAAATGTGGCCCTCCTGTCTGCAGCGGCGGCACACCGGGAAACCCAGGGTAGTCAACACTGCTCAGTGTCCGCCCACCTGGGGTGTTTGTAGGGGCACCAGCTTGTCTTCTTTTTTATGCGAACTGGATGAAAACGGGTTCCCGTGAGGACAGAAGGCCCCTTAAAACGTTCCATTTCTCAGTTCGGTAACTTGGCCGTACGGGATGAGGGCAAGGATGAGGGTCTCGTTTGTGACTGATGCCAGTAGGAACAGGCAGGTGACACTTGTCGGCGCGAGGCCAATGGGAACGACGGACACGATCTGGTCTCCCAGACGAATATTCTTGAATTGCAACAATGTGGTTACGGCGGCTCGGGTGTTCATGGCGACTTAATAGTTGCGGGCACCCAAGGTCTGGTTGCAGTAGACTTGTTGTAGGGTGACAATGCGGGCCACTCCATCAAAGATGACATCGCCGTTGCAGCCCTCGAGCAGCTTCAAATCGAAGGCGTGGCTCCTGGGCGGAGGCATGCCTTGGCTTGGGGTTGTGGGCCGACGAGGGCCCCAGCGGTCATCGAGAGCCCAGCCAGGGCTGGGGCGAACTTCTTTTCACCGGGTCAGGCTGTCCAAGGACGCCTGAGACGCCAGGCTGGCCTGGAACTGAAGTCCCAGGCCAGAAAAGTCGTCCGGAAGCAGCCGGGGGCGGGTGTTAGTATGGGGTCGGGTTCCGGGTCACAGGGGTTCGAGGCCGGACAAGAGCGCCACAGCACTTCAAAGCACTATCCATGCAAAGTTCAGGCACACTTTGTCATGCACACATGTAGAAATCATGCAATGGCTGGCAAAGCCTGCCCATGCCCATGCAACTGGACGATCTGGCAGGGGGGTCGCACAGGCTCCAGGGGGGGGAGTGGATCATCGCCGATCCGGGGTGAACCAGCGGCTAGGTTCTGGGTAAGTCACCTGAACTATCGCTGTCTTAGCCAAAAGGCCAAGAAGCGATAACGTTAATCTCTTCCGCCCCAGCACTTCCCGGTGACAGCGGCAGAGAATCGCTTTCATCATGATAGCTATTTGGCGGTTCAGGTAGCGCCATGTGCGTGGAGACCACTGTGGTGGATGCTGGGTTGTTAGGCGTGATCTGCAATGTGACGCCAGCAGATCGGCTTGGTTGTGGTGAGTTTGTGGTGACCTCAACCGGGCTGTCTGCTGTTTCATTCATCATCGTATCTGGTTGATCAGCGTCGTGTCCCATCCCTTCCACAGGTGTGCCTCTTGTGCTGCCAGTTAGTGCTACGGCAGGACTTGAGCATGATATCGGTGTGGTCGGGGGCACTGTTGCCATGCTCTGAAGCATTGCCACACGCTCAAGCTGGCTGGCATCAATCTGTGAATCTTGTCCTCTCAATGATGTGGTGTCAGATTCCGCTGCCTGTCTGGGTGAGTCCTGCCTCGGTACGCGCTGTGGCTGCGCAGCTTGTGCCCATGTCTGCTTTGCCGTTTCCCGCGTGTCCCACTGTTTATGGTTGTCTAATTCATTCCTTGTTGGGAAGGTCATGGGGCATAGTTGGAATTTGTGCTTCTGGTGTGTCGGCACAGCAGTCATTTGCTTGCCCGTCGGACACACATGTTGTGTTGGTCGCAAACCGAGTGTGTCCCCACAGTGCGAGCGTATTGGTCGTCTTACCAATGCGTTGGCCATGCTCCACCTCGAGGTGTCGCTGGAGTGAGTGACGCCGGGCTGTCCAAGCTGCTTGGGAGTAGTTGGCTGCACATCCATTCTCTGTGCATTGAAATGTTGATGGCGCCAGGAAGAAGATGAGCAGAGTGTTTCCTTCACACCTGCATTGTTCGCCCTCACGAGGTAGTTGCGGTTGCTCGGGGCTGGGTTCAGGCTGCGTGTCTCAATCCATGGCGTGTGTATCTGAATCGATCTGAGTGCAAAGCAACAGAGACAGAATACACATTCCCAAGTCGCAAATCAGCACCGGCAATATTATAAACTAAGGACGAACCGCTCAGCAACCCACCCACAGAAAAAAAACAATCAGTAGCATTCGACCATGCTAGGGTTCAAATCCGGGGTTTTAGATCACACACATGAACTTAGTTCCTCAATTTAGTCACTCAACTTAGTTCCTCAATATCTTGAGTCCAAATAGGACTCGTATCAGGTACTTTACTCATTTTTTAAAGAAATAAAAGAATGTCTAAATGAAGAATATGTACAATGCTATACAGTTGAACCTCTTATTAACGACCTCATTTAACGAAATTCGGGTATAAGAATTTTTTCAAGTTTCTAACAAAATTTTGCTAAATGCATGTATTTATATCTGATTTACGAAGTAATTTTGTGCGGCGCTTTCGTTAACGAAGTCCGGCAAGAAGAAAACGAAATTCCGGTCGAGGCACGTTTTATTTTGCCTCTCAGGCCCTACATTGAAAAAATCAGTACTCAATGACTCTTGAAGGCTAAATGAAAGAAAAGCTGGTGAAGAATATACGGTAACAACAATTAAAAGCGAAGAACGAAGCTGCACAAACCGCTAGCGTGTCACAGACGGTTTAATAGTGCAGCTACTATTTTGCG
Organism: Haemaphysalis longicornis; assembly: GCA_013339765.2. Taxonomy (NCBI): domain Eukaryota; kingdom Metazoa; phylum Arthropoda; class Arachnida; order Ixodida; family Ixodidae; genus Haemaphysalis; species Haemaphysalis longicornis. The sequence goes on along the minus strand of CM023452.1, from coordinate 77,800,847 downwards.
TCTCCTCGTTGCCTACGCCAGCGTGGGTCCAAATTTTGCGGCCGAAGCCTACTTTAACCTTAATTATTTTTACGCGTCATTGCTCGGGCTGCTGCGCTTGGTTCTCTCGCGATCCGAATTAAGTTTGTTCGTGGCAGTTTGGTGGGCTTGAAACGATGATTTCTCAAGGAAAAAATGTTCCGAAAAGAGGGCCCGAGGAAGCTCGGTTTAAACTGACAGCCACCGAAGTGGAGGTGACATCGATGTTCTGCGGAGGCACGCACGTGGACCCCGAATGTCTAAGACCTGTTAAACTGTCAGCAACAAGCGTTACGTAGGCCGGTGGTTTAAGGAACTTAATAGTGCGGGCCCCAGTGGTTGCTTAGGGCTTCTTCAGGGTGACATGCTTGAACATCCATCAGATGACACCTTGCTCTCTTGAAGGGTCATCTTCGTTTCCGAGCGTCAAGACAGCTCGGTGCGGAGAATCGTTTGAAAGGGGCCCCGCGGCATAAAGAAGCTAACGGTGGGGCCGGGAATTTTTAAGTAAGGGTGTTCCCTTCCGGACACGTAGCGCTGCTCCACAAGTGAAGCGGTCCGGAACTCCGCCAACTCGCGCATGGTTTTATGGTCGGGTTCGGGTGAATCACGAGGCCCCGACTAGGGGGCCAGTACATGCAAAAATCATCGAAAGTTTCAAGGCCCTCCGCTTTGGGCCGCCGCACATAAGCCTACCATGAATGGCGAAAAGGCCGTAACCCGCAACGAGCACCTGGCGGGGGGTTTACAGGGCTCCAGCGGGGGTCAATGGATACCGATCCGGGGTGACCAGGCTAGTTTGGGTAAGTCACCTGAAATCGCTGTCTTAGCCAAAAGGCCAAGAGCGTAAAGTTAATCTCTGCAGCACTTCCGGTGAAGCGAGAGAATCGCTTCAGTCTGCTAGCATATTTCAGGAGGCGTTGCGGAAACCACCCGTGGTTTCGATGCACATGAACGACGTCGGCAATCCGAATTCCATTGCCAGTCTTGAAACTGTTAATTTTGAAAATTCGCGGGCTGTCTTTGCAATTCGCTTTAATTCGGGGGGTATACATAGCAGTCTTTCCCCGCCGAGGGCCAAAGTCTTAACCCCAATAACTGGTAATGAAATGAAAATCGAAACCTCGGTTTGAAATTCTCGATTTAACAAAATTTCGGCCCCAAGTACGACTTCGGGTTTAAACGAGGTTTAACTTATCCTTCACGATCTATGTACAGTTGCTAAAGAATTTATACAAAACTATATACAAAAGCAGCTAGAAGTAATACAGTATTATATACACTATCTCCACTATGTACAAAAATAAACCCAACTAAAAAAACAGAAAAAGGCAGTCCCTTTTTTAGGGTTCCTAGTGATTTCCAGCAATGTGGGCAGCGTAGATGTCCCTACTGCGCATGACGGTCTCACTGACAATGAGCCGCCTCATCTTGTGCAAATAGGTCTTGCTGCACACGCAGCGGAGGACACGGTCGTTCTCTGGATGCCAGGACCCAAGGGCTCCGAGGATGACCGCCTCCACCGTCAACCGCGGGAAGCGCCGGGACAAGTACTCCTTGATTCCTTTGCACTTGTCCTCTTTTGCCCGCTGAGCTTTCTAGAGGGCAGCCCGGCGGTTGTCGAAGGGGCAGGCTACATCGATGACGATGCCCGCCCCAACCAGTCGGTTTCCATTGACTGGTTGCTGCTCGACGACCGGCTACCAAAAATCAAAACAAACTGCTCAGGCGGCGGTTGCCGTGTATATTAGCATAGAAAATAGCCTTGTCATTACAGAACTTCTCCAGAAGTTTAGGCGCAAGGAATCGCACCTCGGCTTCCGCCTCGGTGCCGCTTCCCGGCGCCTGTACAAACTCGTTTATGTTGACCTTTCGTCAACTCGGATTGCCACACGGCCGTCACGTACCGTGATGAACCGGCACGACCACCGTCGGAGGAAGGCTTCTTCCCCAAGGGTGGCCAGTTTCGATTCAAGGTGCACCATCAACATTTCTCGTACTCGCCACAGCAGCGGGTACATTGCGGTGTGGGCCCGCCCACGAAGCGAGGCTACTCCGCGGCGCCGCCACAGCACCAATGCACCCACCCCCAACAGAAATAGTGCGAGCGCATCGCGCGTCCTCGAGTGCTGTGTGAGTCGAATCCCGAACATCCTACTCAGTAGCCGCCAAAATGTGCGCGCAGTGCGGCAGGTGTAGAACGCATGCTCCGCTGTTTCGCGCTGGCCGCACTAAGGACACCGGGCCGAGGGTGCCACCCTCCAAGCCGCGATGCGATCCCCAGTGGACAGCACGCCCCAGCCTCGCTCCCAACCAAAGTCTCTGACCTCCGGCGGGAGCACCTTTGCCGTCAGCTGTCGCCATCGCACCCGCCCGCACCTGTCCACCCGTTCCACCGAGAGGTCTGACTGAGCTAGGACCTCGCAGATACTACTTGGGGGTACGCTGTGTTCTTGCATGGCAGGCACGCGTTCGCGCAAGTTTCTAAGAGTACGAGCTACGTACACGTAAAACAACGGGGGCTTCTCCGCCGACGGGCCCGTATAGACATCGTTGAAAAACAAAGCCTGCGTCGTACCCAAAAAGTATTGGACGAGCTTCGCGCCTGCATATTCCCCATCCCTTGTGAGGTCCAGAAAACCCCGCAAGGCCATCACCTCACTCATCATGGCCACGCTAGGTAGGCTGGCAGGCGGAGAAAGGCGCGTGCGACTCTCTCCGTCTTGCCGCCACAAAAAAATGTGAACATCCTAGTCTCCAGTTCACGTATGAGGTGACGGGGTGGGCGAGCGATCCGCGCTACGTAATAAAGAGCTGTGGCTACAGACGCCTTTATCACATAGGCTCACTCATTGAGGGACAACTTGAAGTGTTGTGCTACCTCAAGGCGCTTCTCAGCCTTGTCTAGAACGGCCCTCCACGTTCCACACCCACCTCCCTCGATGCGTGAAAGGTCACGGCGAGCACCTTCACTGCCGCTATCCACTCAACTTCCCCCGAGAGGTGAGCCGAAGCCAAAGAACAATGCCCCGACGGGCGAGGTTACAATACAGGACTCGAGCAGAGCGAAAACACGATTCGCTGCTAAAAAGGGAAAAGGGTTTTAACGCTTGGGCCTCTATTTATCCCCAAAAGCGATAACGGTAAAACGCAACAAGCGGGAACACCCCAAAGAACGTCCAACACACAAAAAACTCTTTCCAGAGTTCGTAAGCCGTTCATAGCCCGGGCACGTTGGGTCCGAGAGAGGGGAGAGAGGAGGGCCCCTTTGCGATCGACGGGGCCTCTGTGTCCTTGAAGAGCGTGGAGACGAGCCTCGCGGCGCCGCCGAATTTTTAAAATGCGCCGAGAGAAAAGCGTCTGACGCGGCTTGTCGCAACTTGTTGCCGACATGGTGGGGGGTGTTTTCAAAGGCGCACGAGTGGCTTCGCGCACAGCCGAGGAGTGATGGGGGGAAGTACGGCGGCCTGGCCGATTCGTAACACTTCTCCGCCGGGGGTCCGAGATCCCGATGGATAAGGGTCTTCAACCGTTGTCCGGAGGGATGCGTCGAAGTGAAGTGCTCGGCAGACCTCGACTCCAGGCCTGGGCTGTACGACACTGTGCTGGAGCTTCACCGGGCCGGTCACGGACGAGTAGTGGCTCCCCAAAAAATCTCTGGCTTGGTCAGGAAAGCAACAGAACAACACAAAGACACAACCGCATCGCCGGCAAGTGCGAAAAAATCCACACTGAAGCTTTACCAGGCTTTTAGTTGCGATAAAAATCCCAATAACTAATATTAGTTATTTTTTTGCCCAGCAGTCTTTAGACAAGTGAAAAAACCTGAAAGGTGACATTTCGCGTGATTGGAAATGTCCCACACAAAAAAAAAATGTAATGAAAAGGCGAAACCTGCGTCGGGAAAAAAATGAAATTGAGAAAGTCAGGCGTCTACAGGCCATTTTTTGCCTTAGGACTCCGACTTAAGCCATCAGCATTGCCATTCATTTTCCCCCTTTTTGTACCGCACTTCAAACGTATACTGCTGCAGAGCCAGACTCCAGCGTAGGAGGCGACCGTTCTTTGAGGACATCGTGTGCAGCCACGTGAGAGGGCAGTGGTCGGTCTCTACTATAAACTTCGTGCCGGCGAGGTAGCAGGCCAGTTTTTGCACCGCCCAGACGAGACACGCACACTCCTTTTGAGAGGCGCTGTACGCTGCTTCACGAATCGTCAGCTTACGACTTGCGTACAATACTGGGTGCTCCTCATTGTCGTCAGCTTTCTGACACAAAACTACGCCCATCCCACGGTCACTAGCATCACACTGGACCACGAAGGGCTTTGTGTAGTCTGGCGAGTTCAGTACAGGGTGGCTAGTTAGAGCATTTTTCAGGTCGGCGAACGCCTGCTCTTTTGTTTCGTCCCATGCGACTGTTAGCAGTTCGTTTTTACGAAGCGCGTCGGTTAGAGGGCTAGCCAGCTCAGAGTACCTCGGAATGTACCTCTGATAGTAACCTGCGATTCCCAAGAACGACCTAATGTCTGTCTTAGTTCGGGGCTGCGGGAAGTCTCGGATTGCCGCTACCTTAACTTCAGAAGGTCGGCGATGACCCCTACCTATAGCGTGACCAAGGTAAGTGACTTCCGCGCGGGCCATTTGACATTTAGGTGCCTTGATCGTTAAGCCAGCTTCACGCAAACGTGAAAGCACGGAGCCCCGGTGTTCCAGATGCTCCGGCCACGAGGCGGAATAGATAGCCACGTCGTCTAAATAGGGCAACGCAAAGTCGTCGAACCCCCGTAACACTTTGTCCATGAGACTTGAAAAACAGTATGGCGCGTTTTTCAGCCCAAAACTCAAAACCTTTGGTCGGAAGGTCCCCATGGGTGAAATAAACGCCGCGTAACGGCTAGCTTCCTTCGTCAGCGGAACCTGCCAGTATCCCCGCACTAAGTCAAAAGTGGAAATGAAGCAAGCGCTGCTTACTTTCTCGATACGTTCCTCTATGTTCGGTATCGGGTAGGTTTGGTCTCTGGTGATAAGGTTTAACTTCCTATAGTCTACACATGGTCGCGGATCGTTGCCAGGAACTTCAACCAGTATCAGGGGTGAAGTATAGTCGCTTTCGCAAGCCTCTATCACATCCAGAGCCAACATTTTCTGGATTTCAGTTTCCAGAATTTCGCGCTGTCGCGGCGACACTCGATACGCCTTTGAACGCACGGGCTGGGAAGACGTAAGCTCGATGTCATGCGTTAAGAGGGAAGTTCTGCCGGGCTTATCCGAAAACCGGTCCGAGAACTCTTCTAACAGTGCCTCCAACTCACGTTTTTGGTCAGGCTCCAGCTCCGCCTTCGTTACTAGGTCGTTAATGAGTCTATTTGTGCCGTCATGGGTAAGCGGACCCAATTTCGGAATCTGGGGGGGGAATCTCCTCGGGTATGTTAACTAGCATCTGCCCCAAACCGCTTCCCGCTGCCTGTAGGGCTTTAGTAGGTTGCTGTGGTATACTTGTTGGAGCTTGCGCTTTCCAGGTACGCTCACAACGTAGTTAGTTTCAGACAATTTTTGAAGGATCTTTGCCGGGCCCTCCCACTGAACTTCTAGTTTGTGGCGTTGAGACGGCCGCAAAATCATTACCTGGTCTCCCACCTCAAACTGACGTGCCCTGGCTCCCTTGTCGTAGTAGGGCTTTGACTTTTTCTGGGCTGTGCTCATTGCGGTGCCCGCTAGCTGCTGTGCCCTATGCAAGTGGCCCATCAGCGAGAGTACGTATTCTACAACCATCGGGTCTTCGTCCCTACCTTCCCACGATTCCCGGAGGATGCGGAGGGGGGAACGTAACGAGCGCCCGTAAACAAGTTCCGCTGGCGTGAACCCGGTCGTCTCGTGAGGAGCCGTTCTCAAAGCAAACATAGCGGCCGGCAAACACAGCTCCCAGTCAGTCTTTCGTTCGTAGCACATGGCTCTGAGAACGCGCTTCATTACTGAGTGAAGCTTCTTGACAGAGTTCGACTGAGGATGGTACACGGAACTATTAATGAGTTTTACTCCGCACTTCTCGAGAAACGTCGTCGTTAGTGCGCTCGTAAAAACTGTACCCTGGTCTGACTGTATTTCCGCCGGGAAGCCAACCCTGGCGAACACTGACAGTAGGGCGTTCACAATTTCCACTGAGCTCAACTCCTTCAAGGGCACGGCCTCGGGGAACTTAGTAGCAGGACAGAGCACTGTCAAGATGTGACGGTAGCCAGAGGTCGTCCGGGCAGTGGGCCAACCGTGTCGATCACGAGACGGCGAAAGGGCTCCGTGATAACCGGCACAAGTTTCATGGGCGTTTTGGGTTTTGTCTCCTGGCTTGCCCACTCTCTGGCACACATCGCAAGTGCGCACAAAGTTTTCGACGTCGCGAAAGCATCCTGGCCAGTAGTACTCCTGCAATAGGCGGTCTTTTGTTTTTTGTATGCCTAGGTGCCCTGACCACGAGTTGCCGTGTGCGAGACGCAACAAATCCTGACGATAGACCTGCAGGACAACTAATTGGTCATACTCCACCCCTCTCCAGTCTCGATACTTGCGGTAAAGTATCTCCTCCCTCGCCTGGAACCTTACGTTCATTTTCGCAACCCCTTCAGTTACCTTATCCAGTAACTTTTCCAGCGTGTGATCTTTTCTTTGCTCCGCGCTCAGTGCCGTACTACCGACGTGCAGCAACCGCTCAAAACTTTCCGACGTAGGTGCTAAAAAAAGCTCTGCCAGAGAATCATCTGTTTCGCGCGGCTGCTGCTGCTGCTCGACACCCGGATCTGAACCTGCAAGGAGGCCGACTGGCCGCGTTCGGAAGCAACGTCGGCGCTAGTCGCATCAAGCTTCCCCACCTCCTCTCTTAGCGAATCGTTCCTGCTTTCAACCGCCGCCTTCGCTCCGAGTTCGCGAGCCCTCGAGCGCGTCAGCGCGAACACTATCCCTTCCCCGAAAACGAGTCCCCTTTTGCGCAGCAGCTGATCGGACCTGTTCGAGAAAAGATACGGATACTGCGCCGGAAGGCTGGGAGAGACAGCGGCCTCGGTTTCGAGCTTTCCGAAGGGACCATCGATGGTTATCCTGGCGATCGGAAGACACACGCTTTGCGCTTCTACGGCCTGCTTTATCCACGCGCAATCGCCCGTGAATTGGTGCGGTTCGACGTAGGACGGGTGGACCACGTCCATTGTATGCTGCGGAATCGCGAAGAACTCGGCACGGTTTGCCGTTAACTGCAAGCTCGCGTACGTAGGGCTCTAAAAGTTGTCTGCTCTCCTCATCCTGGTCTACTATGTGAAAGACAAGCTTGCCCTTTTTGCAACTAGCTGCGAAATGCCCTGTCTCGCCACAATTGTAGCACGCGGACTGCTTGCGCGCTTCGAAACCCTTTTTTTTCGGCGCTGTGCCTCTGCGTTTGCGCTCTTTTCGTTTTCCGAGCCCGTTTCATTATTCGCGGATTCGGTCACTTTTGCTCCGCTCTTTTCGAAAGGAGCTCTGCCTTTCGGCCCTAACTTATCAGGCCTCGGCCTGAACTCTTTTTGGCCGTCTTTCGGCCCCTGCGCACCTCGACGTGCGATGAACTCGTCGGCTAGTTGAGCTGCCTTATCCACAGTATTTACCCCTGGCCTATCTTGCACCCAGAGTCTCAGGTTTTCTGGTAGACGGCGGTAAAACTGCTCAAGACCGAAGCACTCAACTACCTTGTCGTGCTCTCCGAACGCCTTTGCCTCTTTGAGCCACTCTTCCATGTTTCCCTCAGCTTGTAGGCGAACTCAGAGTACGACTCGCCCCTGGCTTCTCGGCTTCACGAACTTCTGGCGAAACGCCTCTGCTGACAGCCTGTACTTACGCAGGAGGCTAGACTTGACTTTCTCATAGTCCCTCCGCCTCCCTCCTTGGCAAGCGGGCCATCACGTCGGATTGCCTCACCTGGCAAAGCGTAAGCAGGTTTTGCCGGCCATGAGTCTTCAGCTCTAAAACTGGGCCCTCTCACCGTAACGCTCGAAGTTGACCAAAAAAAGACGCGATGGGTCTTCTCCTACCTTGTAGGGTCGCTCGCATTAGGTCACACATTCGCACAAGTGGTCGCTCAGCTTCGCCGCAGACTGCACGCTTGGCGCGCTGCTGTCACTCTCACGCCTAGGTCGAGATGCCTCGATGTCTAGACATTTCATTTCCAGCTCATGCTGTCGCTCCTGTTCTCGCCTTCTATCCTCGCGTTTCCTGTTCTGTTTTTCTCCTCGCGTTCCTGTTCTCGCTTTTTTTCCTCACGTTCTACGTCTGCAGCCTGACGTTTAGCGGTCTCCCTGTCATTGATCATCTCAATGCTATCAGACACTCGTCATCGTCAGCCCCCAACAGCAAGTATAGCCTGTATCAGCTCTGGCTTTCTCAGCGCTCCGTAACATCCAAGCGCAAACTCTTTTGCAAGCTCTCAACAACTGCGGTTTTTTTTCAACGCTTTCAAATTCATGGCCGGTCTAGAGTACCTACTTTTCCACTGCTCCAAAAATGTTTTGCGCGAATACCCACGCGACAAAAACACACGCCCTACCAGCTATTCCTCAGAAGCCTGGTAAAACTCAGTGAAGAAAAGTCCCGCACTCACCCTTGACGCTGCCTTGAATTCTGCGAAGTCCGAAGCCGCCTTGACGTCCGTGGTGTTGGGGTCTCGCACCGCTGGCTCCAGTGTGTTACGAAGTTGCCATCCGACCGCTGCCAACCAGTTGTTGCGAACCCGGGGGGGGGCACCCGATCCGAGCTCCGTGGCCTCCGACATACGAGTGGTAGCGTGTATGATTCGAACGGCCAGCCGCTGTTGCAGCCGTGAAGAAGTCCAGAAGCCGTAGGCTAACGTAACTGTTTACTTCATAGCGAGAGGTGAGCCGAAGCCAAAGAACAATGCCCCGACGGGCGAGGTTACAATACAGGACTCGAGCAGAGCGACAACATCGATTCGCTGCTCCCCAAAAAGGAATGGTTTACAACGCTTGGGCAGCTCTATTTATACCCAAAAGCGATAACGGTCAAACGCAACAAGCGGGAACACGCCAAGAACGTCACAGACACACACAACACTCTTTCCAGAGTTCGTAAGCCGTTCATAGCCTCGGGCACGTTGGGTCCGGGAGAGGGGAGAGAGGAGGACTCCGTTGCGATCGACGGGGCCTCTGTGTCCTTGAAGAGCATGGAGACGAGCCTCGCAGGCAGCTGCCGAAGTTTTGAAATGCGCCGAGAGCAAAGCGTCTGACCGGGGTTGTCGCAACTTGTTGCCGACATGGTGCGCGTGTTTTCAAGGCGCACGAGTGGCTTCGCTGCACAGCCGAGGAGTGATGCGGGACAGTACGGCGGCGCTGGCCGATTCGTAACAGGCGGTATGCGCTCGGCTCCGAGGGCCCCCCCCCCCCCTGCCTTGGCAATGAGGACAATATGACCCTCGCCGAACGAGTCGGGCCGAGCTCCATGCTGCAGGAATTCGTTGATCATGTTCAACATCGGTTCTCTTAGTGCAGGAAAGAATGCCTTGTAGAAAGCCAGGGGTATGCCGTCTGGCCTGGGGCCGAGGCCGCGTTCATACCCCCGATCGCTTCCCACAACTCCTCGCCTGTCACCGGAGCAGTAAGGGCGCTTACCAGCTCCGTGGGAAGCCGGGGAAGCTTACCGCAGAACTCCCTCACCTTCTCCTCGAACTCCTGCGTGGGCTCTCGCTCCCCTGCCGCCCTAAATAAACCACTGAAGTATGTTGCAAAGACCGCCCCTATATCTCCTCAGTCCTGGAACTGTTTGCTTCATCAGGCAGCAACACGTGAGGCACATGTGCTGGCCCGATTTCCTCAACAGTTCCAGCCTTAATGTGCCGTAACGCTGCTGGATCGGAAAGTGGTCTACCCAGTACCGCAGCCCTGCACGCCGCACTGGAAGATTGGCGTAGAAGCCTCTCATAGTGCACGCGCAGCAGGCTTTGGTAATCGTGCATCAGCGCAGGTCATCTGCTCTGCTCTTAGTTACTCTTAGCCTGCGCAGGATCTCGTCAAGTTTGCATGAGATGCGAGCCTTACGTTCACGGCCTGCCACGACAAGTATCTCACGGCCAGCTGAGCTATAAACGCGTCCCAGGCGCCATTGCACGGTCACGGTTCGCAGCTGGTCGCGGATGTTGGGTATGCTAAGCGGGTCTGCTGCTAGACCGACATCCATCCGCCAGGTGTTTTGTCCCGCAATCGCCCCTCTCTCCTCCAGTTTTACGAACACGGGAAAGTGATCCTGTATTCTGGGGTAACTGCCGGGGAAAGAAAACCGAAGCTGTGACACACTGGACTCGGGGGAAAAAAAACTTAAAACCACGGCCGAGCGCCCGCGACCATGTGCGCAAACTCCCCGCCGGGGTTTTACCCAGCGTCGCAAGTGGAATGCAGTCAAGTAAGCGGTCGCACCCGTAAATCTTGGCCCGGGCCCCGAACATCCCTTGGTCCAAAACAATTAAAGTTGCCAAACCCAAAACGTGGTGCTGTCCAACTCACTCAACGAAGCAAAACCAGCTTGGCAGGCACGGTACAGTTATTTTTGCCGCACTCGGAGCAAACAATTCCCGCATGCCGCCTGTCGACCGCGAGGGCGTAAGGGCCCTTTCGCGTGCGGCACGCAAAACCTACCCACGCGGAGGCAACGATCGGGGCGTAAATGCCGGACGCCGAGGCGAATGCTCGGCGGCGAACAAAATTCTCTGAAGAACAAGTGGGTTGCGCCCTTGAAGGTGCAATCTCCTTTCTTGGCGCGCTTCGAACCTGGGCATTCGAAAGGAGCCCAGCATTTAAAATATGGGTCTTGTGCTGACATTTGGGTTTCTTTTAACCAAAAAACTGAGGGTTTTCGGGATTTTTACGGTGTCTTTGGCGCTGTCGGCTCGCTAGGGCCGGGCCCCGCGCTTGGGGGGTCCGGAAGGTCCATGGGGGTTTGCACGGCACGCGGGCAGCGTCGTCCGCTGCCCGGCTGGCGCTCGGCGCCGGGGGTGGCAGGCGCGTTGTGGTGGGCGGGCCGGGGACGTTCCCCACCGCTCGCGCCGGCACCCCCAGCTTTGGCGGCCTTTGCCTCCCCGCGGTTTGGGGGTCGCGCGTCTCGCCTTGGGGGGCTTTGTCGTTTTTCCAAGTTCCCAAGGGGGGAGGTCGGCGTCGCCCCAGGTTTTGACGAAGACCTTTTCCTTTCTTTTTTCCTGTGGGGTGCCTCGCCCCCCCCCTTTCCCCAAGGGGACAACCCCGGGCAGCACAGCGTCCGGTCCGTGAAGGAGTTGCGTGTCGTCCTCATGACAGTCCTGTGGGTTGGTACTCTGCGTCGTCCTTCCCGCCTCAGTTCTCAGTGGTCAGCCTGCTTCAGACCGTGTGCTTGCGTCCGTTGCGCGCGCTGAGGGAGTAGCCCGAAACTCATCCAGCGCTGCGGACTACTGTGCGAGGCCGAAGGCAGTCCACAGTGGCGTGTTTACCGCCGCACTTGTGACAAACGAGCGGTGGCAGCTCGTCGCGTCCTGCACGAAGACCTGGCAGCGGTCGCACCAGGGGGCTTGGCAGTCGCCCCGTTGTGGCCCCTGGTTGTCCGCACCGGGAAGCAACACCCGCTTCACCCCCCGGTACTCGATCTGCACCTTGCACCCGCACACGAAGATGAAGTTCGGCACGGGTTTCTTCATCTCCATCTTTCGCTGCGGGTGCCGTTGTCTATCTTCGGGTGTCCTTTACGAGTCTGATTTTGTACAAACAACACCCGTCCGGAAGGCGTGAGTGCTGCCACCAGGTCATCATTGCTGACGAAGAGCCTATTTTCGCCTATTTCTTTTTCGACCTGTGGGAGTTCGCCCCTCCCCCCCCCCCCCCCTCCTTCCCCAAGGAGACAATTCCCTCCAGTAGGCAGTTTTCATCTAGCTGTCCTGGATCCTGCCTATAGAGCTTAGAAATAAACTCAGTGAAAATCGTCCTAATGTCATCTGTGTAGACACCGTAGTAAGCGGCATTGTTACACCGTTAATTACTGTGCGTTTGTATTGAGTCGCCTGAAAGCGGTTTATCTTCCTGCTCCCTTCACAAGGCCCGTGCCTATTATTTGCGGTTCCGTGTGGGGGATAAGCGTTGCATGTAAGAAAATACCACCTCCTGAGCTCCTGGGTGTACTCGCTCATCTCTGGATGGAGGGAACCCCCTCTGTTTACTATGCATATTCGGGTGAGTGTGCTGTTCAGTTGTGCGGTGTCCCTTGCTTTCTTTTTCCTAGCCTCTGTCTGTGCATGCCGCCTCCAGTAAACTTTGAGCTGATCCCAGTTGCAAGGGTCTACCGGGCTTTCTGTGGTCTGCTCCAGGATGGCAGCTGAGGAAGTTCGGGCTGCCTCTTCGTCTAGCATCCTGGTGTTCATACACCAGTGCCTCCTCAACGTAAAGTGGCTGTCGCCTACACGGAGGCTGAGGATTACTGGTTTGTGGTCGGAAACATAGCTTGCGTCACGTGGGAAGCTTGCTACCCTTATATCTGTTATGGCTGTCTTTAACCCGTTCGTTTATGCAAAACCTGTCTAACCGGCTTTGGGAGGTGCCCCACCGCCATGTGGCCTCAAAGTTATTTCGTTGCTTTAAAACCCACGCATCTTCTAGCCCGAAATCCCTAACTAGTAGTCCCCGCTCAGCAGCATTCCATGTCTGTCTGCCCCGGCCAGGCCCCCTTACTTCCCTGAAGCTATCTAGCACACAATGGAAGTGCCGACAAAAGATGATCGGACCTGAGTGTAATAAGTAGACACCGACTGCATGGAAGAAACTATTGGAAGCTCCCAATGGGGCCACTCCATTGAGTCAGGGACTTTTCCTTCTTCTTCTGGGTCTCTTGCTTCCTTGGAGTTCCTGGTGGCTTTCTGGTTGGGTTTTCCATTTTCTGCAGTGGGGTCGGGCCTCAGGAGACTTGTTGTGACTGGTAGTGACGGTTTTGCTTTTCAGGTTGTCCTTGTTTGGGTCTTCCACGTTTTGCTGCAGTGATGCTGGGTTGTGCGGCTCCTCCTGGGGCGTGCGATGGTTGGTGGTGCTGGGCCTTCACTTTCTGTGGTTCCAAGGGCTGGGGGGGGGGGAGGGGGGGGGGGGCATATACAATGGCAAATGTTTGGCACTAACTGCTCAAATTTAGTTAATGTTGCAACATGAACAATCGGAAAGATAACTGATAAACGGTGAGAGACGGTATGTGTGGGAATGGGAAATTTAAACTGCAGTACTGAATTCACTACATGCAAAGAAACGAAGTTCCACGAGGTATAATAATATATCCAAACCACCCTGTGCAGGGTGATTCGTTTTTTCGTAGCAGGATTTCTTACTTGTATCATTCACTGATATGAGCGCCACGCAAATTTAAAAAGTAGCTTTGGTCTAACGGTTTCCCATTAATCTGTTATCTGGCTCCGTCCACGAGGTTTGAGTGGGAGCAAGCCCAGAACCAAAGCTCTGGCTAGCAGGCTTTTCGTGTTTGCTTGAGCATGGGGCCTTGGCCGTGGTGAGAGAAACTTTTTCCAGTCGTTACCCTACAGCTTTTTGCGTTGGACCATGTGGGCCTCTGCTAGATGCCTCTTCAGGTGGCTGGGTGCTCACCCCAGCAGCGTAATGTTTCACGCAGCATCTGCCGAGCGAAAAGAAAATTAGATTCCCATCACAGCACATCAGCATAAACAATCGATGGGTGTTGCTATGCTTTACAAGTATTTTAACAAAATTACTATTTCATATAGAATTCACATATCCGCAACTCCCTAGCGGCAGTGGGTTGTACGGACTCGAGCAACGTCAAAGAGCATGGACACGCCACCAATATGTATCTAACGAGCAAAGTGAAAACAAAAAAAGAAACGTACTTGCTCCCAAAATGGTGTCTCCTCATCCAATGTTCCTCGCAGCGTCCAGGCATAGCGTGCGGAACTACTGGCCTCCAGTCGTCCTTTGTTTACCGTCCTTCATGCAGACGCGGTTGCCAAAGTGTTTCTAAACGTCACTAGTCGCGCGTGGAAACACGGTGGGAATAAAATTGATACCTGCTTCTGGTTCTTAGGGCACAAGCTATGGCTATGCAGCTTCCTTCTTTATGATGTACGAGTGGCTGGTTTCTTTGAGCTCGTCAGAATGGCCTTTTTTTCATGTCCTTGTTCAACCAAACAACATTGACTGCTCAATTAAATATTTATTCCTCCTCCTTGTTCGGAGGCACCAGGCGAGGTTTGTTTTTTCTGGTTTGTCTGGTACAACTAGCACATTTTTGGAGCTCTGTCAACGTTGCTCAGAATTTATCACCAGATGTGTCGGGCAGCTTCCGGACCAGCATTTCGAAAGCAGCGTCATATTTAATCTGCAGTGAGTCATGACTCAGGTGAAATTTGAACAGCTTTGGAAAAAGCTATGGACTTTCAAATCTTTGTTTCTTAGTCTTATTGCAGTAAGTGGTCATTCAGCAACCAAACAACACAAAAATTATTCAAATATGTTGGGTAGAACCTGAGATAAGTCTGTCAGAAAATGCTAAAATGGCGAAAAATTCGAATGGAGAAATTCGCAAAAAAACGATGACACATTGTTTTCATTGCTTCCTATGCCTTTGAATATGGCCTTCCAGTTAATTTAGTGCTCAGAAGGCTCCAGCAGCGTAGTCAGCAGCATCTCGCTGCTGCCGGCACTTTGCCGCGCACAAAAATGAAGTGGAGGCAGAGTGCTTGCGCTCCGAGCTTGCGACCCGAATTGAGTCTTTTTCGCGTGCCCTTTGTACGCTCTTGCACTTTTGCTGCATCTGGAGTTTGCGAAGGATCCGTGAGGACGACTCCCTCACACCAGCATTGACGTGCATGACTGCTTCAGCAACTGCTGTCTCAACGGCAATTAGAGATGCATGCTTTTCTTTTGGTATCAGCGACCAAACCACAGAGTGCAGGGACTCGTTCGCATTCTGTGTTTTCCCTCCATGGCAGCGGAGTAGCAGTTCCTTGTCGGCAAGCCGCTTGTATACGGGCAGCAGCGCTTGCTTCACATCGTCAGGGAGGTTGTAGTGAAGCTTTGGTTCCGGCTCCCCTTTTGCAGTTGTCGCGTTGGTCTTGCACCAAGAGTTTGGGCCACTTGGACACAGGCAGTGGTTTGGGTTTTCTGGGGTGGACGTTATGTGGTGGTATGTGTGCATGACTGCTTGGTGCATGTCGTCCACATTTCCAACATGAGACTTGAGGGCTCAGCCATAGTAGTTGGTAAGTTTGGTTATTGGGTCACCTGTTAGGCGCCCCTTACCACCAAGGCTCACACCCCCTTCACGCTCGTGCTTGAGCCCCAGGTTGCGCAGTGCCGTGCCCATTCTTTTCTGCACGTGGTTAAGGCAGTCTTCTTTTTTCACTCAATGAACCCATACACTCGTGCATCCTGGATGGCACGATAGGAACGGCTGTCACCACGCACAGCATTGTTGTGTACCTCAATCTATGGCATGCAAGTGAGCGCTCAAACAGTGCCACTGCAGCGTCAACCTTTTTTTTCCATTCGTGTGGGTCTGAAAACTTTTGCATGGGAAGGTTGAACAAAGGAGCCCTGGAGCAAATTTACCCAACTGAAGTTTGTGGCTGCATTTTGTCTCTTTCATTCGTATAATCCCTGGTGTTACTACACTACTGCCTTTAGTCACTACGCTACTGCCCATGCAGTATGGAAAAAGCCCAGAGGAAACAATGGTGGGCTCACCGCACATCTCCTGTGCCGAAGTCATGGAGCTCTTGCTCCTTTTTCAGCCATTTCATGAAAAAAAAGTCAGGAAAAGCATTTTGTGCGTAGATTTAGAAATGCAAAGTGCAACACTTAACCCCAGGAAAACTGGTTGCAACCTACAAGTGGACTTCCCTCACTGCATATTATGGCAGTGCGTTGGCACAAAATTTTTGCACAGCGCGACACTGACAGTGCCAGCGACACACAGTTTCAGCAATAGAGTAAGACACCCACAATGCTTGATTTTATATAATGAATTGGCATCCTTAGCGTTTCCATAGATGTGTTGTCCGTTTTTTCAACCCAAATGCTTGCTGTTTAGGCATTGAGGCTTGCCGATTATGGCCCACTGATAGCTTTGCAAGCCTTATGCCATGGCAGATTTGGGGAAGATTCCACAGCAAACACTTGTTTCATCTTCCACCAACTTGGGTGGCTGATGAGAGGACTCACTGGTTGTACCAGTTGTTACTGAGGGCGTGTCTGTTTTGACAGCACATACACCTCAATGACAACTGGCATCAGTGGAATGGTTCGGCAGCTGGAATCACCCGCAACGGGCCACTGCACGGGTGCAGTGCTTTCAAAACCTCAAAAAAGCCCTGAAAGCTGTCCATGTAACGCAGAAAAGGGACTGCTGAGTGCAGAATGAAACAAGAGAAGCGCAGCTCCTGCTACACCAAGTTCAGTAGTGCAGAGTGCAGGATTGGGCGAGTTGGCTGTCGCGGATCGCGACGTAAGAAAGGAGCCCGACAGCCAGTCGCCCGTTCGATGGGCTCGTCATGCAGAACTGCCCGAGCACGAGGCGCGAGCTGCTGGTCAGAAGACGGTAAGACTTCCAATCCCCACATCATGCTCATACACAAAGTAAGACATAGTCAGTAGCAGTAAAGTGCGAAGGTAGTTAATTTTTGCAAAGTGTGCAGCTGAGCGCACCTCCCTGTGGCACACCCCTCTCTTGTTTAAAAAGTTTCGGCAGAGTACCACCTATCTTCACATAAAAGGTCCGGTTGGAGAAGTAGCTTTGCATAGTTTTAAGAATATATCCTTGAGTACCAAGGGCCGAAATGTAACCCACATGGTATCGTAAGCCTTTTTTATGTCAAATAATACTGAACAAGACACTGTTTATGCGCGAATGCAGTTCTTACTTGAGACTTGAAACGCACGAGCTGGTTTTGCATGGATTTATGTTCTCGGAAGCGACACTAAGGAGGATCCAGAAGCCTGTTTGCCCGCAGGAAAGGCATCTACCTACGGCTTATCATCTTTTCGAATACCTTGCAGACACATCTAGTCAGTGCTGTAGGTGTGTAGCTTGAGGCAGCACCTGGGTCTTTTCCTTCCTTCAGTATCGGAACAACAATGGCCTCTTTCAGCCTTTCAGTTGTTGCACATCCTTGCAATTTGCGGTCCTGGGTGTATGTTCCCAATCATTCAGTAGTGGATGTTACCTGGCTCAGCTGCTGCTTTCAGAGTGTGTTCAGGCAAGGTTTGAGTTCAGCAGTGCAATAAAATCTGTTGTGTGGTTTATTTGATGATAGTTTTCGGCGAAGTTCTAGGTTTTCTTTCCTGCGCTTGAAGTTCAGAAATCCTACTAGAGCGGTTAACGATTCAAAGTACGATTCAACGCTGCACTTGATAACGATTCAAAGTACGAGCCCAGTGCGTCTGCTTGATCTTGCAAAGCATTACTTACATTGTCAAGTAAAGGTTGAACGGGGGTTTGCTGACTTAGCATTTCGCATATCCTGTTCCATGCCTTCATTTGGTCACTGAAGAGTTGACGCACTCTAGGAATCCCTTGAGCTTTGACTTTTTTTTAGCTAACCGCCTGATGCGTCTTGATTGTGATTTGACGCGTTTTAGTAGATGTAGTTGTCAAATGTAGGGGAGGTACGAAAACGGTTCCGTGCCACATTCTGCTTCTTCCCTGCATTTTAGGAGTCTTCATACCACCAAGGTGTACGTTTTCTGTTTGAATCTGGAAAGCGGTGGTTAAGGTCCTAACCCTCAACGTGCAAGGGTTTCGAAGTACCGATAAGCAGAGAGAGGTAGTACATAATATAGTGAGTGGCTGGTCTCTGGAGCTTCTTAGAATGGCTGTCCTGCGTATCCCTGCAGTTCCTGCGCCTGCAGTTCCGTTGAGATATTTGTTTGAAGCATGTGCAGGGAAGTACAGGGCATGCTTTATGAGTGGTCGCAGGGTGTTGTCGACAAAGCGCCATTCCTCCTTACCCACTGCCTCAACTTGCATTGCAAAGTTCAGTGCTGGGCAGAGGAACGTCTTGATGGCTTCCAGCCTCTGCCACGGTGTGCGCATTCCAGTCAGGAGGCGTTTTCCCAGGGCAATTGCGTTGTCCACGCAAGCTGTGTCCCCCCCCCCCCAGGGCGGCTGAGGAAGGCACGGCTCTCAATGTCTCCCTTGTGGGGAATCTCTTTCGTGCTGACATGGAACGTAGTGTGCCTGACTCCTGCAGGAGTCTGCCCGGAAATGTGCAGGGTCCGGCAGTTTCTTGGGCTGAGCTCTGACCCCAGGTTGGGGGACAGCGTAGCCGCAACATCGATCCTCGTCTGGAGTTCGGCCGGACGGTTTCCTATCTGGGTGAGGTCGTCTGGTTCTTGTGTTGGCGCTCTCCACCTTGCACGGCCCAGATCAATGGGTCCAGTACTAGGTTGAGCAGCGGACCACTGAGTGGGCAGCCTTGGCGGAATCAGCCGTTCCTTGCTCGTGATGGCAGTGGACTTGTCCTCCACAACCCCTGCACAAGGAACCGCGTCAGTGAGGGCATTGTGGCAACACCACCTAGACAATTTAAGGCCTTTGCACGGGCGCTCGGTTGTCGCGGCAGTGGCCCACGAGCCATTCGGCAGCCTGGATGCTTTTTTGGATTTGAAACTCATAATGAAAGAGGTAGTGTTTTTCGGTAAGACGTGTTGCTGGGCGAGTTGGTTCATGTTACAGAAATAAGATTTAGCGCAGCGAAAGACATGGGCGGTGAAAAGAACGGTACGGGTGCTAACTCGCAACTGGTTTTTATTGAAAAGACGACATGCATATATACATTCGGCGTAATCACACACGTGGTTTAAATTGAAAGAAAAAATTTCTTTAACAGGCATCCGGTCAGGCCACATAACAACAAACATCAAGAAAGTTATCCAAGAACGCACATTCTTTTGCATAGATTAGCATCGATATCACGCTCACGCAGTTGTCTCCCTTTCGCTTGATGTAGAAGGCTTCCTCTACTTCACGTGCCGTTACGTCCCGACTTCGTTTCAAAACTTTTGTTTTGTCAAAATCGGGTACACAGTGACATTCCTTGCAGTGGGACGGCAAGTGTGATCCCGTCCCATTTTTCATGGAAAGGGCGTGCTCTCGTAGTCGCTCATTCACACATCGACCAGTTTGGCCGATGTATACTTGCCACAATCCAACGGTATCTGATACACAACACCTTCGATGCAATTTACAAAAGGTTTAGCGTGCTTCTTTTCGCATGTTTTGGGAGGTTTCCTTGCAGGGTCGGTTCGTGCGCATAGCGTGCCAAGTTTAAGCGGTCCTGAAAACACGACTGGGACCTTATACCTCGTTGCGACCTTCTTTAGATTATGCGCGACTCGGTGCGCGTAAGGTATAACCTCAGGGCGTGTTTTTTTTGTGCAAAGGTTCTGAGTGAGCTTTTTTCAAGGCAGTTTTTGTTTTGCGAAGCAAAGCCTCAGTCACGCCAGTGAGCATTGAGCGCGGAAAGCCTTCTTGGCCTTCGTCTGGCTACAGGCGCTTTCGGAACAGCGGAAGTACACTGGGTTGAATTATGCTCTAAAAGTGACATCCTTGACCGGACACCCGAACAGCACTCTAGGTAACCAGGCAATCAAGCTTTTTGAAAAGCGACCTGCCATGGCTGACCATTTCTTCTGTCAGTGAGGGCAACCGGCCACAGGCCTGGGAATATCCTTCACTGATGCTCAGAAAACCAGCTTTGCTGACTTTGTCCCTCCATGGGATCTCTGCCCTATCTTGTGATCTCTCTTTTATGAAGATTGACAAAAGAACCGGCTCCAAAGGAATTAATTATGCAGCATTTTTTGCTTTTGCAGAACAAGTACAGAGCATCTGAGTTCTACACAGATGCTTCCAAGTCAGCTGGTGCAGTATCATGTGCTGCACATGGTCCAAACTTTTCCACATCAAAGACTATGCCTAAAGCCACGTCTATATTCACTGCTGAAACACACGGCATTGTATTGGCTGTAGAATATATTATTCAGAACAATGTCCAAAAGTCAGTGATATTCACTGATTCTCAAAGTGCTGTGCAGGCTTTAGCCGTACAGGAAAGTTACAAAAAAATTCAGTCTTTAATCAGTGCTAAAACTACTGTGCTCAGCTCACAAACAAAAACTTGAAATCACAGTCCTGCTGGGTCCAGGTCACTGCGGCATAGCCGGAAATGAGCAAGCAGGCAGGAATGCTGTAACTGCTAGCTCTTCGGAGTGACCTAGATATTCAAAGCAGTCCAGTACGAGGTATCTTAAAGCGTACGTACGTAAGAGGCTGCGCGACCAATGGCAGGAAGATTGGAATGGGGCAAACAGCAAAGCAAATTGCACTTGTAAAACCCAAGTTAGGTAGATCGATCCCTGAGAAACGGGACAGGATCACAGAGGTTACTCTCTGTAGACTGCCGCCTAGCCATACCCATGCTACACATGCGTTCCTATTGAAAGGAATAGAACAGCCACGCTGCTTGAGGTGTGGAGGGTCGCTATCAGTCATTCACGTACTGGTAGAATGCTAAACTACTTGAAACTGCAAAGAAAGCTTCATTTCGAGGAATTGTACACACCGCATGATCCCTCAACACCATTGCTGTTTTTATCAGACGAGCCACTGTTCTCTGTTAACCGTGTTTTCAAGTACCTCTCAGACGTAGATTTTTGAATGTATGTGTCATATCACCCGTGAGCCGAGCCACCATCGCACGCTAGAAACTAGTAGGGCCTCTCACTGATACCGCAAAGACTGTGGCAAAGGGTGCACGTAGAAAATTCCTGTCATAGTGACAATTGTTTTTACTTGGCCCTCTACCCCAATTCTTTTTTTAACAGAAATTTAAGATACCTTTTATTATATATTCTGTACTTCTATTCCCACTTGAATAATCCTCACCATAGTACTGGCGCTCTTTGGCCTTGATGCCCTTGCACCAAGAAAACCTAACATCATCATCAGACAACCAAACAAGTCGAATCAGAAAGCGAAAAGGAAGCCTGGACTGAAAACGTTCTGCTGTTCAGCGTAATGTGGCGCTAGTCGGCTCATCGGCCCTTGCAAAAGTAATCTCTTGGAGATATCTCTTACTAGAGATATGCCCAGTCCAGCTTTCATTTTATTTCCTCATGACTTCCGAGAGGGTGCCAGATACTTCCACCATAGAATGGGGCTTCCCATGGCGCTCTTTCGAGCTCATGAGTCGCAACTCATTTCTTACTTGCAGAAACAAAATGACCCTGGTGCTCGCAGTACTTCAAAATTGAGAGAATAATGGTTCTGTACATGCAGCAATACTTCGTACATTTGCAATGTGTAACCAAACTCTGTTGGGAAGCTACTGTGTGAAAAACTCGGCCAGGGATAAATACGGCACCAGTGGTTTCATCTTTTTCTTGTTCCATTCATTGGATGGTTCAGAGTACTGCAACATATACTTCTGTAAAAAAGTGTACTTTTTTTCATGAAAGGTGCATGCTTCGATATTTACCACAGCTGGCATTTCTCGTCTGTACGGTACCAAGGCAGGGTGGTTCCTGATGGCATGTAACCTTCACTTAGTCATCTGATCATATGTGGTATGAACAAATAGACTCATGGGAGGTATGTGCCTGGTGTTTTGTCATTTCGCTCGCCACATCTTGTGTCATCTCCTATGTAGGAAACTTGATGCTGGCATAATTCTTGTTTAGCTTGATTGTGCTTTGGTCAACACTTCCGCATTGCTGCCTTTTAAGCCAGTCCCATGGTAAAAAAGGGGATACAATTTTGTTAGCACATGAGCACCGGCCTGGAGGTAGTGCGTTGAGAAGCTCCCTTTTCGCTCTCAAAACAATAAAAGCAAGAGGGCATTCTAAAGGTTAAACAACTTCTCTTCTTTTACATTATACACTGTTCCAATATCTAAGTAAGCATCTAGATGAGAGATGCTGTGTAGGGCTACATCAAGACATTTTAATGAAGAAGTGTTACTAGGTATGTGTTTAAAGAATGCATCATCAAGAGGAGCAGCATTTGCTGCTGGAAGAAGACAGTTGCACAGGACATGTGGCAGTATTTCTTGTTGGTAGCCACATATAGTGCACCGCTGGTCCGAGGAGCCAGGCACCCACGGCCGTGGTCCGTTAAGGAGGAACAAGGTTCACGCGCGCAGGATGCACAAACTACCAGTCAATAAATTCTGTGGTGCACCCAGATCTCATGAAGTGCGAGCTGCTTGCATCAGAGGCTACACACTCCATAACTTTGCCCTGGCTAGGTTTTTCCTGTAGGGCCTTGTGTTGCGCAGTGGCCATCTTTGTGCAAAGTGTGCGCAACACTTTCGTCCGCTCTTTGGGTGCCCGTGTGGTGCC
Organism: Haemaphysalis longicornis; assembly: GCA_013339765.2. Taxonomy (NCBI): domain Eukaryota; kingdom Metazoa; phylum Arthropoda; class Arachnida; order Ixodida; family Ixodidae; genus Haemaphysalis; species Haemaphysalis longicornis. The sequence goes on along the minus strand of CM023452.1, from coordinate 77,778,434 downwards.
CCCACATGAGATGCGGGCCCCACCCTCTGTTAGTTCCCGTGTGATGCCGAGACGTCTAGAGGCCTTCCACGCCTCAGCCCATATTGATTGGAGCTGGGTGGCTGTGGCACGAAAGTCCCCCTCCGTCTCGCCTGCGAGGTATGCCTCTATGTCTTCAGCGCAGGCCGGCCGTCTCAGTCTTTTCGTGACAACCTGGGTTACTGCCTTCAGCGTCATGTCGCGCACCACAGCGTCGGCAGAGCTGAGCAGCTTAAATGCGCCATCCACACAGCATGCATCACGGAGTTCCATGGCCATGGGTACGCCCACTGCTCCGGCCACTGCACCTCCGTAGAGGTAGTCATTGGAGGCATTCCCCGGGAGGTACAGTGTCCATTTGATCAGCGGGTGCAGGGCGTTATCCAAGCTTAGGCGGTCACTTCCTTAGGTGGTCATAGCTTAGGCAGTCACTTCCTAGTGCCGTGTTCTCGCACTTACGTGGCTTTGCAGTGAGTGAGTGAGTGTGAGAGTGTTTTCAAGTATAGGATGCAGCGCAGCATTTTGCAAGCAATGACTGTGGCAGTCATGTTGTATTTACCAAGCTTTGTTTTGGTGCTTTGCACGCTGCTAGGAAGCTTCGGAGTACACGCACACAGTTGTTTCGGATGCCATTTTACTGTTTATGAACAATTAAAAACATCCACCACCAACACACACCACGGCGCCGAAAAGCAGCAGAATGTGACACGTTGACGGGTGTAGCCTGCAGCAGACAGTCTATCGAGAAAGAAACATTTAACACGGTGGTAGAGAAAGACACGAAATGCGACGCAGGTGTCTTTCATGGGGGAGGAAGCCCTTTTGGCAGCGGCATAGGACTTCCTCATCACACAACCATTGCTGCATGCTTGCAGCCTGACAGCCAGCATATAGCTTGGCTATCGTGTAGCCTAGTGCGATAGGCCGCCAGTTGCCTGCATCCTCCCTTTGCCCTTGTGGATCAGGAAAGTTCTGGAGGAGCTCCAGATGCCTGGAACCCGGCGGTGGTGCAGGCACAAGTTGGATATGGCAGCCAGGAAAGCTCCCTCGGGGTCAACTGTCCGCCAGTGTTGGTAAGTCAGGCCGTCAGTCCCGGGTGCCGTGTTTTCACATTTTTGGAGGCGTGCCAGGACCTCATCCGCAGTGAAGGCGGCAAGGCTTACCTCACTTGAGGCCTGGCTTCGGTGGCGGGAGATGCTAGTGTCCGCCTCTCTGGCTGCCCATGTCGCTGTGAAGTGTGCCTCCACTGTGGCGATGGGTATTGGGCAGAGGGAAGAGGGCCCCTCCACGATCAACCGCACTGCACGCCGCCGGTTCCTCCGGTACAGGGCCTGGATTTTCCTTGGGTTTTCCGCGTTCACCTCACGACGAGAGCCCCCCTCAGGTGCAGCCTCAGGAAGTTTGACTGTCCGGGCTGCAACGTCGATGGCGTCACTCAGGATGCTGGTGAACTGGTCCCAGGCCTCTCGGGATGCAGGGCTCCGTTCTTAGCTGGCGGAGGCGTCTTGTGTGGTCGGCGAGGACACGTTTGTCGTTGATTACCTCGCGTGCTGGGGAGGTCTCTGGTCCCTCTTGCATGTTGTTCTCAGGGCCGTCCTCGGCAGCTTGGGAGCTGCCCGCAGGTACATCACCGCCAAAGTAGTCAGGCGAGGTTGGTCTCTTGGCTGGTGGTGCCGCTGATGTCTTGCTTGGTGTTGGCTGCTTCGGGTCTTGCTATTTGATCTTGGTCAGATGGCGCTCGTTCCCTGCTGACTGTGGTGTCCCTCGCAGGGGCCTCGGCTCTTGGTTCCACAGTGCGGGGTACCACTGGTGTGGAGGTGGTTGGCCGGCTGTGCGTCGGGGAGCTTGGCTGCTGGGTGGCGGCTTCCCTTGCTGCCTTTGCTTCTTCTTTGGTGTGCCACATCAGATGGTTGTGCAGCCCTTTCTTTGTCGTGAAGGAGTGCTGGCATTTCGTGCACTGCTGGCGTTGCTGGGTAGGTGCTGCAGATGCTCGTCCATTCGCCAGGCAGGGATGCGACGTCGGTCTGTATCCAAGTGTTTCCCCACACAGCTGGCACTGGTTGACTGTACGGCGAATTCGCATACCGTGGTCATGATCATGGCAGGCAGGCCAGCAGGTCTAGGGCTGGGTTAAGGGCTATCCTGGACATTCCAAGCTCTATCATTGCCCCAGGCATGGGTTGTACCCAGCCAGCACCTGCAGCAATGCTAAAGAGTGGTGGTTCGACCTCATGTTGGAAATTTAAAAAATAAAAAAAAAAATGGGGGAAAGGGGGTTAGTTACTGCTAGTGGTGCATTATGACATCAGCAGCAGGCAGCGGTTTGGGTATTTAGAAAGCAGGGGGTAAAACTAACAACGAAAAGAAAACGAACAAAGCAAACTGAACACGGAAATACAGGAGCAAGCCAGGTTCGAAGCTATAGGCAATCTGCAGGGCAGAGCAGACTATTAGTGCAAGGTAGGCATGGGGGTGAAAACAGCAAGCAATTTAAACAAATACAGAAAGGGGCAAGACAGGAGAGCTTGCACCAGTGCCGCTGTTGAGAAGAGCCACTACATACCTGCCAGCAGATAAGCTGAAGGCATGTGAGCCCATTCAGAACAGAGGCACGAAAGTTAAAGATAGAAGCCAAGCAGGAGGAAAACGTATGACAGCCATGCAGGTACGCGGGAGCATAACACTTCAGAAAGGCAAAAACAAATCAAAGGAGCAACTCAACAAAACCATGCAAGCATGCGGCGGCACAGAACTTCATAATAACTCAGGCAGGCAAAAAGAAATCAAGAGAGCAGCTCAAAAAGAAACCATACGGTGACACAGAACTTCAACATAGCTTATGCAGGCAAAAAGAAATCAAGCAGCTCAAAAAGCCATGCAAACATGCGAGGCACAATCCTTCAAAATAGCATGCCCATTCAACAACAGCAGCCGGGCAGGAGCGTAGCAGGTCCGAAACCAGCACAAATCCAGGGCAGCAGGGGTCCAATCTTCGGCAGGAAACGAATACCCCCCTCAAAGTGAGCTTGCCAGACTACATTTTGATCTTGGCGAAAAGGCCGAGAACCGATAACGTTAATCAGCCCTCAGGCCTTATAGCTAAACAATAGTCAAATGCTTTGCACCCGCATATGTACAGCAGATGCGCGACACTATTGGATAGAAAACCCCTCACCCGGCATGCCAATCTCCCTGCCCCAAGACACACCTAGGGAGTCAGCCATGGAGGTCCTGTTCTGAAACCTAGTCCTCCTGCTAACACATCAGGAAAATCCATCTTGATCTGTACTCGCCCGTCTGCTACGTCCAAGTAATTGCATGACCAGCGATGCAAAAACTCGGCCTCTCCCAGCCAAAATAGCTGGCCTGACAGAACCGATCTGAGCTCCTGTCTAAAATGACGTAACAGGGGCCACCGGAGCCGGAACCGCCTATCCTGTGCAACCACTTTGCAGCGGTTTCTCCATGAAACAAACTCTCCTACCACTACGCAGAGCCTCCCAAAAGCGTCCTGGGGGCACGTGTTTCGTGTGTAATACTGCACCACCCGCAACCCCAGTGCTGCCCTGTGCACCAGCCTCCAGAAGGCCTTGGCCACCCCACAGCTGGCTACGGCATGCTCTACCATCTCTTGTCACCCACAGTTTGGGCAAGCAGCGTCGCCCGTTACGCCCCACCTCTGTAGGCAGACTTTGGTTGGGAGGATTGTCCACCCTCGCTGCCACTGAACGTCCACACGGTCTCCAGGAGATGCAGAAATGTAAGGGCTCGCCACGGAAAATCAAGTGGCTCGACTCTGTGAGCCTTTTTTTGTGGACTACCAACTGTTCACACAGCCTTGACGGCTGGGTTCCTTTAACATCCACTGTGGGATCTACGCTCAGCAGTTCTTGGTACAGCCCTTTGTGCCTTTGTACACTGGGGGTATAACGCCCACATTTGGGTAATGGTTATCTGTTAGGTGCGGGGCCATCAATCGCCTCGACAGACTAAGGAAGTAAAGAGCTAGCACCCGCTCTGGGCGTCAACGTCCTCCATGATGTTTAGCAAAGCTCTTAGTGCCAGCAGCTTCCCCATAGTCTCTATGCGCGGAATGCCCATGCCCCCAAGACTCCTCGGGAGCCTCACTGCATCTCTAGCTAACCTTTCAGTTCCATTCCCCCAGAAAAACCCAAAGACCAACCTGGTTAGCCTCTGCGTTATCTTGCTCTGTGGAGGTGTCGGACGGGCAGCGTACAAGAACTTCGGCAGCAAGATACATTTGAATAAATACTTTTTCATTTAGTGAAAATTGGTACGACTTGGCACGGGCAATCTCGTTTTCACTTCGTCCACTATGTCTCAGAACAGCTCTGTTTCAATACCCACTCGGTTAAACCGTAACCCGAGACACTGCGCTTTTGAGACAACACAAACATTGGGCGAAAATTCTACATCTTTAGTTCCCACTGGGAGAACCGCACTCTGCGCAACGTTCAAGTTTGCCCCTGAAAGTCGGGCATACTTGTCAAAGTCTGTAATGACCTCTGCTACTTTTTCTCTTCCTAACGAACTCTGACATGTCGTCAGCGTAAGAGAGCATTGGGGATAAGGGACACCCCTGTCTTGCTCCTCATTGTACGTTGCTATTGCCATGGATTAAGCCATTGATCACCAGGTTGCTGCTTATATCCTGGTTAACTGCTTTAAGAAGGGTCCTAAATCCTGTATGGAACCCGTGCGCTTCTAGAGTCGCATACAGGTCTCATGAGAGACACGATCAAATGTGTTCTGTTGCTCTAGTGATAGAAATAGTCCTGCATTGTATGTATGGTTCGGGTTCTGGAAATGTCTCTTGTAAGGTTAGTGCACTGAATATGTTTCTGCCTGGCACCGAACTGGTTTGCTGTTGGGCCAGAGTCATTTCAGTCTGGACACTAGTAGGTATATGAAATTTTATTGAATGCATTTACGATTGTAATGGGTCGATACGAGCTCGGGAGGGTTGCGTCTTTCCCTTCTTCAAGGAGGAGTACCAGGCGCCCTTGTTTTGAAGGATGCTGGGACCTTCTTAGTTGCTAGGATGTCACTGACTACCCGAACCAATGTATCGCCTAGCTCCAGGCAACACGCTTTATAAAACTCAGTTGGCAGCCCATCAGGCCCGGGTGCTGACCCCGTCTTCATATTTCTTACTACCTTGTATATTACGTCATTAGCCGTTTCTTTGAGTATGGAGCCCCCTACCTCAGAGTCGACTTGTGGGAGATTACCCCCAAGCTCCTGGATCCCTTCGACCACTATCTTGCAGAGGTTCTAAAGTGCCTCTAGGGAAGCAACTTTGATATCGTTAGGTTGTTCAGAGGTGATTCTTGGGGCTATCTGCATCTGTGTTACACTTAGAGTGGATTTGCTTGCGTCCAAATACCTTTTGTGCTCTGCCATTGCAAGGCCCATTGTAGTTGAAGGCCATGCCCGGCGACACTAACCGACGCAGTTGTAACTGGTGCCTTTCTCTTAAGACACTTAGGTATTCGTCCATCACTGGTGACAACTGCCCTCCCCTTTTGTCCAGTCTAATGCGGGCCAAAGTGTCGTTGAGCTCTTGGGTGAGTCTTTCTCTTAGTGTCGTGCCAGCTCGCTGAGCTAGGCGCCTGCATGCTTCTGTAAGCACATCCGAGAAGGGACGCACCCTTTCGGCCAACACCACTTCGCCTTTCTTTGGAGTGCCCGTCTAGCCGTCTCATCTTGAAAGATTCTGGTGTCCATTTTCCAATGCCTGTGCCATCGTATCGGCCATCCGCTGTGCGGAAGGCCAGTAGTACTGCCTTGTGGTCGGACACATAGGGGGCATTGTCTGGGAACATGACCACATCTATGCCCGCCACCGCCGCTACCAGATCGCGAGTTTTATAAAAGCGGTCTAACCGGCTCTCCGAGCTGCCCCGGCGCCAGGTAGCCTGGAACTCGTCTCTATGCTTTAGGGCCCACGCATACACCAACTGGAAGCCCCTGACCAGGTGCCCCAGCTCGGCAGCATTCCGAATTGGTCTGCCTTGGCCGGGACCCCTAACATTCCTATCGCTGTCCAGAATGCAATGAAAGTCACCACACAGGGTGGTGGACCCGGAGTGTAGCAAGTAGGGACCTAGGTTTCGGAAAAAATTATTTAACGCTGAAGCTTTGGCCAGTGCACAAATATTTACTATCCTAAAACATGTGCCTCCCTTGTTGAAGTTAAACGCACAGAGCCTGCCGTCACAGTCGGTGGAGGTAAACTCTGCTCTCCACGCGCTTGGGTTCAAACACAGCACCCAGACTCCACACGACTGAGGCGAGGCTAATGAAAAATAGGCTGGAATACCAAAGGTTGTATGAAACATCTGGGCATCATGTGCAGTGTAGAAATTAGCTTCCTGAAGGAAGGCAATGTCTACGCTGTTCTGCACAAGAAATGAACAACCTCCCTCAGCTTGTTGGTGTTCCGGAACCCTTGTACATTGAGGGTTGGACCTTAAGCATGAGAAGTGGTAACCTAACCCACCAATATCTGCCCATTCCTGTACGTGAGAGCGACTAAGTCCGTGCTGCACTTGTGCCAACGTGCCAACTGTTTGTTCCATACGAAGCAAAGACTGTGTTCACACCTCTGCATGTGCTATAGTCGGGCGGCACAGGCAATGCATGCATACCTTCCACCACCCACAACACGAGCACTGCCCAGCACAGCTGTTGCCATTACTACACATCAAAGCACCAGCAACCAAAACACACACTGTCCCCGCAAGAATCCTATGGTCTTGAGATAATTTGGGAACACTGTGTTCTAAATTTCCTAATGCACCACTACTGGGATAGCATTGGATCGAGTGTGGGCAAAGGAGTTGGTCGCTCATGTTTGTTGTGGCCTCTGTGCTTGTGGTGAAGTGCTTGGTCCGGCTGGTCTTGTGGTCCTGATGAGTCTCGGTAAGTCCACTCACACCCACACAGACGGTTAGCACAGCACCACACGGTGTTTGTGGTAGAGTCCTCAGTCCGGATAGTCGTGTGGTATGATCTGTTGCGGTAATTCCACTCACACCCATGGACACACACATGTAGCACTGCACTTCACGTCCACATATTGTTCTGTCTGGGTGTTGGCTCTGTGGTTACCTTCCATGTTGTGGAGGGCTTTTCTTGGGTGACCGTCGTGGTGTCTTCTTTTTTCCAAAGTTGGTGTGATCGAGGTTATCAGATATGGAAACGACGAAAACCAGCAAAGCAAAACGGATCCGATCCAGCGACGTGTCGTCGCTGGATCGGATCCGTTTTGCTTCGCTGGTTTTCGTCGTTTCCATATTCGAGTCCTCGCTGAGCGCAGTTCGTCATCGATCCCCTCGCAGCTTGGCCACTCGGGTGAGCTGGTGGTTATTCCTTCTTTCGGGTCATTAGGTTTCTTGCGGGCTGTGGTGGTCTGCTGGTTCTGGATATCATTCTTGGGCTGAGGCTGTGCATTGGAAGACTTCTCTTGGCTGTTGGACGTGTTTGTGCTTGCGGCTGGGTTGTCCTCGCTTCTGGCGTTTGCCTGTGGCGAGGTCGAACTGGGGGGGGCGCTTTTGGTGGTGTCCGTTGCCAACTTCACTGGTTCCTCTTTGGGGACTCGTCATGGTCCAGTTCCATTGATGCCTGACCGGCAGCCTGAGAGCTACCCGCCACCGAGCTGTATAGCTAGGCGCCTCGCAGGTTGTAGTGGCGTGCGGCTGCCCACAGCGTCGACATGGCAACAGACAAGGTGTAGTTTCGTCAGCGTAAATGCCACAGCACTCACCGAAGGAAGCGGAGCACTCTGAAGAGATGTGACCCTCTTCTCCGCAGCGGCGGCACACATTACGAACCCCAGGGTAGTTGAACACAGCCCGGTGTCCGCCCACATGAATGTAGTTGGGCACTGGGGTGTCTTCCTTCATGCGTATCTGGGTGTATCTGGTGCCAGCTGAGAACAGAGGGCTGCCCCTTGAATGTGCCATTTCGGACTTCAGTAACTTGGCCGTACAGGTAGAAGGGCTCAGATCAGGGTGTCGTTCGTGATTGAGGCAGGAAAGAACAAGCAGGTGACGTTCGTAGTTGCGGGGCCAAAAGGAACGAGGGGAACAAGCTGGTCTCCCAGCCGAATGTTCTTGAACTGCAACAATGGTAGTGACAGCGATGGGGTGTTTAGTGTTACTTGGTAGTTCTTCGCGCCCATGTAGATTTCTTGAAGTGTGACATGGCGAGCCCCGCTGTCGATGATGTCATCTCCAGTGCAGCCCGCGGGGAGTTTCAAGTCGAAGGCGTGACTCCTGGGCAGAGGCATGCCTAGGGTGTCCGATGAAGGGCGAAGGCATGCCTGACGAAGGCCCCAGCGGTCGCTGAGACCCTTGCCCGGGCTGGCGCAGACTTCTCTTCACCAGATCAGGCTCTCCAGGGAAGCCTGAGACGCCAAGCTGGCCCGGAACCGAATCTCCTGGACCGAGTACAAGACACCAGACTTATTCATGTCACGCAAGTGTTGTCCATAAGTGAACTAAAGAAACTAGCTGAAAGGTTGCGCTGCGCAGGCGCGTACACAACTACGTGAACGCGGAGTGAAAACAGATAAAAATCAAGAGCCAAAGTGCGGCCGTCAAAACCAAATACAATGAGCTCATGTGCGCATGCTCGAGCGCAAAAACACGACGCTAACAACCGAAGCAACTGAATCTGATAACTGAAAAGCGCTCCTTAAACAAGGAAACATCGCGATAAGTGCAAAAATTGCACTCCTGCTCTGTTTGATCTGCTCTGTTTTGCCCGCCCAGAAAAACGAGCCTAACAGGGAGCCTAGCCTCCTCGTCCCCCTCGTTGGCGGGCGTGCCACGCGAGCCACGTACATGAAGCCGGCAGCCACGCACGACTTGATGATGAAGCTCCGCTCTGCCAACGAGAGCCGAAAGTGCGACGCAACCTCTAGCCGAACTTCCGCCTTTGCCAGCAGCTCGCGCCAGCACTCGTCCGCGACTTCCCCGGACGCATGGAAAGTGATGCCCAACACTTTTACCGCAGCCACCCACTCCACGTCTCTGGCCAGGTCTGACGTGAACGCGCCGAAGCGCAACGCCTTACTCTTGCCCCTGTTCAATTGGGCACCCGACAGCTCGCTGTACAAACAAAACAGCCGTAGGAACGCTGCGTAGCTGTCTTCGTCCCGCAAGAACAGGGACACGTCGTCTGCGTAGGCAGAGACCTTCACCTGGCCCTGGCCGGGTAGTGGGAACCCGCGGATCGCGGCGGAATCAGCCACGCTTCAAGGAGGGGGTCGATACACAGCGCGAACAACAAGGGTGAAAGCGGACAGCCCTGCCTTATGCCGCGAGTCACGGCGAACGGGTCGCTTAGGACGTTATTCACAAGTAGGTCTGAGGTCAAATCCGTGTATAAGGCTGCCAGCCTCTCCACGAAAACCCGTGGGAAGCCGAAGCAGCCTAGTGCCGCGAACATATACCGGTGCTCGACCCGATCAAAGGCTTTTGCCTGGTCGATCGAGACGAAAACAGCCGGCTATGCCCGTGCGTGTCGCGTATGTAAACAAGTGTCTAGTCAGGGAGAGGGCTGAAAACCATGACCTGCCCGGAACACTACAAGCCTGGTACAAGCTGATGACGTGCGGAAGGGTGGCGCTGACGCGCTTCGCCAACAGCGATGCCACCAGCTTGTAGTCGGCGTTGAGCAGCGTGATGGGCCGATACGCGCTCGGTTCCCCAGGGTCTCCACCTGGTTTCAAAATTAGGAAGACCCGGCCCACGGTAAACGAGCCAGGCCTGTGACCATTTTCCAGAAACCCATTCACCAACCCCAGAAGCGGTGCTTTGAGCAGTAGGAACAGGTCTTTATAGAAAGATAAAGGGATGCCATCTGGCCCTGGGGTCAAGGCATTATTCATCCCCCGCAAAACTTCCCAAACCTCCTCGCACGTGGCCGGCGTGGTCAGCCGCTCTGCCAAGTGCTCTGGCACTAGCGGCAAGGCCCGACAAAAGGCTCGCACCGCCTCTGGGAGATGCGCCGCCTCGTCGCCGTCCCGCTCCGACGTAAACAACCGCGCAAAATGGTTTGTAAACACCGTGCGAATGTCGTCCGCGTCGGAGCTGACACCCCCGTCTGGCAGCGTAACCTGAGGTGCGCACGCTGGCCCCTCCTCGTCAATCGCGCCTGCCCTAATGTGCCGAAGCACAGCGGGGTCGGCGATTGGCCTGCCCAGGAGCGAGAGCGCGGCTATCAGCGCGCGACGACTGCAGCAAGATGCGATCGTAGCGCACCTTGAGGAGCGCTATGTAGTCGCACATCCTGAAGATTGTTGTCTCCGCGGCCTGAATGATGCGCAGCCTGCGGAGCGAGTCGTTCAGCTCGCAGGTAATGCGAGCCTTGCGCTCGCGCCCTGCCCTCACCAACACCTCGCGAAAGCGCCTCTTCAGCGCATCCCATTCACGCTCCTCTTGCACCTCGGCCGCCAACGCGCTTTTAAGGCCAACCACGCTCGCGGGGTCAGTTAACATGCACGGGTCCATGCGCCACAAGTCCTGGCGAGGGCCCAACTCCGCGCATCGAAGCCTGACTGATACAGGCGCATGGTCAGAGATGCGCGGTGCGTCATCAGGAAAAAGCGAGTACTTGACAGCTCTCCAGACACCTGATTAGCTCAGGCGGCAGGAAGAACTTGTCAAGTCTGCTCCCCGATCGCCCCCTTGACCAGGTGGCCGCAAATTCGTTGCCGTGCAGGTGCACCCGTGCGTCCCGCAACCGAAACTGCCCCACGAGCTCGCTCAATGCGCGCGCACCTCGGTATGGCCTGCCTTGCCCAAGCCCGCGAACATCACAGTTGAAGTCCCCGACCAAAAACGAAGGATAAGAATCAAGTAAATAAACATCAAGCGAACTAAAGAAGTCAGACAACAGGTTGCGCTGCGCAGGCGCATACATGGTAACAGCGCGCACGCGCTGCGAACCAAGCAAAAACTCGACCGCGATAATGCGGCCGTCCAAACCAAGGATAACATGCGCTTTCCGCTGAAGTTCGGCACGCAAAAATACAACACCTATGCCACATGAAACCGAGTTAGAAAGCGAGAAAAAAGCATCAACTGAAAAGCGCTCGCGAAACAAGGAAACATCAAGTGGCGAAGGAAAATTACACTCTTGAAGAAACAAAACGTCCACGTTTTGCGCCCTTGCGAAGTACATGATCTCTCTTTGCTTGTCCACGCTTCGAAAGCCCTGGGCATTCAAAGAAAGAAGATACACAAGCATTAGAATAATTAATGCGCTACTTATCGTTGACATTATCTTCATCGAGCGGAAAATAAACAATAAACAACACACTTAGCGGTTTTGCTTGAGGACACAAAGCTTTTTGACGGCCTCACCGGCTTCGTCCAAGTCTGAAGACGACGGCAGGCCTTGTTTCGTGGGGTCGAGGTGGGCGTTGCTTGTCTGGTCCATGGCGTCTGCGGCGTCGGCAAGGCGATCAGGGGCGGCGGCAGGCTGTTTCCTGGGGCTCGTCTTGGTCGTCGTTTGAGGGACGTTGGCGGGCGTAGCCGCAGGTTTCCCCGAGGCGCTCGTACCAGGTGCCGCTGCTGGCTTTGAGGGCTTGGCATGCCTGCGTCTGCCTCCGCGTCCCAGTGGGGAGCGTGGCGTGGCGCCGTCGGGGTCGTCGCTCGTCGTGGTGTTGTTTTCGTTGCTGGTCGAGCTTCCGGCAGTCGTAGTAGCCTCCAGCTTTTGCTTCCGAGTCTCGAAAGCAGGCTCAGGCGTGGTGTTCTCCGAGCCACTGTCTCTGCCGCCGTTGCTGGAGCAGAAGGGGGACAGCAAGGAGGAAATGTCAAAAAACGACGCCTGCGAGTTGCTCTCCAGCTCCGGCAACGCCTCGGTGTTGTTGAGATGGGTGTTTTCCTCTGCCGCTTCGTCCGGTGGTTTCGGCGGCACGGGGGCGGTTCTCCGCCGTGTGATGCACTGGCAGCTGCTCCACTCGGCACCCGGGCAGTGCGGGCAAGTCCTCAACGGCGACCACGTAGCAGCGCGGCCTCCCTCAGTCCGCTGTGGCGTGATTTCCGCTGCATCGTCGGCATGGCTCGCTGCAGGTGTCAGTGTCGTGGCCGAAACTCTGACAGCGGGCGCACCAGGGTGTCACACACTCTTTTCCATTGTGCCCTTGCTGGTCGCAGCGCGAGCACACGCGTTTCACTCCGCGGTATTCACACTGCACCCTCGCACCTCGAACACTCGGGAAATTTGGCACCGGACGCACCATCTCCATGCGGACGAGGCGGTGACCCGACTCCACGTGCGTCAACCCTTTGAAAGTGGGCAGGCTGATGCCCAGCACCCTCCCGCAGGGGGCCAGGGCCACGCCCAGGTCGACGTTGCCGATGAATGGTTTCAGCCTCAGAACAGTGATATACACCACCTGAGGCCCAACACACTCCACCGCGTCTTCTTCCCTCGGATCGTAACTTCTCCCAGCTCGTTCAGCTTTGCGGCCGCCCTTGGGGTGGCGACAACAATTCAGGACTTCATTCCGCCCTGGTGCTGCAGGGTCTTCAGGCCACGGTGGCCTACAGTAGCCTCGATTCTGGTTATAAGCTCGTGGATTGTGGCATTGGCCGGCGCTTCCAAGTCGAAGCAATGGGCCTTCGGTGGGGGGGCACGAAAGTCCATGCTGCATAGCGCGCCTGCCGTGAGGCAGGCGCGCTATGCGTGAAAGCGCACTTGCGCTCGGCTTGGGTCAAGTAATCGCGGCGCGGGCCCTGCTGTGCACAGGAGTTCGCGCTGTCGTTGCGGGTCTAAAATCGCGACTACCATTGTCCGGGGCGTGGTGCCATTCATAGCCTGGAGGCCGAACAAAACCGGTCTTGGCCACAATTCCGAGAAGCAGTAACGTAAATCAACTTTCTAATCTGTGTCGGACGCGTCCGGCTTCATTATTTCTCCTTCCCTAATGATGGCGATGGAGTTGCCCTCGTACAAATCCTGCACAATACTGGTGAAGGCATCTCCAGCCCCTGCACCTCGAACCGCTTCAACGAGGGGCTACGGACACATTCAAGGAGTCGGGAACCCGGCGGTGCTGCAAGCAGACATTGAAGACTGCTGCGAGGAAGCAACCTTCAGGGTCGACGGACTTCCAATTTTGGTAGGTAAATCAGTCGCCGCCGGGGGCAGTGTTCTCACAGCGGCGGAGTTTTGCCGCTACTTCAGTTCCTGTGAGTGGGGTCAGATCCATCTCCCCGGGGGCGGGCAGTCCCTGTGTGAGTAGCTTTGTTCTGCCTCTTTGTGCCCCCACACTGCGGAGAAGTGCGCCTCCAACTCCTCTGGTGGGATGGAACATATTTGGGAGGGGTCCTCAGCGATGAGATGGACTGCTCGGCGACGGTTGCGTCGGTACAGCGTCTGGATCTGCTGGGCATTGGCTCCGTTGACCTCGCGCCGGGGTCTTCCCTCCCCTGTGGTGGGCAGCTTGACTGTGCTTGCCACTGTGGTCATTGCGTCGTCAAGGATCTCCAGGAACTGGTCCCAGGCCTCTGCATTTGGTGCCAGCTTTAGCACGTGCTGCAGCTTTTTGGTGTGCTCGGCCATCACAGAGCTCTCATCGATTAGCGCGGCTGCTGGGACAGCTTCATCGCCCTCCTCTCCTCCTGCATCGTCGTCAGCCTGCGGACTCCCTCCCTGGCTGGGGCCATCCTGCGAGAACAGGCGTGAGGGTGTGGCAGACTGGTCCGACTGGCTAGGAGTGGAGTGCCCGCTGGCCTGCGGGAGAGGGGTGTTGGTTAGACGGGGGGGTGCGCTGTCTGCTCTCCTCTCCGTCGCCACATTCTGGGCTGCTGGGAGCTTGGGCGTTCTGCCGGCTCGCAGCGCCGCCTGATGCCGGTGTGGCTTGTGCCGGCGGCTGCCCCTCATTCTGCCCCTCGTCATCTCCTGGGGTGGTGCTTGGCTGGGAGCTGGCTGCACGCAGTCGCTTGGCCTCCTCTTTCTTGTGCCAAAGCGTGTGATTGTGCAGGCCCTTCCTGGAAGGGAAGGACGACGGGCAGTCAGTGCACTGGAACCGTTGCTGTGTGGGGGCTGCGGTGGCCCTGCCATTGGCCAGGCAAGGGTGCGTTGTGGGCTTTGCACCTAGCGTGTCCCCACACAGGGCACACAGGTTGACCGTACGGCGAAGTCGCATGCCGTGGTCTCCCTCGAGGTGCCTCTGCAGTGACTGGCGCCTGTTCGTCCATGCAGCAGCAGAGTAGGCTGACGTGCAGCCCGTCTCTGTGCACCTGAAGACGTGAGGGGCTGGAAAAGAGATAAACAGTGAGTCTCCATCTCTGCGGGGTTGGTGCCCCTCATTTGGTGGCGGAGTGGTTGGAGTTTCAGGTGTCCGCAGTGGGGGCACCGGAATTCCGCTTTTGCGCCGCCTGGCGACTGGAGCCCTGTCGCTTGCCATTGTGGCGGTGCGTGAGGTTGCGCTAGGCCTGGTCATTCTGCTCCTGCACACAACAGAACAACAGAGAAGCAAGAAAGAAAGTGCGGGGTGCAGCAAAGAACCAAGCGTGTAGGTGGGTGTTTGCAGACACAACCCTACATGTGGGAGAGGTTTTGTTTCGGGCAGTTCGTGCATTGTTATGCTGGGGAGAGGTAGAAGAATGAAGAGAGAATGCACAGGAAAAAAACAGCTAGCGAGCAGATGGCGGTTTGTTTACATTGTGATAGCTTTTAAGCAAGCACGAGCAGTGCGGTTTTGGAACCCATTATGCGGGAAAGGTTAGAGCAGAACTAAAGCAAGTAGGTGAGAGAGGAGCGGGCCGGCAGTTGGTCCGAGCAGCGCCGAGGGTGAGCAGGCGTCCGGGGCAGAAGCGGAGCGAAGTTCGGAACAAAACGACAATCGCTTCACAATGCGTGTGTGAAACTACACTCTGAGCAAATCCAAAGTGGCAGCGAGCGCCATGCAGGCAGGCAACAGCATCACTACATTTTATAATGCACAACTAGAGCATAGCAACACCAAAGCCAACATGCAGGCATGCGGCGACACAACCCTTCAAAATATCAATCCCATGCAACAGCAGTAGGTCCTCCAGGCAGGCCAGCTTGGTGGCCTTTGCGCTTACACGACTGGGCGCCCCACGTCCTATCGGTGGTAGTGGGGTTGTCGAAACTGTTTTTGCTGCTCTTGGATGATGGGGCAGGCTTCTGGAGGGGCGAGTGTGTCCGGTTGTTTCTCCGCGCTGTCCTCTGTGACGCTGTCGCTATCGCCGAAGGGCAGAGCGGCAACGAAACGTCGTCCAACTTGAACGAAGCCTAGTCATCTTTCGGGTCATGTCTTGTCACGCTTAGCACTCGTCCGAAGGGGGCGAGTGCAGCAGCCAGGTCGTCGTTGCTTACAAACAGTTTTAGCCGCAAGGCAGTCATGAAGACCACCTGCGGCCCAACACAGGTCGTCGAGCACTTCTCTCCGAGGATTGTGATGTCCCCGGCCATGTTGAGCTTCTCTGCAGCGGCCGCCGAAGCTACCGCTGCACAGAATCGAGTCGCGCCTTGGTGTTGGAGGGCTCGCAGTCCTCCAGGTCCCAAGGCCAGGTGAAAACCGTCGATGATGTCGTCGATGGTTGCCTCCTTAGGAGCGCTAAACTCAAAGCAGTGCTCCTTTCGAGGCGGCGGTCTAAACTTCATAGCGGAGCTGGCTTCCCCGCAGCGTAGCGTGCCGTGCGGGGAAGCGCACTTGTGCTCCGCTTGGGGCAACTTCGGCGCACTTGAACTTCTACTGCGACCTGTGGTCGCGTCCTCGCTATTACCAGAAAAGTTTGAGCTGCAAGGCAGTCACTAAAACCATCTGCAGCCCTACACAAGTTATCGGGCTTGTTTTCTCTGGGATTTTTAACTCCCTGGGCGTGTTCAACTTCTCCGCAGCCGCCGCCAAAGCCACCGCTGCGCAGAACCGGGTAGCACCTTTGTGCTGAAGAGCTTGGAGCCCTCCAGGTCCAACGGTCAGGTAAATTCCATCAATAATGTCGTCAACAGTTGCCTCCTTAAGAGCACTAAATTCGAAGCAGTGCTCCATCGAAGGCGGCGCCCGGAACTTCATACTGCTGCGTGGGCTTCCCTACGTGCAGCGCATCATGCGGGGAAGCGCACTTGCGCCTGGCTTGGGGTAACTTCTCGGCTGGTGAGACCTTCCCGCTACCTGTCGCAGTGCCCTCGCTCCTACCTAGAAAAAATGGCCAAAGAGAGTGTCCGGGATGTGGCGCAACTCTTAGCCAAAAGGCCCAGAAGTGTGTTTATTAAAATGCTTTGAACAATACAGATTGGGGTAGTACAAACTGACAAGGCGAATAAACGCAAGAAAAGGCGAACAGTGCAAAATAAACACAATGGTAATAGGCAAGGTTAAGCAAATACAATTATTCAGAACACTAAGTTTAAATACAACGAAAAAAGACAAGGAAAAAAAACAAATAAAGCAACAAAGAATCGGCAACAACAACTTTGAAGAAGAGGAACGTGCCTCTTTTCCCTCGAGCTTATGTCGGCAATTCGAGAGTCTCACGCTGGCCAGTTACGTGTGTCGTTTAGATATTTCGCGAGGCTGCCAAGGTCTCACTCACGGCCAACTTTTTCATGATTCGTAAGTAGGACCTACTGCAAAATCTGCGTAGAACAACTCTCTGCGTGTATGCGTCTACTCTGAAGCCTCCTCGCAGCGTGCAAAGTACCAACACGGTAAATACAAAACGACCGCTGCACTCATTGTTTACTGCAGCTTTGAATGCACTTTATGCACAGTTGCAGCAATTTAGTGAACACGACTAAACACTGCCGTCACAACAGCATGAAACATATAAACAAACACCGCCTGAGGCTGCCCTGGTAGCGAGGCCAGCAGTTTTCTTTTTGCTACACTATTTGGCTTCTTTCATATCAATAAATAAATGATTAAAAATTATACGCATGTAAGTATAATATAATGGCTAATGACGCTTTAGTGGCTGTTTTGTGTCGGCATTCCCACTGAGTCTCTGGTGTCGAGATAAAACATTTCCTGGCAGAATGCAGTGGAATAAATTCCGCAAATTCATTTTGATCGAATGTCATTACATTTTCTCGTGTGGCAGCAAATGTCAGTTTTAAACAAATGACAGTTCGATGGGAATGACATTAAATTTGCCGTGTGGCTGGGGTATTAGAGAGACACGAATAACTTGTAGTCACTATTTAGAACTGTGATAGGCCTATACGAGCATGGAAGTTTCGGTCTTTTCCTTCTTTGTGAAGGAAAACCAGGCGTCTTCTCCTAAAAGATGTGGGATGTTGTTGGTTGTTAGGATATTGTTCACAAGTTCAACTATTTGGTTTCCTATAATGTGCCAAAATGTCCTATAGAACTCTGTGGGCAGGCCATCAGGCCCAGGGGAGGAACCTGGTTTCATATTTTTCAGAATGTCATATAGCTCTTCATTTGTTGTTGGACGTAAGAAGTTTTCACTTATTTCCCTGTCTACCTGAGGGAGTTGCCCCCCCAAGAGTGGCGATTCCCTCTAATGGGCTGTTCTCTTCTAACTGTGTGGGGTCCTGCCTCTAAAGTTCATTGAAAAAATTGGTAAAGCATGTCTTGATGTCGTCTGGATGAGGACACACCGTGTTTGTTGGCAGTGTCACCTCGGTAATCACAGTCGGTTTTTCCTTGGTTGCCTGGAAGCGGTTTATTTCCCTGCTCCCCCCACAGGGCCCGTGCCTATTAAAGGCAGTTCCAGGTGGGGACAGACGTTGTAGGCAGAGGAAATACCGTCCTCCTCAGCTCCTCCAGGTACTCGGTCATTTCTGGCGAGAGGAGCCTCCTCTCTTTACGATCCGTATTGGGGTGAGTGTGTCGTTCAGGTGTGTAGTGTCTCTTCCTTTTTTCTCCTTCGCCTCTGCCTGTACGTGTCCTTTCCACTCTTGTTTAAGCTGATCCCAGCTACAAGAATCTACGTGATTCTCAGCGGTCAGCTCAAGGATGCTGCCTAATGAAGTGCGGGCTGTCTCGTCCTGTAGTGCCCCTGCCTTGAAAGGTGGTTTAAGTCTACATTGAGGGAAAGAATGACCGGCCTGTGATCTGACACGTAGCCTGCATCACTTGGAAAACTGACTACTTTAATATCTGTTATTTGTGTCTTTGCCTGATTATTTACGTAAACCTATCAAGGCGGCTTTGCGAGGTGCTCCGCCCGCCAAGTGGCCTCGAAGGTGTTTCCCTGTCCTAGTACCCATGCATCCTCTAGACCAAAGTCTCTCACCAACAGACTCAGCTCGGCCGCATTCCATGTAGGTCTGCCCTGACCTGGCCCTCTAACGTCTCTGTAGCTGTCTAGAACACAGTTAAAGTCTCCGCAGAAAATCACTGGACCTCAGTGGATAATATAGACCCCTATTGAACAAAAGAAGCTATTGGACGCTGATGTGTTGGCTGGCGCATATATGTCTGTGATTTTGTACTGAGTGCCACCTTGGTTGAAGGTGAAGGATAACAGCCTGCCCTCGCTGTCTACAGAGGTGAACCCTGAACTCCAAATGTTTGGATTCAACGCCAGAACCCCCACCCCGCATGACCTAGACGACCCTAAGGAAAAGTAAGAGGCAATGCTGAACGCCCTTTCAAAACACCGTACATCCTGAGTTGTATAAAAATTAACTTCTTGTAGGAATGCAACATCTCCTCTGTTTTGCCGCAAAAAATGGACCACTTCCCTCTTTCCGGGTTTCTAAACCCTTGGACGTTGAGTGAAAGGATGTTGAACGTCAACAGGGGAGTAAGAAACTTCCCTGCTCCTCTACGCCTTTCTCCGTTCCAACAACAACCCTTCCAGATGTTCATTATTTGGCTTAGGAAAAACCACACTTGTGGGCTCCGAGAAAAGACGCAATGCTAAGGAAGTGACATAACCTCGTACCAGACACCTACATTGCACAATCCTACCACGAACACTCGCCCTCGGGGATACTCCCGACCCCAGGCCAAAAAAAGCTACATTCTACGACATCGCACTTTGCTAAAGTCAAAAACTGTCGTTGTCTGCTTACGTTTCCTCTGGGCACGGGCTGTGTGGTGCAGTCCTCAGTCCGGCGTTGCTTGCTTAGTGGAAAGTCCTGCAGAACTGAGTTTGACACGCACACTATGTTTGCACCGCTCCACACTGTCCCACGCAGTCTCAGACTCAAGTAGGTTTTGGGGTAGTCCATGACGCAGTCTTTAGGGCCAGTCTGCGGTGTTGAGCTTTGAGTCCTGCACCACTGTTTTCTTTGCGCAGCATAGCACTCCACCGCACATCTCTGCACAGCACAGAACTTTCCAGCACACTGTCACACGAAGACTATGTTTAAAAGGCTTGTATTAGGGTCGCTGTCCATGTTGGTGTTAAGTCTTTTTCTTGGGGGATTGGGAAGGTTTTTTCTTTTTCTTCGAAGATGCGGCTGCATCGTCGCTTGAAATTGTCCTCTTTGCATCGGAGGCGACAGCTGGCATGTCCTCCTCCGATTCCTCGCTCAGGTGTAGGTCCAAATTCACTTCTGCCAGGCTGGCAGAAGTGAACTTGGCACCAGTGTACTATAACCGGTGGCTCACACAAAAACATTGGGAAACTGTAAGCCAAGTTTTATGTACCCAGACTGTACTCCGATGAAGGGGCACGACCAGTGTTGCAAAAATTCCTCCTCACCCAGTCGGAACAGCTGTCTACCCAGGAAAGATGTTACCTCTCTTCTAAAGTGAGCAATAAGTGGCCACTGGAGCCGAAGGCGCCTGTCCTGTGCCACTGCTTTACATCTATTCTGCCACAGGACCTGTTCGCCCAGGACGATGCACAGCCTGGCGAAAGAGTCTCGGGGACACCGGCCCCCCGCACAGTACTTGCCCAGACCCAGCCCCGGGGATGCTCGGTGGATCAACCGCCAAAAACATTTCGCCACCACGCAGCCTGGACACGGCATGCTCAGTCGTTTCTGGGCGACCACAATTAGGGCAAGCATCGTTTACCGTGATGCCCCAGTGGCGAAGCCGGTCCTTGGTGGGTAAGACCCTCCATGCCCGCTGCCACTGGATGTCTTTCGCCCGTTCAGGGAGGTTACCTGCCGTGAGGGCCCCCCACGGAAACTCGGGCGGGTCCACCCTTTGCCTCGCTCTCCTCATTACCAGTGCTTCCCCAAGTCGGGCCGGTTGGGTCTCCTGTACATCAGAGGTCGGGTCCATAGCCAAAGCTCTTTATGGACCTCTATCACGGCCTTATACATGGGTGGCCGACTACCCGCACTGGGGAACAAGTTGCCGCCTAAATGAGGGGCAAAAAGCCGCCTCGACGGACCAAGAAAGAAAACAGCAAGGGTTCTAGCAGGAGAGCTGGAATCGTGTATTATATTCATGAGCACCCTCAAGGCCAGGTCCAAGCTCGTTAGCTCCCTGTAGAGCCCCATAGCGGCTTTATATACTGGCGGCATCACTAGCGCGCTGGGGAGGAGGCCGCTTAGCTGCTACTATAGACACTCCTACTACCTTCTTCGCCTCAACGCCCTCACCTCAACACAATACTGCAACCTTCTTCGCCTCTACATCTACTACCACCTTCTTCTCCTCAACACCTTCATCTCACCACACTACTACCATCTTCTTCACCTCAACAACCCTCCCTTTCATCCAGGGAGACTCTGGGAACTGTATACACGCCAAGAATTACCAGATTCAAAAGATGCCCCCACACGTACAACAGTATTCCAATACAAGGCATGTGTTATACAGACTATGCATGGTCACAGTTTTAGCCCCTTAGTTGACATTTAGCGATTATATGTCACTACCTTAAGCATTGCACAATCGTCAGCCCCTCAACACTAAACCACACCTTTGGTAGGGGTGGGGCTAGGGAGGAGGAGACACAAAGTGCCATACTAAACTCCACAAGCCTAGACCTCCAATACCATTTCTTCTCGGCACCTCCTACTTCCTCCTACACACGCTTGGACACTGCTCTATGCGAGCATGGTACGTTTGCTCTCCCCTTATTAAGCTCACTTGTCGGTGAGCTAACTTAACAGATACACTCGCTCTCCTCTGCGACTAACTAAAACGAGCGCTGAACTTCGCACCTCAAAACCAACAAGGTCGCGCAAACCCTGCGCTCCCTGAACTCAAAACATACGACAGGGAAGGAACCAACGACTTGTCCTCAGATGACATAGGAAGAATGGACAGTGTACCTCGATCTCGTCGCGTTATGATGTTTCTAATCACACTAGCATATCTGGAAGTTCCAACGCTATGTGGACCTTGCCATCCGCCACTTTGACGTAGGCGCTAGCCCACCGCAGCAGAAAACTCAGTTTCTCCCAGCCAAAAAAACTGGGCCTCAAGATGTGATTTTATTTCTTGTCTATACCTGGCCAGGAGTGGCCACAGCAACCTAAGCCTCCTTTGCTGCCCCGCCGCGTTACATCGGTTCCTCCATAAAACCTCCTCTCCTACTACTAGGCACAGCCTCGCAAAGGCGTCTCGGGGGCACCTGCCCCTTGCAAAGTATTGAGCCAGTCCAAGCCCTGGGGCAGCCCTGTGGACCAGCCTCCAAAAGGCTTTTGCCACTCCGCAGCTGGCCACTGCGTGCTCGGTGGTCTCATGCTGTCCGCAGTTGGGGCAATCGGCATTAGCCGTCACCCCCCACCTCTTGAGGCGGTCCTTCTTGGGAAGGATGCGCCATCCTCTCTCCCACTGTATATCTTTCGCCGACTCTGGGAGGCGCCCTATTGCTAGGGCCCTCCACGGGAACTCGGGAGGCTCTACCCTATGCGCCGCTCTGTGTACAACGAGTTGTTCACACAGCCTCGAAGGCTGAGTTTGGCGGACGTCAGTAGCCGGGCTGTGGTATCGATACAGGGCAAAACGAAGCCCCCTAGACGCCTCGGCAGGCGGACCGCGTCTCGGGCCAACCCGGAACATCAACCGAGTCAATTTGTTGACTATTGGCTCTGCAGGAAGTGCGACTCGGCCTACATAGAGAAACTTTGGGAACAAAATACATTTTACTAGGTATGCCTCTTCACTGCATGAGAAGGGAAAGGAATTGGCCCGCTCAACTTCCTTGCGTACCTCTTCAACCAGCTCATGAAACTGGCTAGGAGAGGTACCCTCTCGGTCGAACCACAGACCAAGAATCTTTGTGCTACCCGGCAGAAACCAGTGGGCTGTGGTGCTTCTCTGATTCAAGGGGTTGAAGGGTACTTTATCCATGTTTAGCTTTCCACCTGACAGTTGTGCATAATGTGTGAGGTCTTGGACTAGAGCATTAATGCTGTCTCCACGTCCTCTCCACTCGCTCGTCTCCTCAGCCGCTTCTCTGTCACCTTGGACACCGCCTGCAGGGCCAGGTCACGAACCTCGGGGTCCGGCGATGACAGCAGCTTGAAGGCGCCATCGATTCTGCAGGCGTCGCTGATGTCCGCTGCTTCCGGGGATCCCCGCGGCTCCTGCACCTGCACTACCATAAAGATACTTGTTAGAAGAGGTGCCAGGCAGATACAGGGTGTGTTTGATGAGTGGCCGCAGGGTGTCGTCCAGCCGGCACCACTCCTCCTTTCCCACGGCTCCCACCCTCATGGCGAAGTTAAGAGCCGGGTAGAGGAAGTTTTTATTGCATCTAGCCCCTCCCATACGGCCACCATGCACCTCAGAAGGCGTTTCCCTAAGGTGATGGCGACGTAGACACAGGCGGTGTCCGAGAGCAGTCGGTAGCCAACGGGGCGGCCGAGGAAGTTGTGGCTCTCCAAGTCTTTCATGTTGGGGATTGCCGATTCCCCGATGTGGAACGTGGTGGGTCTGGTGCCCACGGGTTGCTGCCCCGACACGTGCAGTGTCCGACACTTTGTCGGGTTGAGCTTCAGCCCGAGCCTCAAGGATAGGGCCGCCACCCCGTTCACGCGGATCTGGAGCTAAGTTGGGCTGTTTCCGAGGGGGGTGAGGGTCATCGGCGTAAACGAGGATCTTGTGTTGCCGCTCGCCTCTCTGCACCGCCCGGACCATAGGATCGAGAACAGGATCAAGAGTTTGGCGATCGTGTTCCCAAGGGAAATGGGGTGCCAGTTTGTGGGGTCACCGGGCTCGCCTTTCTTGAAGATGAGGACTGTGCGGGACGCCTTCCAGCAGGCAGAAACTTGTAGTGCCGCAGGCAGCAGTTGAACGCTGCCGCCAGGAAGTATCCCTCCGGGTCCACGGTCCGCCAGTGCTGATAAGTGAGTCGGTCGCACCCTGGAGCGGTGTTTTTGCGCCTTCAGAGTCGCCCGGCTACCTCGTCCTCCGTGAAGGTTGCCAGGTTCAGTTCTCCAGGGGCAGGCATCCGTTGTGTGAAAAGCGACGTGTCGGCGTCCTTTGGTCTCCACACAGTGCTGAAGTGCGCTTCCAGTTCGCCAGGTGGAATGGGGCACATTGTCGATTGACCCTCCGTGATTAGCCGAACTGCGCGGTGTCGCTTGCGGCAGTAGAGGGACTGGATTTTTGGGCGTTTTCTGAATTGATTTCCCGCCTTGGTTGCCTTTTTGCACGGCGTCCAGTCTCTCTGTCAGCACGAAATTATGTTCGAAGACCCCATCGTATACTAGAAATCCCTTCTGGCAGCGGGAAAGAATGGTGTCTGTCGAAATTCATTCCTGTAGCCATCCTGCCAAACATGCCGCATAAAGCTTGGCAATTGTGTTTCCAAGGCTTATCGGTCTGTATTTTGCAGGGTCAGCGGGGTCTCCCTTGTTTGGCAGCAATATTGTTCGACAGTTTCTCTAGGAGGCCAGTGTTCAGCGGAAGCGGAGGCAGACGTTGAACGTGGCGGCAAGAAATGCCCCTTCCGGGTCCACGGTCTTCCAGTGTTGGTTTGTCAACCTATCTGCCCCCGGTGTCGTTCTCTTGCAACTCATAAGCCTTTCTCCCACGTCCTGATCGAGGAACCGTTGTGTATCAACGGCCTCAGATGCTGGGAGCCTTGTTGTCAGTAGTGACGTGTTGGCGGTCCTCTCGGCCCAGACCTCCTCAAACTGCTCTTGTAACTTCATGGAGGGGATGGGGCATGGTGTTGGAGGGCCTTCTAAGGTGAGCCGACTGCCTGGCGACGGTTGCGTTTATATAAAACTTCTGGATGTCCTTAACGCATTCCGGGTTGATCTGTTTCCGTCATGGCCTGTCGCCGTCCGTTGGTTTTATCTTTACTGTCTTTTGTTCCATGGTTAATGCGTCATCTATGATCGTCATTGCTTCTTTCCTCGTTTGGTCGTTTACCGGCCCGCTGGCAATTTGGCAGAGCTTTTTCGTGTGTTCGTGGAGTGGCGCCTCTTGGTTTTCTTGCGGAAGTATCAGGGTTCGCACAGACCCTTGAAATCCTTGAATATCCTTGAATTTGATAACATTAATTCAAGGGCCCTTGAAACTCCTTAAATATAAGTGAGCTCCTTGTAATCCTTGAAAATTTAGTGGACTTTGTTCCAATAAAGCAAATGAACGACGTATTTCCGCAAGTTGTACTGATTTCAAAAACGCGTTTACTGAGGAATGACCGCGAAAACAAGTAGTCTTGACAGAAGAGCAATAGCAGCAAGTTTCAGTTTCAAATGCGAGCCAGAAATCCAATCCAATCCAACGTAAGTGGCATCAACGGTCGGTCGGTATGTGTCTTCCAGACACCATACGGTCGGTACTCGGTCCGACTTTACTTTGACAGGATGCCAGGCGGAAAGTGCAAGTTTCAGTCCAAAAATAATACGGAGCACGGGAGTTACGAGAGTTATGGGCTGTGATGAACTTCTTCTCCTCCTGAGCCATGGGCAGGCCTCAGTGGAAAGAGGCTTCAGCATCAACAAGCAGGTTGCGGTCGAGAATTTGGCAGAGCTGTCGTATATTTCTCAACGAGTTATCTGCGAGGCTGTGAAAAACCATGGCGGCCTGCTGAATGTTCCAATTCCAAAAGAGTTGAAGGCGTCAGTGCGCCAAGCCCGGCATAGGTATGCTGCATACCTAGACAAACAAAAGAAACAAGCACTGTCACGGCAGGCAACTTCAAAGAGGAAAGAGCTCGAGCAAGAGCTCGATAAGGTGCAAGGGAGGAAGTCAAAGCTTCAAAAAACTCTCAAGTGCCTGCTGGAATCCGCGGACCGTTTTTCGGAAGAAGCTGAAGCGAAAAAACAACCTCACCTACTTAGTCAAGGCAAACAGCTTCTGTGGAAAAAGAAATCCATGCGAAAACTGCACTGCTTTCATAAGTCTTGTAAGCAAATAAAATTTTGCTAACAGTCCTTGAATTTTGCCCATTTTCATCCTTGAAATCCTTGAAAAGTCCTTGAATTTTCAGTCAAATATTCTGTACAAACCCTGAAGTATGCTCACTGAAGTTTCCGGTGTCTCTTTGGACTCTTCTATTTGGCTTGTGCCCTGCTGATCATTCACTCAGGTGGTGGGTGTTGAGCGGGATGAGCCGGAGTAGCTGTCCCGTGTCCCTTCACTATCTTCTGTACTGCGGCCATCTTGTGGGCTGTCTGGTCTGTTAGACTGTGGTGGAATGTCTGGTGTATAGCGGCTTGGAGTGTACGTTCTTGGGCCCTCCAAATGAGGCGGACTTTCTGCCAGGTGCATCGCTTCTGTTGCTTCTTGGTTGCTTGTCGAACATGTCAATGCTGGCTGGCTATCATGCCCGTCGGGGGAGCAAGAGCGGGAGGTGTCACCGTTTTCTTGCTGGGGAAGCTCTTGGTGGTGGGAGCCTTGTTGAACTTGTGTGTCAACACGTGGGGCGGGCAGCTCTTCCTGCTGCGATTGGTGATGTTGCGCGGAGCGCATTTGTTTAGCGTGCTCTCGACGATGCCATTGAACATGGTTGTCGAGCCCCTTGCGGGATGGAAAAGGCATGGGGCATTGTTCGCAACCATGACGCTGTCTAGTTGGTCTAGCGTGTAATGTGCCTCCGGCATGGCAATTGTGCATGGTAGGTCGCATCCCCAGTGTCAAATCGCAGAGTGAGGAGCGGTTGATGGTCTCACCAATGCCGAGGTTGTGCTCTCTTTAGAGTCCAAACTGCGGGGGAGTAGCTGGCTCTGTATCCAGCCTCCGTGCAGTTGAATGTCGAAGGAGCAGGGAAGAAGACCGTCAGCGTGTTTTCGTTCCGTAGGGGCTGTCTGCCCTCAGGAAGGGGTTCCCCAACCTCATGCCCAGGGTCAGCGTCCTCGTCCTGTTGGGTCGACAGTCCGAGCTGGTCCATTTTGGTCCTGAGCAAGGTGGGGGACAGAAGAACAGGAACAGGCAGCAGAAATACCCACACAGTAACATATATGTGTATGTATACACTCAGGAACTCTATAATCGCCAAGAACGTCCTTAGAAAGGCCCCATGATACGGGCGACCTTGCCCGGGCCCACGACCATTACGCACAGGATCAGTAACACAGTTGAAGTCCCCC
The DNA here is from genome assembly GCA_013339765.2 of Haemaphysalis longicornis. Classification (NCBI taxonomy): domain Eukaryota; kingdom Metazoa; phylum Arthropoda; class Arachnida; order Ixodida; family Ixodidae; genus Haemaphysalis; species Haemaphysalis longicornis. The sequence continues at coordinate 77,751,971 of CM023452.1, read as the reverse complement.
CACCAGGAAAGAAGGGTATGAATTTAGCAAATACATATCAAGCGCATTAAAGAAATCAGCCGAATGTTGGCACTCTGCTGGCGCATACAGATTAACAGTGCGCACCCGTTGAGAGAACAAATAAAAATCTACTACAATGACTCGGCCATCTAAACCAAAAGTTGCGCGTGCGCTCTCGCGCTCAGAGGGGCGCAGAAATGCTACACCAACCCCCGAGGAGGCCAAAATGGACAACGAAAAGAAAGCCTGAACAGAAAACCGATCTTGGAATAGACTAACATCTCGAGGGGTGCGGAAATTACATTCTTGCAGGAAAAGCACATCAATGTTTTGTGCCCTAGCGAAGTGCATAATCTCTCTTTGCTTATTCAAGTTACAAAAGCCTTGACTATTCAAAGACAAAAAATGCACAAGCATTATAATAATAAATGCGCTACTTATCATTGATCTGCTTTTCCTTTCAACCGATTGAGTGAACCTACAGAGACTGGCTGGGGACCCGTGCCTTCTTACTTATTTCGGCGGCGCTGTCCGATTCGCCAGACGAGTGGAGGCCGCGCTTGGCTGGGTCCATTCGGGCTGGGCCCGAAGTGTCCATTGCGAGCTCGTCGTCGGTTGGGAAGTAGTCCGTGGGGGCGGGCCGGTAAGTCGTCGAGAGGGTGGTGGAATTGTTCACAGCACAGGAGTCCTTGGGGGCGTTTCGGATCGACGTCGAAGGGGCAGGGATTGGCGCAGCGGCAGCTGGGTTGGCCGCCGTCACGTCACTCTTGTTGTTTTTCCTCCTTTGCAGCTCCGTCCCGCACGTCCGCGGGAAGGGAGGGGCGCAGGAGGCGTCTCTTTAGCGGGCGCCGCGACGGTCTCCGGCTCCGAAGGCATCTCTGAGATGGAACTGGTGAATACTTTGTCCTTGTCGCCGAAAGGCGAAAGCGGAGACGGTGCGTCCTCGATGTCGAAGGAGCTACTTTCGTCCAACGACTCGGTTATAGGCGGGACCTGTTCAGGCGTTGGCTGTTCATTTTCCGGTGGTGTATCGATGGTCGGCGCACTACCTCCGAAGCTAATGCCAGGGTAGGGAAACGGAGGACTCCTACGCAGGGCCACGGCCGCTGCGTAGGAGCGCGGCCGCAAGTAGACAGCAGTGGGATGCCGACCTCCGCATCTTCTACGGCCAGCGTCGCATGCCTAGTCTTCGTGGCCAAAGCTTAGGCACCGAGCGCACCACAACGCCTTGCACTCGTTCCCGTTGTGTCCAGGCTTGTTACAACGTGCACACACCCGCTTGACCCCGCGATATTTGCACCGTACACGTACTCCACGGACCTCAAGGAAGTTGGGAATGGGCTTGCGCATCTTGATCTTCACGATGCGCTGGCCGTTCTTCAGGAAGGAGAACCCCTTGAACGTCGGGTATTGAATCGACATTACCCTGCCGTAGGCCGACAGGGCAGTTCCTAGGTCCGCCTCGCTGATGAAAGGCAGCAGTCGCAGGACGCTGACGACTATCACCTTCGGGCCGATGCATTGGACGGGCGTCTTCACGCCGCTCAGGGTGACGCAGCCTGCGGCGTTGAGCTTTGCGGCAGCAGCAGCCGAAACCACTACCACGCAGAAGCGCATGCCGCCCTGGTGTTGCAGGGTGTCGAGTTGCTTGGGTCCGAGGACCGCGTCAAATCCATCGACGATGCTGTCGACGGTCGAGTTCGCTGGAGCAACGAAGTTGAAACAGTGCGCCTTGGGAGGGGGTGCGCGGTATTCAATCATGGTAGTTTCTCCGCAGGGCGGGCCGGGGTAATGGTTCACGTTGTTCACGTTGCGGTTCGTTGCGTTCTGGTTGGGGCACTTCCCATCGCACTCATGATTTGCACTGCACATCACGAATTCACATTTCTCATTCTGCGTAATGTTCGTGTAGTTGTTGGACATGTTGCAGGTGACTTTACTTAGGTGGTTTTCGGTGGGCTTCTATTTCTTCGTAGATGGAGTGGATGAGGTATCATCAGAGGACCTGGTTCGTTTAGGCTCGTCGTCTACTGTTGTATAGCATCTGGTATGCCATCCAGCAGTGGAGTCCACAGCCCGAAGCAACGGACCAGGGGGTGGAGTCAAGAGTTCGGTGCGGCACTCGCACATTGCATGTTCACTACACCACACACACTCAGTCCGCAGGGCTTTTATCTTGTTATTGAGAGGAAGGTTCATTATTCAATCACTTTTTCTTTCCCGTTGTTCGGTTGTTTTTCTTCTTAGGGGCTGCTGCTGCTGCACTGGCCGAGGAAAGTACAGTGCCGTCGTCGCTTGAACGTGTCCTTTTCCCTTCAATTGTAGGCACTTCGGATTCCATGTCCGTCATCTCCTCCTCGAACTGTTCTTCCTCGCTGGAGCCCTCCCATCGTGGCCAACCCGGTCAGTTCGGTGGTGATCCCTTGCCGTCTGCTTCCTTAAGAATTCCTGTGCAATGTTCCAAGTTCCTTACTAGGACCTGGATGTCGGGAGACGGGTGCCGGCAGAGAACTTGGCTTGCTGGGCTTGTTGTCATCGTCATCTTTCACGAGGTGCTGTTCTTGATTTTCTTTTTGCTGTGGAGGCGTTGCTGGGGCTCCAGAGGATGGGACATCAGCATGACCTTTTGCTGCTTCTTGTGGGTTAACTGGGGGGCTGCTGGGAAGTTTTCCGGTGTCGGTAAGTTTCGCTGTTACCAAGGGGGGGAAGGAGTCTGTGCTGCCGAGTGTGGCTGGCTGAACCCTGCCCTCCGAGCCACCGGCCACCTCGCTGTACAGGGGGGGTGTCTGACAAGTCAATGTGGCATGGGGCTCGGAGCATCACCGGCAAGGGAGATCGCAGGGTTCCGTTGGGTGACCGTAAATACCACACCGCTCACAAAAGGGGGCCGCGCACTCAGCACCGATGTGGCCTTGTTTACAATGTCGGCACACCCTCTTGACCCCCTAGTAATCAAAGACTGCCCGGTGGCTGCCGACACGGACGTAGTTAGGAACCGGGTTTTCCTCTTTCATCCTCATCATCACGTAGTGGGAGCCGGTGCGAACAGACGGTTGTGACTTGAAAGTTCCGTGCCTCATTTCCGTGATGGTGCCATGGTTGCGGAGAGCTTGGGTGAGGGCTTCGTCAGGTACGCTGGACGGCAAGAAGAGGCAGGTGACGTTGGTTGCAAGGGGGCCGACTATAACAAGGGGAACTATTTGATCTCCGAGGTGGATGGACTTGAACTGCACAAGGGTGGTTGCTGCTGCTCTGGAGTTAATGTGACTTGAAAGTTGTTTGAACCCATATGTTGCACACTGTAGATCTCGTTGAGGTTGACAATGCGGGCCACGCTGGTGATGATGTCATCCGCCATTGAACCCGCTGGTAATTTTAAATCGAAAGCGTGGCTCCGAGGTGGAGGCATGCCTGACGACGGGGGTGCCCAATGGGCACCGGCGCCAGGCAGGGGCCCAGGCTTGTTGCCGTCAGCAGGGGAAATCCTGGGGTGCAGGCCCAAGCACTCGAACGCCAAAGGGGTCCCGGAACACCAGGTTGATGCCAGGGTGGGTGCCCCAACACCAGGTCCTCGGACGTCACGAGGCAGTCCAAGCCCGGGTCCAAGTACTCCAGGTGGGGCGGCAAGTTATTCGAGGGAAGGCAGGTTAGTACACTAGCATGCACACAGGCTGAGACATGCGGTCATTGAGCGAGTCAATCGCATGCCCGTGCAACAGCAGCTGGTCCCAGCAGATCCAGGTCCAGGCCGGATTGGTGCCGTGGGTGACAGTGCCGCTCCGTCAGGGGTAGACAGAGTGACAACAGTCCAGGTAATATACCCCAACTTATTGCTGAACTAAGCCAAAAGGCCGAGAAGCGATAACGTTAATCAACTTTCTAATTAGTATCCGACGCACAAAGACAACACGAGCAAAACAGTGGCCACAAGGCGAGCCCAAACATTGCGAGCCGACACTCGCTCCGCGGCGGCCTTCGCCACGCATTGAGCTTTACCGGAAGGCTCACGGGCACGCGTTTATATGGCTGTACATTCCTCGTTTCGGGCGACAGCTAACGATTAGCAAAAAGGCTTGTCGCAAGCAGAAATGCGCTCTCCGAATGTGCACAGTAACACAAGATTGCGGGAAGACTCAAGCTCTTTGGCTTGAGTTATGTTTCGATCCATGTTGTTGGGGAGACCCCTCTTGCGTTTAAAATTATGCCCACAATCCTGGTTGATTCCATTACTGCAATGTTTTCTGGGATCTGGGCGTCCAACTCTCCCAGCACCAGTGCTTTGCACTTGCCCACATTGAGTTTGGCTCCCGAAATACGGGCTACTGGTTGTACAAGTCGTGCAAGGCAATCAGGTCTTCAGTGTTGCGGGTGAATAGCGTGACGTCGTCTGCGTACGCCATCACCTTAACCTCATTACTCCCAGGCAATGCGAGTCCCCTCAGCCGTGGGCAGTGATCTATCTGCCACAGAAGCGGGTCGATCGCCATTACGAAAAGGGCTGGCGAGAGAGCACAGCCCTGTTTCACCCCCTTGTCACTGCGAAGCGTGGGGTTGTGTGTCCGTTGATTAATAAGTCTTATTTCATGCCTTGGTATAAGAACGTCAACAGTTGTATAAAGGTCTGTGGAATGCCGTGGCTTCTCAGGACCTCCATGATGTATCTGTGTTTTAGGCGTTTGAATTCCTTCTTTTCCATGTTAATGATGAGCCCCTGGGCCCTTCTGCCGTTAGTATATTCGATTAGGTCTCGTGTCAAGTTCAAAGGAGCAAAGATGCTTCGTTCCGGCACCGAGCAAAATTGATGCCCAGAAATCAAGTGAGGCAGTACTCTTTGCAACCGGCGCGTCGAAAGTGCGGTGAATGTCTTGTAATCCCTATTCAGTAATCTGATCCGCCTCCGTGATGCAGGCCGACGTAAGTCCTGTCCTTCCTTGGCCAGGAGTTTCACGCGCCCTTCTGAACAAAAGTGTGGGAGGAACTGTCGACTCATAATTTCATTAAAGAGGTCTTGGCGGACTTCAATTGTGGCCAACATGCCCAATAAAACTCCACCAGCAGTTCGTCCACTCCCGGTGTTGCCCCATTGTTCATACCCTTGATCACCAACTCAAGTTCCTCCAGAGTAACCGGTTTATCTAGGGACATTGCGTCTCTTGCACTCGCTGCAGATCTTCCCACTCCGTCTTACTCGCATAAATGTTTGCAAAATAATTATAGAAGATTCTTTCAATGTCTCGACTATTGTCACTTTCTACTCCTTCTTCTGTCAAAACCCGTTGTACGCTTTGTCTTCGTTTGTTCAGGTGATGTACGTGTTGGGCCAGTCGGAGCTCCTCTGGTTCCAGAGTTGGTTCTTCCATGAGTGCGTTCCTTGCTGCCATCTTGGAGGAAGCCGTGAGTAGGCGAGAGTACCGCTCACACTGGTACTTGAGTTACGTCTGCATTAAGGGGGTTTTGGAGCCGCCCGCTCCGACTATACGCATGCGCCATGCGCATTCGTTGATTTCCACTGCCTCTCTTTCTTTTTTCCGTCTTCCTGCATGGATGCACGCCTCCTTCCACTTCGCCTTAACTCCGTCCCAGGCTTCGCACGCCTGTGGTTGTTCTAGCGAGCCAGTTACTGCTTCCTGGACTTCTCGTAAGGCTTGGTCGTCCTGAAGTATGGAAACATCTACGCGCCAGCTGCTTGTCCTCTCTCCTGGACAACCTTCGAAAGAGAGCATTACAGTGACCGGTCTATGGTCAGATACATGTCCCGCTTCTACTTCTAAGTCATATACCTGAGATTGGCTTAATTGCGCCTGAACTGCTCGAAATACAGAAATTCGATCTAGACGGCTTGAACTTCGACGTCCATAGCGGGTTGGTCCATTTTGGTCGCCTCTCAGTGCGCACCAGGCATCAGTTAAGTCATATTCCAGAATGATCCGACGGAGCTCCTCTGCGTGTTTGACTGTCCTCCTGCGGCCTTCCCCCCTGCTATCCCTATCCAGGTCCAGGACGCAATTGAAGTCCCCGACCAGGATCAGTGGTTGGTCATATAACAAAAACGGTGCTAAGTGTGCAAAAGAAATTATTCGTCTCAGAGTGATCGGCTGGCGCGTACACATTCGTCAGCCGCATCTTTTGCTCCCCTAAATAGAAATCAAACGTTATCACCCTTCCTTCTGGGTCAAAAATACAATGAATATTGTGAAGTAGGCTTTTCCTCAAGACAACACCCACACCCCGACTTCTAGCCGGGCTTAGTGAAGAGAAACTGTTCACTGAAAAGTTGTTAAAAGACCGTACTTCACTCATGTGCTGGAAGTTAACCTCCTACAAGAATAGTATGTCTATTCTCAGTTTACGAGCAAATTGCACAACTTCACGTTGCTTGTGTACACTACGAAAACCTTGCACGTTCAATGTAAGGTTGTTAAGAAACATATACAAAAAAAGGAGCACTTTATCCATAGCAATCGTTTAAGTGATCGTTAAGTGGCTGTAATCGTTAAGGTGGCTGTGTTGAGGGCTGGCGAGGTTTTAGTTCGTACACAATACTGGTGTCCAACCTCACTGCCCAGGAGAGTAGGTGCATTGTTAATCTCGGTGACCTTGGCGTTTATATCCGTCCCACTTCCTCCCAAAACGACGGGAGGGTTGGGCACACAACGTCCTAGATTGTTCCACACGAGATTCACACCATCTAGTTGCCTGGGTTCACTTAGATGGTGTTCAAAACACGCACTCACACACTGGCCGGTGTTGCAGTGATGTAGCTGTTGTCTGTCCGGTGTCGGTTGCCGTGCGCAGGCCAGCACCACCCCACACCTCACATGCTGGCCGCACGCGTTGGACACACACCACACACTCTTGCACACTACACACCGACGAGAGCCAGCCATGAGGTCAACCGCTAGCGAAGGGAGGAGGATCCGATGAGCGTCCATTTAGTATTCCGAGTCTGTTGAAGATACGATTTCCATCTGTTTTTCCAGTTCTCCTGGGAGCCTTTTCTTTTTCTTCGATGTTTTCTTGGAAGATCGGGGAGATGTGCTGTCGGTCGTAGTCGGGGCTCTTTTGTTCTCATCGGGTCCTGAGAGTTTGTTGCTGGGACCAGCCCGCATGCCGTTGCCACTGCTGTCTTCCTGACTGAAGCGTACATCTCCGGCTTCGTAGGCTAGTGGCAGAAGATCCGCAACCTGGTTAATCGGATTCTTTAGCCCGGGGGTGTGCTGCTGCAGGGCTTTGGGCTGATGTGGGGTCCGTTGGCCTGGTGTGGGCAACGCGCCACTTGATGGTGGTTCTTCTGTGTGTGACGCAGTATCGTGGTGGAGCTCGGTGTGACTGGGGTTTTCCTCTTTGTTGCTGGTTAGGTCTACTCGTGGTGACAAGTCTGTGGCTGCCGCTGCTGCGGCCTCGCTGTTTTCCGGGGGTGGTGTCTCATCGGGAGGGTACACTGCCGTGGCGTATGAGGGCGGCAGTGTACAGTTGACGGTGGCGTGATCACCTTGACATTTCCTGCATTTCTCGTGGCAATCTTCGGTAGCGTGGCCAAAGATCGCACACTGCAGGCACCAAGGAGTCTTGCATCCGGCCACCATATGCCCTTCAGCTCCGCACTTGGCACATACCCGCTTCATGCCCCGTTTTTCCAGCATTACTCGCAGTCGCCCTCGGTCTCCCCGGAGAGGTAGGCTCCGATGTCATCGGTGGATGCCGGGCGCCGGAGCCTCTGGGACACCACCCCCGTGACGGCCTGCAGGGCCAGGTCCCTCACCTCCAGGTCGGTAGAGGAGAGTAGCTTGAAGGCATTGTCGACCCTGCAGGCGTCGCTTGTCTCGGCTGCGATGGGGATCCCCACCGCTCCAGCTGTGGTGCTCCCGCACAAGTATCCGTTGGCCGCGTTCCCAGGCAGGTAAAGCGTCCGCTTGAGAAGCGGCCGGAGGGTATCGTCGAGGCGTTTCCACTGCTCTTCCCCAGTGTGCCAGCCCACATGACAAAGTTCAACGCAGGGAAGAGGAACGTTTTCACTGCATCAATCCTCTGCCATGTGGCCAGCATGGAGGTGAGAAGCCGCTTGCCTAGGGTGATGGAGTCGTCTACAGTGGCTTCTTCGGTCAGGACGCGGTAGCCCACCGGGCGCCCCAGGAAGTCGTGGCTGGCAAAGTCCTCGATGTGTGGGATCGGCTGGCCCCGGATGTGGAAGGTGGTAGGGCGGGTCCCCACCGGTGTTTCACCTGACCGTTGGAGTGACCTGCACTTGCCAGGATTGAGGTGCAGCCTTAGCCTTCCTCCTAGGGTTCCGACTGTGTTGATCCTGGTCTGGAGGGTGTCTGGATCGTCGGCCAGGGGGTTCAGGTCATCAGCGTAGGCGAGGACAGCATGGCGCCGGCCCCCAGCCTGGGCAGCTCGAACGACCGGATCGATGACCAGGTTAAAGAGCAACCCACTCAGTGGGCAGCCCTGCCGAATGCCTGCAGCCAAGTGAATCGGGGCCGTCAAGCCCTCTTCCACCAAGATGGATGTGGTGTTGCTGCGGTAGAGGTCCCGGATTATTTCGCTGGAGGTGTCACCGGCACCTGCGCTGCGGGCTGCTTCGACCGCGGCATTGTGAGCGACGGACCCGAATGCGTTGGCGAAGTCCATGAACTGCAATAAGGTACGCATTTGGGCTGGTTGGTTCATGATTACGAGTGAAAAAAACAGCGCTAAAAAGACAGGACAAAAAAGGACACAGCGTCGTGGTCCTATGTCCTTTCTTGTCCTGTCTTTTTAGCGCTGTTTTTTTTCACTCGGAAGTCCATGAAGGCCAAACACAGGTCTCCGCCGCTCGTTTGGGCTGCATCTAGGCGCTCCTGCAAAACAAAGTTATGCTCGAAGACACCATCATGGGGGAGGAAGCCCTTTGGCAGCAGCAAAGGACTTTCTCGTCACATAACCATTGTTGCATGCGTGCAGCCAGACAGCCAGCGTAGAGCTCGGCTATTGTGCAGCCTAGTGCGGTAGGCCACCAGTTGCCTGGTTCGTTCTTGCTGCCCTTCTTGTGGATAAGGACAGTTTTGGAGGCCCTCTAGGTGTCTGGGACCCGGCGATGGTGGAGGCACAGGTTGAACACGGCAGCCAGGAAAGCTCCCTCGGGGTCGACTGACCGCCAGTGTTGGCAAGTCAGGCAGTCAGTCCCCAGTGCCGTGTTTTCGCATTTTTGGAGGCATGCCAGGACCTCATCTGCAGTGAAGGCGGCAAGGCTTGCCTCACTTGAGGCCTGGCTTCGGTGGCGGAAGATGCTGGTGTCCGCCTCTCTGGCTGCCCATGTCGCTGTGAAGTGTGCCTCCACTGTGGAGATGGGTATCGGGCAGAGGGAGGAGGGCCCCTCCACGATCAATCGCACTGCACGCCGCTGGTTCCTCCGGTACAGGGCCTGGATCTGCCTTGGGTTTTCCGCGTTCACCTCACGACGAGAGCCCCCCTCAGGTGTAGCCTCGGGAAGTTTCACTATCCGGGCTGCAACGTCGGTGGAGTCATTCAGGATGCTGGTGAACTGGTCCCAGGCCTCAGGGGATGCGAGCTCCGTTCTTAGCTGGCGGAGTCGTCTTGTGTGGTCTGCGAGGACACGTTTGTCGTTGATTACCTCGCGTGCTGGGGAGGTTTCTGGTCCCTCTTGCATGTTGTTTTCAGGGCCGTCCTCGGCAACTTGGGAGCTGGCCGCAGGTACATCACCGCCAAAGGAGTCAAGGTTGGTCTCTTGGCTGGTGGTGCCGCTGATGTCTTGGTTGGTGTTGGTCGCTTTAGGCAATCAGTTGCCTAAAGGCAACTGATTGCTATAGGCAATCAGTTCAAACTGTTAGTGCAAGGAGTGCATTATGGAGGTGGAAACAGCACTTGAAATTAGGGCAGGTGTGAATCAGCAAGCGTTGAAAAAAAAAAAAAAACAAGAAGAGAGAGAAAAAAAAGAAGGGGAAGGACAGTGGAAACCATGCGATCGGCACAGGAGAGGAAGCAAGGAGAAAAAAAAGGGGCGACACAGGCGCTTGTTTAACTCCTTTTGCTGTTCAAGCAGGCAAGGCGGGCACCAATTAGCTTTAGAAGCAGAACATTCCATTATGCGCCAAACCAAAACAACAAGAAAAGGAAAGATGGCAGGCAGGGATGCAGGCGTGTGGTGGCACAACACTTTAAAAGGGCAGGCCCATGCAACAACAGCAGGTCCTCCAGGTAGCAGGTCCTCCTGGGCAGCAGAAATCCGGGAGGCAGCCAACACGATCCGGGCGGCGATCGAGGCGGCCGGCGCCTCTAAGATGGCGGTCAGTCAGCAGCGCAGCAGGTCCGAGGGCAGCACGTCCAGGTTCCAGGGGTTGAAGGCGTCCAGGAGGGTCAGGAGCTCGGAGAGAAGCCCCCGAGGGTCAGGTAATGCACCTCATACTGCACTTTGATCTTAGCCAAAAGGCCGAGAAGCTATTTTTATAAATGCTTTGCACAATACGAAAAGGGGTAGTGTAGTGACAACGCAAAAAGGGCACATAATGGCAAACACTGCAAAAAAATACAAAAAACGAATAAACAATAGTAGTACACAAGAAAATCACATAGAATGCTGTAAGTAATGTAAGTAAAAGAAAGAGGTACTAACGAAAGAAAAAAAATTCATCAAGTTAAGGCTGGCAGTTCAAGTGTTTGTCGTTGTCCTGTCACGTGGGATGCGTAGATATTCCTTGACGATGCAACCGTTTCGCTTACTGCTAACTGTTTCATTATTCGCTGATATGACCTACTGCAGAACCGCCGCAGGACTCGGTCATTGGCAGGGTCCCACGATCCCAGCGCTCCGACAACAACTGTGTCAACTATAAAGTTCTGGTATCGCCTTAGAGCCATTGTCGCACTGGTTCATACTTAGCAATCTTATGTTCTCGGGCTTCACGCAGGGCACTGAGGCGATTGTCGAATGGACAGCACACACACGTCTACCACGATGGCCTCCTCCCCTTGCGCCATCACTAGGTCAGGGCGTAGTGTGGTGTCGCCGAACTTGCTCCTTCCTCCTATTTTCATGCGGGTGACTATTCTGTTGTGGCGGGCTGTCATCTCCGCGCTATGCTTCATACAGTGAGACAGGACGTGTGGAAGGGTTTCGGGCTGATCGCCGCACACCCTGCACCGCTGGTCGCCTGAGTGGTTCCAGGGCCTGGCTGTGTTGAGTGGGAGCAGATTCAAACGTGCCTTGTGGATGAAGCGCCAATCGACGAACCTGGTGTACTACTGCCCCGTCCTCATGAAATGAGAGCTTGCGCGGTCTGCTGCGACGCACTCCAACACCTTTCCCTGTTTTGGTCTGTTGATGAGGCAGGATTCAAAGTTCGCCTTCTGGTGGCCACACAGCGTCTTCATGATCTTGGATCGGTGTTTGGGGGAGAGGGAAGTCCCATTCGTCGTTATCCGTGCACCATCTGGGTGGAGCTCCCACTCCACCCCGATTTTACGGGACACCTTCCGTGCTTCTGCCCACACAGACGTACCCTGGGTTATGTTGCTCGAAATTCGCCCTCCGTATCTCCGTTCAGAAACGCCTCAATATCTGCTTGTTCTGCCGGGCGTCTTAGTCGTTTTGTCACAGCATCTTTCAATGCTGTCACTGCCATGTCGCGGACTTCTTGGTCGATTGAAGACAGCAGTTTGAAAACTGCGTCCATGCGACAGGCATCACTTGTCTCTGCTGCGTTTGGCATACCAGCCGCTTCCCCTTTGCTGCTGCTGTATATGTAGTCGTTCGTTGCGTTTGCCGGCAGATAGAGTGTCGTTTTGAGAAGGGGGTGGAGGGCCTCATCCAGCCTCTTCCACTCGTCCCTTCCGCAGGTGCCCATTCTCATTGCAAAGTTGAGGGCTGGGAACAGACACGTTTTGATAGCATCCAGTCGCTGCCACGGCGCCAGCATTGACTTCAGCAGCTTCTGGCCGGTTCGATGGCCTCTTTTACTGTCCCTCCGTCGCTGACCACATGGTACCCCACGGGCCGTCCAAGGAAGTGGTGATCCTCGAAGTCCGTGAGGGTTTGTATGGCTTCACCGTTCACATTGAAGGTGGTCGGTCTCGTTCCGACGGGAGTTTTGCCGGATAGGTGTATGCTCTTGCATTTGGACGGCTTAAGTACTACGCCAAGCTGCCCGGCAAGTGACTCAACTGTTCTGATGCGTTGCTGCAAAGCCGCTGGATTGTCCGCAAGGGGGGTGAGATTGTCGGCATAGGCCAAGATGTTATGCTCACCGCTGCCTCCTTGTACCGCTCTTATTACGGGGTCCACTACCAGGTTAAACAGCAGGCCACCCAGAGGGCACCCCTGGCGGATGCCAGATGCGATCCTGATTGGTTCTGTGGGCCCGTCTGCAGACATAACCATGGTGGTGTTGTCCGTGTAGAGGTCTTCGATGAGTCTTGCAAAGTCCTCTTCTGTCCCGGCTCCACGTACTGCATCAATTAGCGCGTTGTGTGGCACTGAGCCAAATGCAGTGGCAAAATCCAAGAAAGCCGCACATATGTAGCCACCACCAGGGGTTCGCACGGCGTCCAGTCGTTCATGCAGCACAAAATTATGCTCAAAAACCCTGTCGTAGGGTAAGAAGCCCTTCTCGCAACGGGACAGGATGCTGTGTTCGCTAATCCATTCCTGCATGCGGCGGGCCAGACAAGATGCGTACAGCTTAGCGACGGTGTTGCCAAGGCTGAGGGGCTGGTAGTTCTCGGGTTTTGTGAGGTCGCCCTTTCTTGGAATCAGGGTTGTTCTTGAGTGTCTCCAGGAAGCAGGGGTACGATGGAAGTGGAGGCAAGCGTTGAAAGGAGCGGCCAGGAATGCTCCTTCTGGGTCCAGTGGTTGTACGTTATCCCATCCGACCCCGGTGCTATGCTTTCGCATCGCTGCAATCTCGCTGCTACCTATTGATCGAGCAGCTTCGGTAGGTCTACGTTCTCAGGGGCTGGTAGCCATGTGGTGAGCAGCGCGGTGTTGGCGTTTCGCTCAGCCCACACATCCGAGTACTCCTCCAACTCTTGCTTTGGAATGGGGCACGGTGTCTTACGGCCAGCCACCTATTCCTCCTGTAGAGACCCTGGATTTCTTTTGCGTTCTCAGGGTTAATGCTTTTCCGGGGGCCTTTGCTGTTGTCGTCGGTTTTAATCTTTGCCGTTTTTTGGGCAACCGTGATTGCATCCTCCAGGGTGTTTATCACCTGTTGCCACGCCTCGTCATTCACTGGTCCGTGCTCAAGCCGGCGCAGTTCTTTCGTGTGCTCGCATAGTGGCGCTGCTTCCTGGCCTCCTTGCTCAATGAGGCTCACAGAAGCCTCTGTAGTAAATGCAGGTTGATCTGGCTGAGTGGTGTCTTCCTGATTGGGGATGGGTTCGGTCACGGAGAAAGAAGTATTTCAGGAGGGGAATCTGCCGAGCTAGAGCAGCGCGGGCGGGCGGCGCGTTAATGTCACTGTCTGGCGAGGAGGAAATGCAGCTTGCGGAGCAGAACAACAGAAGGCGCGTCAAGCGCGTTGCCATAGTTTACATGTTCTGCTACGGACGCGACGCACAAAAATCGTAATATGATCGAATATATCGTGAAAATTGCGAGATTTCTTTCTGTAAAATAAATAAATAGAAGTGGTAGGCATTTTAGCAGCAACTATTAATAAATACTTCCCTAGTTACAAGCCGTACCGCGCTTGAAACGAAGCACTAAAAGGAATCGCGGAGCAGACGACGTCTGCGGACACCGCCTTCCTGCCACGAGTGGTTCACTCTCGCGCTCCCGCGGGCGGGTTCTGAGATTTGCGCGCGCTTTTCATGTTGCACAGGCAGGGCGGCGAAGTTAGGACAGTCTGAATGTGAACTAATGGCATAGAGGATAAGAACCATCATTCACTGGAACTAATCATACCTAGATTCTCAACCACATGTTTCTTTTTGTAGGTTTCGCGTTCTAGAAAAATCAAAGCCCCTTCGCCTTACGACAACGACGTTTGATACGCGAAGATTTCTTCCACCGACTCCAATGAAAATTCAGTCGCGCGATGGATTCGTCGGCGTCGTCTGCGGCCTGCCCACGACGACAGCCGGATATGCACTGGCTGACCTTGAACCGGCGCGCCTTTTCCCTTTGGCGCCTCGCGACAGAGGGCGCGTCGGTACCGTGCCCGGCGCAGTGACTTTATCGCGCCGCAGAAGCAAGGCCTGTTGCGCCTCCTGAATAATTCTTGCTCCATGGGTTCGGTTAAGGTTGCGGATGGCGTGTCACAGTCGGTTGACTGTGCCCCCGGGCTTCTCGGTTGTGTGCAACCTGGGGAGGCTGTTACTACGCTGTCTTGGCCGTTTGGGCCCACTGGCGTGCTGGTCACTTGCGTATCTTCACTCCACCTCCTGAGATCTCTTCCGTCAATTGGGGAGGCAGTCGTTCGTCCTTCATCGGGCGGTGTTTCGGCTTCAACCTTTTGTTGTGGGCCTGGCCTCTGTTCTGGCCAGGTTTTGCCTTTGCTGCTTCCCTCTGGTGCCACTGGACGTGGTTGGCAAGGCCTTTTCTTGATGGGAATGTCTTCTCGCATAGTATGCAGCAGTGTCGTCGAGTTGGCGCTGCAGGCCCACCGATTTGGCAGGCGTGCAAGGTAAACGTTGCCCAAGGGTCTCTTTGCAGTGGGAGCAGATGTTGACTGTCTGCCTTATACGTATTCCATGGTCCACTTCAAGATGTCTCTGAAGAGACTGGCGCCGGCTCGTCCAGGATACCGGGGAGTACTTCGCACGGCATCCCGGCTCCGTGCAGCAAAAGGTGGTTGGGGCAGGGAAGAATACTGTTATAATCTCACCCGTCCGCTTTTGCTGTTCGCCTACTGCAAGAGCCTCGGATCCAGGTTGTTCATCCTCATCCTCATCCTCCATGTTGCGGCTCTCAGGCGGTAGTGGTGGCAAACATGGGCATGTAATACTGCAAAAGGTAGGCAAATATTTGGCAGTGCAGTTAATACACTCAAACAAATCAACAGAGCCCCACAACAGACACAAAAAAAATGCAAGGGGAGTGGGCATGGGGAGGTAGAGTTGGGGATGGATTCTTGTGTAAGAGGAGGCTGTGCTTTGCCTTCCTCCACGTGCTCCCTGCAGGGCGGCCTGTTTTTTGTGGCGCTGGCGATGGTTGTCCAGGCCTTTTAGGGATGGGAAGGAGGCAGGGCATGTGTCGCAGCAGTGGCGTTCCTGGGTTGCGGCTGCCGTCAGTTTGCCCCCGCCCAAGCAGGGGTGGGTGGATGGCCGCGTTTCCAACTTGGCGCCGCATAGGGAGCACTGGTGTACTGTCGTGCGGATCCGTATCCCATGGTCCCCCTCCAGGTGGCGCTGAAGCGACTGTCTATGGCTTGTCCACACGGCGGGGGAGTAGCTTGCAACCATCCTCTGTGCACCGGAAGGTGGAAGGTGCGGGGAAGAAGATTGTAAGGGCTTCTCCCTCGCGTTGTGGCTGTAGCCCCGTAGGTGGTGAGGGGGGCGGCCTGGGTGGAGGAGATGGGACGGGGATCTGGCTCCTTCGGTGGTGCCCGTTCAGTCGTGTGCCCCTTGGTACCGTGCCGCCGGTTGGTGACGGGATAGGCACTCGGTTCTGGGAGCAGTTCCTCAATGGTGGTGACGCCATGGGTGTGCAGCATCACCGATTGGCGGTAGCAGAAGAGGCCAGGGTCACCAAGGGGTTCAGGCCCAGGTTCCGGGAGCCAGGCAGGGGCAGTCAGGAGGGCACAGCAGCACTTTGGGCCAGATTCCGGGCAGCAGGGAGCTGATCCGGGTGGATAGGAGTTCAGGTCGGGGTCCGGGCTCCGAGGGCCAGCAAGGGGGGAAGCGGGCAAGCAGGGTGGGCACGGCAACACTTGGGCAGGCAGGCAAGTGCCTAGGGCCCAGGTCCCGGGCAGCAAGGTGCTGTTCCAGGTGACCAGGAGTTCGGACCAGGGTCCGGGCTCCAGGGGTCAGCCGGGTTGCAGCAAGCCCGCAGGCAGGCAGGGCGGCACAATACTTTCAAAAGGGCAGGCTCATGCGTCAACAGGACAACAGCAGGTCCAAGCTCCAGGGTTGAGGGCATCCAGGGGTATCAGGAGCTCCCAGAGGAGCTCCCGAATGGTCAGGTACTATACCCACTAAGAAGTTTATACAATACTGTATACACTATCTAGATATGTAAAAAAAAAACGCTAACTATATACAAAAACAAAAAAGAAAGAACAAAAAAAACAAACAAGAGAAAAGTAGAACAAAGAAAAGAAAAAGAAAAGCATCAGAGGCAGTCCCTTTATCTGAGGGCGCCTAGCGCTTCCCAGCAATGTGTGCAGGGTAGATGTCCCTGCTCCTCATGACGGTCTCGCTGACGACCAGTCGCTTCATTTTGCGCAGGTAGCTCTTGCTGCAGAGGCGGCGGAGGACGTGGTCATTCTCTCGATCCCAGGGCACCGACGATGACCGCCTCCACCGGGTGCAGCGCTCTCACATTTCCTTAGGCGAGCAGCTACCTCCTCCGGGCTGAAGTTTGCTATGTCGACCTGTTCTGGCGCTGGTACTTTGGAGGGTAATAGTATGGTGTTGGCTTCCCGCTCGGCCCAGGTGTTAGTGAAATGCGCCTCTAGGTCTTCAGGCGGAATTGGGCATGGTTTGGAGGGGCCCTCTACGATCAGTCGTACAGCCTGCCGCCTTTTCCGTTTGTATAGTTTTTGAATTTCTTGTGCGTTCATCGGGTTCACTGTCTTCCGTTGCCTCGTGGTTGACTTCTCAGGAGGAAGCTTCACAGCTGCCTGGACCTTGGTTATCGCCTCCTCAATAATTAGGGTTGCCTTCTCCCAGTTATCCTCAGTTGTGGCCTCAGCAAGGAGGCGCCGCAGCTGCATTGTCTCCTCCCAGAGAATGTGCTCTTCGTCACCGGTTTCCACTAGGCTTTCGGTTGACAGTTCAGCCTCAAGGTTCGAATCTGTGGCAGTGTAACCTTCACCGGCATCAGGTGGGCTTGATTCACCTTGAGTATCTTGTGTTGCCAGGGGAAGGGCCGTCTGCTGTTGGAGTGCTGGGAGGGGTGTTTGGCGGACTCGAGATACGTGTGGAAGTGGCGGCGAAACACGGTGTCTCAGGCATAACCTGCGGTTCTGGTCTGTCTAAAGGTTGGCTATCAGGCACAACGAGGGAGCAGGAGCGGGAGGTGTCCTCGTTATCATGCTGTGGAGGCTCTTGATGGTGGGAGCCGTGCTGATCTTGCGTTTGTACAAGTATGTTGGGCAGCTGTTGTTGCTGCGGCTGTTGTGGCTGTGCGGAGCACATTTGCCTGGCCTGCTCACGCCGATGCCATTGAGTATGACTGTCTAGTCCCTTGCGGGAAGGGAATGACATGGAGCATTCTGCGCAACCGTGACCCTGTGTCGTTGTTAAAGCGATCAATGCGCCTCCTGCGCGGCAGGTGTGTGCGGTAGGTCGCGTCCGAATTGATGAATCGCAAAATGAGCATTGGTTGACGGTCTCACCGATTCGGATGCAGTGTTCCCTTTCCAGGTGTCGCTCGAGGGATTGTCTAGAGGTCCAGGCTGCGGGGAGTAGCTGGCCCGGCACCCAACCTCCGTGCAGTTGAATGTGGTCGGGGCAGGAAAAAAGACCGTCAGTGTGGTGTCGGTGCGTATGGGCTGCCTGCCCTCGGGAGGAGTTTCCCCAGGCTCGGAAGCAGGGGCAGCCTCCTGGTTCTGTTGCAGGGGCAGGGGCAGCCTCTGGGGCAGCAGGGGCAGCCTCTGTGTCCTGCGCGGCGCATGGGCCCGGCCTTAATGTCACTCGAACTCTGAATAGTCATACAAGTATCTTTACGGCAGAGGCTTACGGAGTACTTCTTGTTGTCAATCATATACTTCAAAACCACATCCCACAATCCATTATCGCCCGCAGGGGCGCCTTGTCTATTCAAGGTGACGGTAGTGGCGACACCGCGGACCCCGAGCCCATGTGGGTTGACCAACCCACGCCCTTGGCTGTGCGTGGCTTTGCCGTGTCCGGGAAAAGGGCATCCTGGTGGTTGAGCCAAAGCCAGGGTTGTTTTGGACCTTTATGGCCCCTGGCAGAGGCAACACACCACTTCGGCCCCCGCTTCCCGTAGACGGTGCCCCAGTCTGACCCGACCTGGGGGGAAATCAGCCAGTCGCCTTTTCCTGTCCTCCTCTCCATTCTTTTGCTTTCCTATTGTCCTT
Organism: Haemaphysalis longicornis; assembly: GCA_013339765.2. Lineage (NCBI taxonomy): Eukaryota > Metazoa > Arthropoda > Arachnida > Ixodida > Ixodidae > Haemaphysalis > Haemaphysalis longicornis. The sequence continues at coordinate 77,733,768 of CM023452.1, read as the reverse complement.
CCTAACCCTGTCCTGTCATCTTCTCTTTTCTTCATTTCTCCGTTTTCCCCCAGGCGGCGAGGGTTAACCCTGTGCGAAGGCTTCAACCTAGATCCCGAGCATAGGGTTATAGTGGCAACGTACAGTTAGCCGTGCGCTGCAAAGCCACGTTCCCTTGTTGGGCTCCGTGGTGGGTGACTGGCCTTGCCACCGAATTCATTCCATAGTTTATGGCTTCCTTCTCCATTCCATCCAAACGAACTGATCGGCCTCCGAAACGAGGCCGCACCGAAGAAATTTTCAAACCGATTTCTAACCTCGCCTTCAACAACCCTGACAACTTCCCACGCTTCCTAGTGATGCAGTCAGCTGATAAAGAAACTCCCGTTACCAGCAAATCTGTATTTTTGGTTGCAAAATTTATTGAAGGTTTGATAGGAAAAAACTATGAAGCGAAAAAGCTCAGTTCTGGAGACCTGATGATCGAAGTCAAGAGTAGAGAGCAGTCCAACACTCTTTTGAAGCAAACCAAGCTAGCCGACCTTGAGATCACAGTAACTCCCACCGTACCCTTAACAGCTGCCAGGGTGTCATCTCCGAATCAGAACTGATCAACGAAACAGACTTGACCTGCTCGAAGGTTTGCGCGAGCAGGGGGTAACCGCTGTGCGACGCATCACCATTAGACGGGACGGAAAACGAAATTAAGACGAAGCACATAATACTGACCTTTGATCGATGCACTTTGCCAGAGTACGTAAACGCAGGGTTTCTGCGCTGTAAGACCAGAGTATACATACCAAACCCGCGACGTTGTTTCATTCTGCCAGAGGTATGGGCACGGCAGCAATTCGTGCCGAGGAAAACAAACGTGTGCAAAGTGCTCTGAGCAGGACCATTATGCTGACGACTGCAAAAGCACACAACTAAAGTGCAGCAACTGTGGAGGACCCCATGGAGCATACTCTCGCTCTTGCCAGGAGTTTAAGAAAGAAAAGAATCATCAACCTAAAAGTGACGCAAAATCTTTCATTTCCAGAAGCCCCGTAAGCGTTATGCTCTGCTTCCTTCAGGGAGCTACGCCAGCGCTGCCCGCCGGGGGGTGGGGCGGCGTCTGGTTTCTTCTGCGGCCACTCAGTATAGTGAAACTGACTTAGTGGCGCACACCACCCCTCGAGGTGCTGCCCCTGGCAGGCCAAACAACTCGTGCATCGCCAGCAGTGCCCGCAGGCGTTGCACCTGACCAGAATTGCTCTGGGAGTGGCGTTGCTGTCGCTCCTCGACAGACCCCGACCGCCGAAACTGCGGTGGCAATGGATGTGGGTACAGGAGGCGCCTCTTCTGCAGCCATGTCCAACACATCAAAAAAGGTGGTGGCTGAATCTTCTGCCATCCCATCAAACGCGTTGCGGGATGGGCGCCGTAAAACCTCCCTCCCGTCAATGCCCCAAAACCCGGACGAGGACATGGATGTCACGCCATCCCGGCCTGCATCGCAGTCATCTAAAGACCAGCGCGGTAGTTTTGGCCGCGGCAAAAAATCACAAGCTCCCCGAGTCATTGGCCCTGATTCGGGCTCAGTGACATAGGGATCTCCATCTAAACAAAACCTATGCTCAGCACCTTTCTTCTAACCTTTTATGGCAGTTCAAAGCATTATCCAATGGAACTGTAGGGGATTAATTAGAAACCTCGATGATGTCTACGAAATCCTTAATAAGTACCATCCAAATATCCTATGCCTACAAGAAACACACTTAAAACCTACACAAACCAACTTTCTCAAACAATACTCGGTATTCAGGAGAGACAGGGACTGCTACACTCACTCCTCTGGTGGTGTAGCGATTGTCTTGCAAAAGTCTGTCCCCTGCTCACCCTCTTCAGTTGCTCACTGCCCTCGAAGCTGTGGCAGTCCGAGCAATCCTCTTTAATAGGTTAATAACAGTTTGCTCTTTATACGTTCCCCCGGATTACCGTCTATCGAGCTCAGAATTCGAGTCCCTCATAGATGAGCTCCCGGAACCCTTCTTATTGGTAGGCGACTTTAATGCTCACAGTGAACTCTGGGGGTCTCAACGGACAGATGCCCGGGGCCGCTTGCTAGAAAAGTTTTTATTTTCTTCCGGAGCTTGTCTACTCAATAAAAAACAGCCCGACATACTACAACACTACACACAACACATACTCACACATAGACCTGGCAATCGGCTCTTCTGTCCTCTTTCCATCTGTTGAATGGGGCAGTTGACAATAATCCTTATGGGAGCGACCACTTCCCAGTCATCCTGAAAAGCATTGACAAAATCCCTAACAGCTTCAACTCCTATAAAAGGTTTAGGGAAATCTGCTGCAGATTGGCTGAAATTTAAACAACTATCTCAGCTTTCATACACATCTTTAAGCCATTTGGGCATTGATGAAGCCTGTGAACTGATTACGGCCCATATACTTCATGCCGCTGAGTGCTCAATTCCACAAACATCTGGTGCCACACCTAACGCTAGGAGGCCGTGGTGGAATGACGAGTGTCTGCATGCACGGAAGGCGCAAAATAAGGCATGGGGTGTCCTCCGCAGGTATCCCTCTTCTGAAAACCTAATTTCCTTCAAACGCGCGAAAGCACAAGGAAGGCGCATTCGCCAGCAAGCCAAAAGGGAGAGCTGGCGCTCTTTTGTGACTTCTATCAATTCATACACAGATACAGGCAAGGTATGGAATAGAATTAAAAAGCTTAATGGACATAAAACACACAGCCTACCCTTGGTTAGCAGTGCGGGCGACACCCTGGAGGACCAGGCCAACGCACTTGCAAAACACTTTCAATATATTTCGAGTTCTACTCACTACACGAATACTTTTTTACGACACAAATCATCCATGGAGAAAAAATCGATTAGAGATAACAGAACATCCGATGAACCATACAACTCGGATTTTTCTTCAACAGAGCTTTTGGTTGCCCTAGGAACATGTAAGGCTTCAGCACCGGGGGCAGATAGGATATCCTATGCAATGATACAACATCTGCACACAGAAACTCTCCAAACACTTTTGCACTTTTTCAATAAAATTTGGGCGGCAGGATACTTTCCGAGAGCTTGGAGAGAAGCTGTTGTAGTTGCCGTACTGAAAGAAGGGAAAGATGGCCTCACTACCTGCCAGTTACCGACCAATAGCTTTAACAAGTTGCTTGGGAAAGCTTTTTGAAAAAATGGTAAATAAGAGGCTAATGTATTTTCTTGAATATAACGGCATCCTGGACAGTTGTCAGGCGGGTTTTCGATCAGGTCGAAGCACAACTGACCAGCTGGTAGCCTTCGAGTCATATGTCAAAGATGCTTTCATCCACAAACAGCACTGTCTTTCTGTTTTCTTTGACATAGAAAAAGCATATGACACAACTTGGCGCCACGGCATACTGCTTGATCTCAAGGCTTTCGGTGTGTCTGGGCGTATGTTAAACACTATTGAAAGTTATTTGTCACAGCGAATGTTTAGGGTAAGAATAGGGACAGTTGTATCCAGAACGTACATACAAGAAAATGGTGTTCCCCAAGGGTGGAGTATTAAGCTGTACTCTATTTGTAGTTAAAATGAATTCGCTTGGAAAATCCTTGCCACCCACAATCTCCTACTCACTGTATGTTGATGATGTTCATATTAGCTTTAGGTCTTCCAACCTGTCCATCTGTGAAAGGCAAATACAGTTAGGTGTAAACAGGCTCCGGAAATGGACAGAGGAAAATGGTTTTAAACTGAATCCTCAGAAAAGTACATGTGTTTTATTCACAAGACAGCGTGGAATCCATCCGGAACCTGACATTACGCTGAACGGAGAACGGATTCCCGTCAAAAAAGAACACAAGTTTTTAGGTGTTATACTTGACGAAAAGCTAACATTCATACGGCACATAAAAACACTCAAACAGAAATGCCTAAACACCATAAACATTTTAAAAGTTTTGTCGCATCAGTCTTACGGTGCTGATAAAGATTGCCTTTTACGCCTCTTTATCAGTTTAGTTAGGTCCCGTATAGACTACGGAAGCAGTAACATACGGGTCTGCATCTAAAACTGCCCTAAAAATGTTGGACCCAGTGCTACATTTGGGCCTTCGCCTTGCCTCGGGAGCCTTCAGGACAAGTCCAATTCAAAGTCTCTATGTAGAATGTGACCACTGGTGCCTAGAGCACCAGCGTGCTTATACAGCACTGCTCTATGCTACTAGGACAATGTCTGTGAAGAATCACCCGTGCAGTTCATTTCTGAATGACGTCTCATCTGCCCATTTGTATTTAGCGCGCCCTTCGATCCTTGCCCCTTTATCCTTACGTGTCAAGGCCTTGCAGAGGAAATAGGGGTGTCTTTCGATGAGGGCATGAAGACTTCCATCGCCGACGAAAGTCCCGCCTTGGGAAATGTCAACGATTCAGTTGTGACACATCCTTTAAACGCATTGATAAGCGCCGTGCACCTCGTGAGCTGATCTCCCAGCATTTTTTACAACTACAACACACATATCCATACACCTCATTTTACACGGATGCCTCGAAGTGTGCTTCCGCTGTGTCGTGTGCTGCACATGGCCCGGATTTCGCCAGCACGAGGACCTTGAACAAAAATACCAGGTATCTTTACAGCAGAAGCTTATGGTATTTTAATCACAGTGGAGCACATTACACAGAACAAAATACAAGAATCAGTTATCTACACAGACTCCTTAAGTGTCGTTACGGCACTAGGTTCCTTTAAACCTACAAAAAATGTTGTCCTCAATCACCTTTTTAAAGCTCTCGTGACCTGCTCATAAATTACAACTAAAAATACTTGTTTGCTGGATCCCTGGACACAGTGGCATTCTAGGCAATGAAATTGCCGACCAGAACGCCACTTTGGCGGCCCCTCCATAGTGGTGTTGACGTCGCGGAAATCCCTTACCTCGATCTGAAGCCAGTGATCCGAAGGGGAATCCGTAAACGCTGGCAGGACACGTGGGACACACACACAGAAAACAAGCTCCACTCAATAAACCCCACCTAGGAAGATACACAACAGAAAAAACAAAACAGATTCATTGAAGTATCGATTTGCAGACTACGCATCGGCCACACTTACGCTACGCACGCATATCTTTTAAATGGCACACCCCCACCGGTTTGTGATAAGTGTGGGGACCGGCTTTCCGTCCTCCATGTGTTAATTGAGTGCGCATCCTGCAATGAGGCCAGAAAACGGCATTTCCCTAAAATCTATACTTTCAACATTCCGCTACACCCGTCACTGTTCTTAGGAGATGAACCTATGTTCACAAACAAGTCCCTTTTAAGTTATCTTGCAGATGTCAAGTTTTTAAAGCTCATTTCGTACAGTGCATGACCTCAGAGCCTACAAGCATTGAGCAAAGCCTTCATGTTTTCATTGTTCGCACGAGGGGCCCGCTGCCGTAGCGTGCTCTTCGGCTCGAGCTACAGTCGCGTTCCATTCACAATCCCTTTCATCCGCCATTATGAACATCTCCATTTTTTAGTCTACGGGCCCTCTACACCCATATATACAGTATTTTAGGATATATCATACTCATTTCATACATATTCTAAGCTCAAACCTGACTATTGACGGACCACTTAACATAGTTTTGGCGCTCTTTGGTCCTAGTTACCCTTGCGCCAATAAACACAAACATACATACAATCCATTATCTATACAGATTCCCTCAGTGTTGTGCGGGCACTGTCGTCAACAGTGCCTTCGAAAAACCACGTTGTCAATCTGATTGTCAAGGGTATTATGTCTGTGTATGCACGCAAATTTGAACTGGTTCTTTGCTGGGTCCCTGGCCACTGTGGTATTGCCGGGAACGAAGCAGCGGACCGAATGGCTGCTGCTGCTACACTCTCGAATACAGTAGACATAACCACATTACCCTACACCGACGTGAAACCACACATCAGACAACAACTTCGCAAACATGGCAAACACACTGGAGTGAACAAACAGACAACAAGTTACACGTAATAAAACCTCAATTGGGACCATACACCACCGACACACGCAATAGATACTCTGAAGTCGCCTTGGCCAGATTACGGATAGGGCACACCCATGCAACGCACTCGTATCTGCTGACGGGATCTTCTAGACCCCAGTGCAGCAGGTGCGGAGAGGCCCTATCCGTGATCCACATCCTCATACAATGTAAGGCACTTCACACAACACGACACAAACACTTCAGAGAACTCTACAAACAACATATCCCACTACATCCATCGCTGTTTCTAGGTGACGATGCCAGTGTTTCTATGAAACGTGTGTTTGATTATTTGTCAGATGTTAAGTTTTTAAACCTTATCTCATATCACGCATAATCAAATCTGGCCCTATACACCAGCCATCACCATTACCTTTAATTGATTTTACTATGTTCGATTTACAAGTTTTTATACCTACCTTTTTGTGGTAATCACTTCGCTTCATCATACAACTTCTTTTCTGGCGCTCTTTGCCCTCGTTGGCCTTGCGCCATGAAACACCAATCATCATCATGGATGGTCCAGGCTGCTCCATGTTGATGACAGCCCTGAGCAACGTTCGGGAAAGTAGGAGCGAGATAGGCGGCAGGAGGAATCACACAGTAACATATGCAAGTAACGACCTGGAGATACTGCTACTTGTGACTCAATAAGAACCTCTAATATTCATGCATACTGTTCAGGGACTTTGTATGCAGCGTAGCACTCCAAAGAAAGCAGGTAAGCGATCCCAGTTTGCAAGACCCCGCAGCAGGGAAACCGGGGTCAGGGCTGGGGTTCAGGTTCGCAGGATTCGGCCAGACGAGCAACACAGGCCTCGACGGACCAGGCGGAGGACCACGAAGTCGAATGATCAGCCGCAACAGCTGCAGGTAGCCGCAGACAGCTGGGTGCTGACCATCAGGATCGGGGGGGTCAGGACCAGGCGCGCAGGGTTCAAAACGCCTTCCCCGCTGATGGAAGTCGTCCAGGTATGGCACCGCAATGCCTGGCGCAGTGCCACGCCCAGGCAGGCATGCCCAGGGAGCACGCAGCGTTGCTGGCGCCTTCTGAAGATCGGGAGGTTCTGGCACTGGGTTCGAGCACCACTGAGCCGAGAGACCTCCCCAGGTATTTTACTCAGTCTGCAGGCAGCCAAGTGGGACAAGGCCAGAGGCCCAAGAGAACCACAGCAGCCCGCAGCGGGTCCGTGCAGCTGGCAGCCGTCCAGGGGTGTGGGGTCGCAGCCGGGGGTCCAGTGGTCCAGGGAGCCAGGTGGGCGCTCGGGCAGAGTGACAGCCCTTTCGGACTGTTGCTTCTCGAACAGAGTTTCTTTCGGATATTATGTACAGGGCTTATACATGGTGTTACAGCACATCTTGTCAATAGGATTTCCACGTGAGAAAACGGTAAACATGCATCCTTAATGCAGCAGGCAAGGCAGTATGCATACGAGAAGGAGTTAACACAAGCTAGTTAAATACAAAATAACAGTAGGAATAACGAATCAGTATTGATAAAAGATGCATAGAAATGAACAACAGCAACAACAACAGTACAAAAAAAAAACTGCTAGGAAATGACAGCAGTCAAACAGTCCAGTCACTTTCTGGAAAACGGCTGTGCCTCCGAAAAAGGTCCAGAAGGGGCGACTGCTTTTCACTCTAGGCTGTGCTGGGGCTGCCCGGTGACATGTGTCGCATACATATCCCTGGAGCAGGTGATGGTGTCACTGACCGCTAACTTTTTCATTAGCCGTCTGCATAGGCGGCGTAGGACCCGGTCGTTGGCCGGATCCCACGACCCTAGCGCACCCACCACCACCGCATCCACGGTGACCCGTTAAAACCTCCGGAGGAGGTATTGACGTAGTGGTTCGTGCTTTCTGATCTTATTCTCCCGGGCCTCGCATAGGGCACTGCGGCGGTTTTCGAAGGGGCAACATACATCGACTACCAGGGCCTCTTCTCCCCTTGCCAGTACCAGGTCCGGGCGCAACGTTGTGCCACCAACTGGTTGGTTTTCGTGTGTCACCGTGAAGCGTTTTAGAGCAGCATTCTTCACCCGCTTCACGATCTTCTTGTGGTGGTCTGTCATTTCACGACTGTCTCCCATGCAATGGCAGAGAACATGCGGAAGCGGTTCTGGTTGAGTTCCGCACACTCTACATCGTTGGTCGCCGCTTCTCGCCCAAGGATGGGCAGCGTTCAGGGGCAGCAGGTTGAGCCTTGCTTGTGAATGAATCTCCAGTTGGTGAAGCGTGTGAATTGGCCAGTCCGCATGAAGTGTGAACTTGATCGGTCCGTGGCAACACACTCAATAACCTTCCCTTGGTTTGGTTTTTGCTGAAGGGTTGAGTCGTGTGTTGCCGCGAGGCGCTTCCTGAGCGTTCGCATGACCTTCCTGCGGTGCTTGGGCGAGAGGGTGTCGTTCCCCTCTGTGATGCGGGCACCACTTGGGTGCAACTCCCACGTCACTCCTAGCCGTCGGGATGCCTTTCTTGCCTCCGTCCAAATTGATTGTAGTTGCGTTGAGGTAGCTCTAAATTCTCCTTCGGTGTCAATGTCTTAGGCTGGCCTTCGCAGTCTCTTGGCTGTCACCGTTTGCAGGGCTTGAAGGGCCATGCTTCGTACTTCTGTGTCTTGTTACTACAGCAGTTTAAATGCGGTGTCGATGCGGCATGCATCGCTGGTGTCATCTGCCCTGGGTAAACCAGCTGTGCCACCCACCTTGCTGCCATATAGGTATTCGTTGCTCGCATTTGCGGGCAAGTGTAGTGTGCGCTTGATGAATGGACGAAGAGCATCATCAAGTTTCTGCCACTCTGTCTTCCCAATGCTGCCCGTTCTCATAGCAAAGTTCAAGGCAGGGTAGAAAAAGGTTTTCAATGCACCGATTCTCTGCCATGGTGCAAGCATGGATTCTAATATCTTCTTGCCGATCGTTATGGCTTCATTCACTGTTGCTCCATCAGGAATCATTCGGTACCCAACTGGTCGTCCTAGGTACGGGTGACTTTCATAGTCGCTTAGGTACGGCATGGGGACGTCGTTGATGAGGAAGGTGGTGGGTCTGGTACCCACGGGGTGTTTGCCGGACAGATGGAGCGTCATACACTTTGTTGGCTTCAATTTGAGACCAAGCTGCGTTGATTGCGTGTCTATGGTGTTTATGCGTTGTTGGAGTGCATCGGGGTCGTCTGCTATCGGAGTCAAATCGTCGGCGTACGCCAAAATGTTGTGGCGGCCACTCCCACCCTGTATTGCTCGCACAATTGGGTCAATAACAAGATTGAATAATAGGCCGCTCAACGGGCATCCTTGACGTATCCCGGATTCGATTCGTACCGGGGCGGTTGTGCCTTCACCGCCAACGATGACTGTGGTGTTGTCGGTGTACAGCTCTTGCACAATCTCTCGAAAGTGGTCGCCAACTCCTGCTCCTTGTACAGCATCCATCAGCGCATTGTGCGGCACAGAGCCGAACGCATTTGCAAAGTCTAGAAATGCCACGCAGATGTCTTGACTATTCGTACGTGCTTCATCAAGGCGTTCCTTGAGGATGAAGTTATTTTCAAAGACTCCATCGTATGGCATGAACCCTTTTTGACATCTGGATAGCACTGCATGACATTCTAGCCATTCCTGTAGTCTGGACGCCAGGCAGCCAGCGTACAATTTTGCAATGGTGCTGCTAACGTAATCGGGCGGTAGTTTGCTGGATCCTGTGGGTCGCCCTTCTTATATATCAGTATGGTGCGTGACTCCTTCCAGGCAGCAGGTGTGCGGCGGAATTTGAGACAGACATTGAGCACCGCGGACAGGAACGCTCCCTCAGGATCAATTGTTCTCCAGTGGTTATAAGTGAGCCGGTCACTACCAGGGGCAGTACTCTCGTATCGGCGTGGTCGCGTTGCTACTTCTTCCTGTGTAAATCTTGCGGTATCCACTGGTTCTGGTGCGATATTATCAGATGGTATCAGATATTAAGCTGATAAGAACAGAGTTTATTCAAATGCTTCAAACAATACACAACGGGGTAGAAATTAGGACAACGCAAATACAAGCAAATAACGCGATATTAGTAAATCATCCACTTAATGTAACTGGCAGTAAAGTAATAATTGTAACAATTACAATAACAAAAAGAATTACAACAACAAATGACAAAGAAAAAAAGAAAAGGAGGAAAAGCATTGCTTCTATCCCGTTGCTAGGTAGAAGCGGTCATCAGAACCACCTCACGTTGGCAGGTCGAGAGTTTGTCGCTTCCCAGTTACGTGCATTGCGTATAGGTTCCGTGAACAGGCCACAGTTCCGCTCACTGCAAGCTTCCTCATCGTCTTCAGATATGAGCAACTCCAGAACCGGCGTAGAATGCGGTCATTGGCCGGGTCCCATGAGCCAAGGGCCCCAACCACTACCGCACTCACCGTTACTTGCTGGTACCTTCGCAGGAGCCATCTGCGTAGCGGTTCATATTTCTCGACCTTGTGTTCTCTGGCCTTGAGGAGGGCCTCGGGCGTCACCGTGAACTTGTTCTTTGCCGCGTTTTTCACTCTGTTGAAAATTCGGTTGTGCCTGTCGGTCGTAGCTGTGCTGATCATGCAGTGACAAATTACGTGTGGGAGGGTTTCCTGTTGTCTTCCGCACACCCTGCAGGTTTTGTCGCTGGTGGTGTTCCAAGGCCGCGCTGCGTTCAGGGGCAAGAGGTTGAGGTGCGCTTTGTGGATAAACCTCCAGTCCGTAAATCGTGTGTAGTTACCGGTGCGCATGAAATGCAAGCTCGCACGATCCGCCGCGACACACTGGAGTACCTTTCCTTCATTCGGCTTGGAATGGAGAGAGGCATCGTGTTCCGATTGCAGGTGGCTGCGTATCATCTTCATTACTTTGGATCGATGTTTGGGTGCAAGCGACGTTCCACTGGTGGTGATTCGGGCGCCGTTAGGATGCAGCTCCCATTGTACTCCCAGTCGTCTCGACGCCTTCCTTGCCTCCGCCCATACCGTGGTAGCTTGGCTTGAGGTCGCCCGGAAGTCACCCTCTGTGTCGCCGGTCAGATAAGCTTCCATGTCTTCTTTTTCGGCTGGTCGTCTAAGCCTGCGTGAGACGACGTCCGACAGCACTTGGAGTGCCATTGTTCGTACTTCTGCATCCACTGAGGTTCGTCGGCCTACTGCTGCTCGCCGGCCTACACCGCAACCGCATGGACGGCAAAGCGTCAGTCCCTGCAGCGGCACCTCGAGGGAGACCACAGTATGCGAATTCGCCGTACGGTCAACCTCTGTGCCGTGTGTGGGGCCACGCTCGGAGCAAAGCCAACCCTGCACCCCTGCCTGGCAAACGGGAGAGCTGTAGCAGCACCCACCCAACAACGGTACCAGAGCAGTGAGTGCCCGCAGTCATTTCCGTCCAAAAAAGGCCTGAACAATCGCCTCCAATGGCACAGCAAGGAGGAGGCCAAACGACTGCGCGCAGAAAGTAGCAGACCGGTCACAGACCAGCTACCTGCCACACCGGCGACAGCTGCCGAAGGGGAAAATGTGGAGGGGCAACAGAACGAGGCAAACCCTCATCCCATGAGCCCGCAAAGCAGCTCCACCCCTAACACCACGTTCAGAGGGGAAACAGGTGAGAGCCCCCAGGCCACAGTAGTAAGCTCCCAGGATGCCTCTGCCACACTAACCCGCCTGTTCTCCCAAGAATGTTCCGGCCAAGGTGAAGACGATCAACCGGAAAGCACCCAACAGGAGGGAACGCCAGAAACTCCACCAGCTGCACTCGAAGACAGCAGCCTGGTCCTGGCGGAGCACACCAAGCGACTCCGACAACTCCTCAAAAGCCCACCGGACGACAACAACTGGGCAGAATAGGACACACACATGGCACGCATTCCTACCGATCCTGCACTGGTGTACCAGCCTCCAAACTGTGGCCAGATGTGGTGAGGGTCTTTCAGTCCTCCATGTTTTGGTTGAGTGCTCGGCCATGGAGACCAGAAAGGAGACGCTATTTCCCGGAAATGTACCGTAAGAATATGCCACGGCACATTGCAATGTTTTATCAGACTGTCCTGTGTTCGAGTTCAGCAGAGTTTTGGAATACCTTGATGCTATCGGTTTTTAAAGCAGGTTTGTTTTAGAAAGTAGCATTCCTCGTCCACCTTGTTCATCCGTAGGGTTCTATTTACCATGGCCCTATACACCGTTAGCTCATTCCATGCCTCATCATGCTCCTCACTCATCTTTTGGATCCGGCCCTTTACACCGAAGTAATTTTATGCACTATTTGCACTCATTTCATTAGCACATTTTTACCATCATCATAGAAATGGCGCTCTTGGCCTTAGATGCCCTTGCGCCAAAAAACCCCCACCAAAGAAGAAGAAGACAACAACTGGGCAGAGTTCGAGGCTACACTTGAGGATGCTATCAACGTGGTGAGCGCAACAGTAAAGCTCCCCGAAGCAACCTCAGAAGGGCGACCACGGCAGGAAATCAATCCTGAAAACGCCCAGCAAATCCAGTCCCTCTACTGCCGCAACCGACGCCGTGCAGTTCGGCTGATCACGGAGGGTCAATCGACAATGTGCCCCATTCTACCTGGCGAGCTTGAAGCACACTTCAGCACTGTGTGGGGACCAAAGGAAGCCGACACGTCGCTCCTGCACACAACTGATGGCCTGCCCCTGGTGAAATGAACCTGGCAACCTTCACAGAGGACGAGGTAGCCGGGCGACTCCGAAGGTGCGAAAACACCGCTCCAGGGTGCGACCGACTCACGTACCAGCACTGGCGGGCCGTGGACCCAGAGGGACACTTCCTGGCGGCAGCGTTCAACTGCTGCCTCCGGCATCAACGGGTTCCTGCCTGCTGGAAGGCATCACACAGTCCTGATCTACAAGAAAGGCGAGCCCAGCGACCCCACAAACTGGCGCCCCATTTCCCTTGGGAGCACGATCGCCAAACTGTATGCCGGATGCCTAGCATCCCGGCTGCAGGGGTGGTTGTGTGAACACGGGATCCTGTCGCAATGCCAAAAGGGGTTCCTGCCGCACGACGGAGTGTTCGAACACAACTTCGTGCTGCAGGAACGCCTTGACGCAGCGCGATCAGGTGGTGGTGACCTGTGCGTGGCGTTTCTGGATTATGCAAACGCTTTCGGATCTGTTGCTCACAATGCTCTTATTGACACAGTTCGAGGTGCCGGAGCCGGAGATGCCTTCGCCAACATCATCCGGGACCTGTACGAGGGCAACACCACAGAGATCATCTGCACCGGAGGAGCAACCGAGCCCATCGCCATCCAAGCAGGGATCCGGCAAGGCTGCCCACTCAGTGGGCTGCTTTTCAACATGGTCCTCGATCCTGTGGTCCGGGCAGTGCAGGGAGGTGAAGGACAACACAAGATCCTCGCCTATGCCGACGACCTCACCCCCCTCGGAAACAGCCCAACGGAGCTCCAGATCCGTGTGAACGTGGTGGCAGCCCTATCTTCAAGGCTCGGGCTGAAGCTCAACCCGGCAAAGTGTCGGACACTGCACATGTCGGGACAAGCAAACCCGTGGGCACCAGACCCACCACGTTCCACATCGGGGAATCGGCAATCCCCAACATGAAAAGACTTCGAGAGCCACAATTCCTCGGCCGCCCCGTTGGCTACCGACTGCTCTCAGACACCGCCTGTGTCGACGACGCCATCGCCTTGGGGAAACGCCTTCTGACGTCCATGCTGGCCCCCTGGCAGAGGCTAGACGCTATCAAAACCTTCCTCTACCCGGCTCTTAACTTCGCCATGAGGGTGGGAGCCGTGGGAAAGGAGGAGTGGTGCCGGCTTGACGACACCCTGCGGCCACTCATCAAACACACCCTGCATCTGCCTGCTAACTCGTCTAACAAGTATCCTTATGGCAGTGCAGGTGCAGGAGCCGCGGGGATCCCGGAAGCAGCGGACATCAGCGACGCCTGCAGAATCGATGGCGCCTTCAAGCTGCTCTCATCGCCGGACCCCGAGGTTCGTGACCTGGCCCTGCAGGCGGTGTCCAAGGTGACGGAGAAGCGGCTGAGGAGACCAGCGACTACAGAGGACGTGGAGTCCTACCTGTCCGGCGACACCGAGGGCGACTTCCGGGCCACATCAACGCAGCTCCAGTCGGTCTGGACAGAGGCCCGCAAGGCCTCCCGACGTTCCGGCGTTACCTGGGAGCTGGTGCCCGAAGGAGCCAGGATCACCTGTGGCGGCACCCACCCTGTCCCCGAAGCAATGCCACAAGGTGATCCGAACGCTACGAGGCATCACCACCGCAGCACAAGACGCGGCACTGCACCAACAGCCCAGCCAGGGGAAGGCAATGGAGTGTGTCGCCGCTGACCGCGCCAGCTCTCACTTCATGCGGTCAGGGCGGTACACTCGTAGCTGTAGAGCCGTGGTGTGTCGCAGCTCGTAGTGGCATGCGCCTGCCCACAGCGCCGGCAAGGCAGTTCGCAAGGCGTTTGATGTCCATATATACCGCATCTCTCGCACAGGACTGCAGTACAGTCCGCGCTAATGTGCCCCTCCTCCCTGCACCGGCGGCACACTCGCTTAATACCCGGGTAGTCGAAGACCACACGGTGGCCTCCGACACGAAGGTAGTTGGGCACTGGGTTCTCGTCTTTCATCCTAATGGTTATGTAGCGTACTTCAGTAAGGACGGTCGGCTGGCCTTTGAATGTGCCGTGACGAATTTCGGTGACGCTTCCGTTGGGCAGCAGAGCTCGAATGAGGGTCTCGTCTGTTACGCTTGAAGGCAGGAACAAGCAGGATACACTGGTTGTTGGTGGGCCAACGGGGATCAGGGGGACGACTTGGTTTCCTAGTCGGATGTTCTTGAACTGCATGAGCGTGGTAACGGCTTGTCGTGAATTCACTGTTACTTGGTAATTCTTGCCTCCCATGTGCTGGACGCAATAGATCTCTTGTAAGGTGACAATGTGTGCTACGCTGTCGATGATCTCTTCGGCAGTGCACTACTTCTCTCTGCTTGTCCGGGTTTCTAAACCCTTGGACATTAAGAGTGAGGATAGTGATCATTAGCAAGAGGGCTAGTGACATGACTACTCTTCTACCCCTTTCTTGAAACCGACCGTGACTCTTCATTATGTGGGTTGTGAATGACCGCACTTGGGGGCTCGACAACAAGACGCTGTGTAAGAGGATATGCAAATACACGTATCCTACTATGACATTGTACACCCTTACTACACCCGCATGCCCACTGGGCAACCTTAGACTGCGGGCCACAACAACATCCTATCACCAGGTACTCTCCTAACAACAAAAACTCTTGGCCGCTTACTTTTGTTGCAGGTGGGGCTCGTGCGGTGTGGTCCTCAGTTTGGCGTCGCTTGCAGAAGTGTAAGTCCTGCCGCACTAAGTTGCACACACACACCTTGTCCGCACCGCGCTGTTCCAAAAGCTTGAACAGTCGTAAAAGCTTTGGGAAGGTCCATGGGGTAGTCTGTAGTCCAGTCTGTCATCTTTAGGAGTGAGTCCTGAAGCACCGAGTTCGTTGCGCCTTGGAGCACACCGCCGCCCAGCACACAACCGTACAGTACTGCGCGGCACTCTGTTGCATCCAGGCTCCATTGTAGGCGTGTAGTAGGGAATTTGTCCATGTTGTGTTCTACTTCTTCTTGGGGGAACGGGAGGGTTTTTTCTTTTTTTCATCGATGTGCTTGTGTCGTCACTTGAAGCTTGTCTCTTGGAATCCGTACTTATGCCCTGCATGTCTTCTTCCGATTCTTCGCTGAGCTGGAGATCCCTGTTGACGTCCGCCAACGTGGCTGGCTCAGGGAAGTCGGAGGTGGTGTTGTTTTCTTTTGCATTGCTTGTTTCAGGTGGGAGCTTGTCGGGTGTCTGTAGGTTGTCTTCCTGTGGTGATTGAACGGTTTTTTTCTTGGGGTTGGGGTTGAACGGCTTGGACTTCTGCGGTGTGGCTTGGTTGTGATGTTGGCGCGCTGTTCCTGTTTGCCAGGTCTTGGCCTGGCTGTAGTGGCGGGAAGGATTCGTTGTTGAGGTTTGATGTCACTTGGCTGCTAGACCCTCCAGCCACCGAGCTGTACAGCTGGGGAACCTCGCAGGCTGTGGTGGCGTGGGCTTGTCCGCAGCGACGGCACGGCAGGTCACACGGGGCAGTCTCGTGGCCGAATATGCCGCACCGCTCGCAGAAGGGGGCTGAACACTCGGTGGAAATGTGGCCCTCCTGTCTGCAGCGGCGGCATACCCGACGGACACCAGGATAGTCGAAGACAGCTCGGTGACCGGCCACCCTGATGTAGTTGGGTACCGGGTTCTCTTCTTTCATTCGGATCTCGATGTACCTTGTGCCCGTGAGGACGGTAGGTTGACCTTTGAATGTGCCGTTCCTGATCGCTGTGACTTCGCCGTACGGGGTTAGTGAACGGATGAGTGCTTCATTGGTAACGGCTTCCGGCAGGAACAGACAAGTGATGCTGGTTGAAGCCGGGCCGATGGGGACGAGGACTCGTATCAGATATTAAGCTGATAAGAACAGAGTTTTTTATTGATGCTTAGTACATGGCTTATACAGGGTTATTCAGGCGAACAACAGCACACAATGTTAAGTAGGTACAGGGTCAGTACAGGTGTAATCGAAATATAAAAGTAGAATAGTCGGAACAACAGCATAATACATGAACACTTAGAATTGAACTCACACGAACAACCTGAAGTACAAAGTTAAAAGAAAAACAAAAAAAAGGAAGAAAGAAGGATACAAAACAAAAAACAACACAAACAATCAAACAAACAATCCTCATAAACACTGCATTCTATGTAAAGAAAAAAAAAGAAAAAAGGGAAGGGGAGGAGGGGGGGAACAAGCGCCCATTAAGGTAATGCCACTGGGGTGGGGTAGGAATCATTGGATGATCCACCTCAATCAGGCAGGCCCTGGGCTTGGCCGGTCACATGGGTGACGTAGATGTTCCGGGAGCAGCCGATTGTTTCACTAACTACGAGCCTCTTCATGGTCCGTAAGTAGCTGCGACTGCAAAGCCGCTTCAGTGTTGCGTCATTGGCTGGGTCCCAAGAGCCTAGTGCACCCACTACCACGGCATCTACTGTTACTCTCTGGTACCGCCTGAGGAGGTACTGTCGCACCGGCTCGTATTTGCTCCGCTAGTTTTCGCGAGCGACGCGCAGGGCCTCCCGGCGGTTCTCAAAGGGACAGCAGATGTCAAGCACGATCGCTTCTTCGCCTCGAGAGATGACCAGGTCAGGGCGAAGGTTCGTGTTGCCTACTGGCCGGTTCTCGTGAGTGATGGTAAACTTCTTCAGAGCGGCGTTCTTAATTCGGTGGACAATGCGGTTATGGCGATCAGTGAGCGCCTGGCTCTGTCTCATACAATGGCATATGACATGAGGCAATGTCTCAAGTTGTGTTCCACAAACACGACATCTCTGGTCAGTGTTACGTGCCCATGGTCTTGCAGCATTCAGGGGAAGCAGATTCAACCGTGCCTTATGAATGAATCGCCAATCAGTGAACCTTGTGTACTTTCCGGTTCGCATGAAATGGGAACTCGCCCGATCGGCTGCCACACACTCGATGACCTTCCCTTGGTTGGGACGCTGTTTCAGGGCGATGTCGTGAGTCTCTGCGAGATGTTGCCGTAGAGTTCGCATTACCCTTCGTCTGTGCTTTGGCGCTAGGGTGACGGTGCCGTTGTTGATGCGTGCGCCTTCCGGGTGCAGTTCCCACGTGATGCCCATTCTCCTTGACGCTTTCCTTGCCTCCGTCCAAACGGAGCGGAGCTCGGTTGACGTGGCCCGGAAATCTCCCTCCGTCTCGCCATTCAAAGGGACTGCTCTACGTCCACCTGTTCCGCTCTCTTCGCAGCCGTTTTGATGTTACAGCGTGCAGCGCCTCAAGGGCCATGGTGCGGACTTCGGCATCTGTAGAAGAGAGCAGTTTAAATGCTGCATCAATGCGACATGCGTCGCTTGTGTCGTCTGCACGTGGGAGCCCAACAGCCCCTCCGGCCGAGCTGCCATACAAGTAATCATTGCTGGCATTCTTGGGGAGGTATAATGTCTGCTTCATGAGTGGGCGGAGTGCGTCGTCTAAGGCTTGCCACTCGGTTTTGCCGAAGGTCCCGCACCGAATGGCAAAATTCAACGCCGGGTAAAGAAATGTCTTAACAGCATCCACGCGCTGCCAGGGAGCCAGCATCGAGCCTAGAAGCTTTTTCCCAGTGGCGATGGCGTCCTGAATGGTTGTGTCGCTATTAAGGATGCGGTATCCGACGGGCCGCCCGAGGAACTCGTGGCTGTCAAAGTCGTTTATGTACGGAACTTCCACATCCCCAACCTTGAAAGGTGTAGGTCGCGTGCCGACGGGTTTCCCGCGTGAATGTTTTTTATTTGTTTCTTTTTTTAAAAA